>JBCNJP010000027.1:37922092-37957147 GCA_039602395.1 Deinandra increscens subsp. villosa
AATGTGTTGAAATTTTCAGAGTTTTACAACTTTGAAAGCATTGTGTACAAGTATTTTATGCATAAAATCTTAAAAATTAGGTTGAAAATGTCTTGGTTTCGAAACTCCGCAAAGTCTACTGACACGGAAGAAACCTCGGTGCTCAGGTCAAACTCCCTAATTTATGCAATTCCTGCTTCACCCTCATCTCAGATCACCCAAATCGGTATGCCAATCTTCTTATTTCTCCCCTTTCTTTTACACAGAGCCTTAATCTAGCTATCTTTTTCACAGTGACTTTGAAGAAAGCAGAAATCCAATGGTTCCTCTCAACACCATCGCTAATCCGATGGTTCATCACAATCCTTTCATGCGGATTGCTCTCAATTTGGAGGTTTCTTCTTGCAGGCCTCGAATTGTCACATCGAATCCATTCTTCTTTTATATCTATCATCTCATACGAGCATCGGAAACCTAATATTCTCAAGCACGCGTTATCAAATCCAGTCTTCCGTCTATTCTCTTCGCATTCAAGATAAAAGAATGCAGAGAATCAGGCTCCTTTCAGGTATAGAAACAACAGTTCGATTTGAAATTTGAATGAAATTCGAATCCTCGATCTTTAATTTCAAAATCTCTTTCACTTCTTAGATCTGCAAAGCGACTTGGATTAGGCACTGCCTCATCTTCTCCCGTCGATTACTAACCTCCGTTGCTCTTGATTTGTTATAGTGATTTCTCATGAGTTGGATTTCAAGGAACCTCCACGTTTTGATTTGGCTATGGAGGAGTGAGATCGAGGGGCTGATTACATCTCCAATCTCCTTGTAAGTTTATATCCATCTTTGATGTGTATTATATTTGATTTATTTGTCCTGATTATGGGAGAATATACTGTTGTTTCTTTGACTATTGGGCCGGTTGAGGGTTTTGTTCTTCAAATCTAGATTTGTGTTGCATCCTCTCACTCCCAAATTCCCAGTAGCATTAAAATTAGAATTATATTATTGATAATGGATGCAAATAATTCATAGCTAACAAATTTGACAAATTTTACTTTTTAACATTGTGTGCAACTTTTACAGGAATAAATTGTGTGATTTGTGCTGTAACTATTGGAGCTTAATACCTCAGGTCGCTAGAAAATGAATTGAGAATTGGTTTTGATATCTAGCTCTGGTATATTTTGAATTTAAGTTCAACAGGTTAACTTCCAGTTAAATGGTTTCCATTCAAAAGCCTTTGTTTATAACACTAGATAGCTGCATCTCAAAAATATGGTCAGGGAAGTATGTTCACTTTTTTTTTATCCTTTTGTGTTCATGTATATGAGTTGGTGTCTAAACAAAATCATAACCACAAACACATAACAAGAAGATCCGTTTTAATATTAAAGCGATCAGTAGTTATTTAGGAGTTTGTGACCTTTTGACTATTATTTAGACTATTGAAATATATTGTGGTGACCTTTTTACTAAAATAGGATTTTTTATGCATTTAAAATATGTTGTGGTGACTTTTTGCCCCGCTAGAAATAGGCAAAAGGGTCAATATTACCACTACTAATATTAAGAATAGTTCTATCAAATTCTTGTGTCTCTCATGGATAAGGTAATAATCTTTATTTAATATAATCATTTTCGAATGGATCTTAAGAATTTACACTACGATTCTGGGTAGATCTGTAGATTTTGGATGTTAAAACTGTCATTGTTGTAAGTAGTAGAGGAGTATCATAACTTTTAGTATATAAATCATAACTCTTTAATTTGACAGAGTATTTGACTATCACGTGCGGAATTTGGTGATTGCTCGACGTATGTGAGTGCTTCATTTTAAATAAAACCAGTTTGATGCATGTATTATGTATCAATGTTTTTGTTTAATTTCTCTTTGCGAAATGATATATTACACTGTTACTTCTGGTGCTGATCATTTGGTAAATGCCCTCAGGTTAGCAGCATCCTACTTGTCGGTAATCATCCCAGATTAAGTAGTAATAATCCATGTTTGGTACTGATAAATTAAGTAAGTAATAAATCTAGCAAGGTAAATATGTGTGTCGGTTAACAGGGAGAGTGCTTCTTTATCAGGATTTTAAGTTCTCCCCCGCAACAGTTTGGAAGCTTGGTGCCTGAAGTAATTCACTGATGTTCCACTTTGTTATTCTTCCAATTGCATTATGTTCCATGCACTGGTGTTTTAAATAAGGGATGCTCTCAGTTTGGCAATTCATGTTGATGATCCATGGAAAAAGAAGAGAAATTCGGTTGATGCAGGTACATTGGCGTGGTGTTTAATGTCAAGAGGGGTGTGCAATGACATGAAAATTTATGGTATCACATACCAAATTTCTGATCACTGTGTAACTTCATATATAAAAAGAAATGACATGAAAATTTATGGTATCACATACCAAATTTAAGTTAATGCTAATAAAGTAGTAAAGGATATATATTTGGTTATATTTTTCTCATTATCTTTCCTGCAGGTATTGTATGTCTTACAGTAATAACATTTTTGATAGTTACAAACATCGTTTTATCCCAAGGAAAAATTACCTTTTAGCATCCATCATTTTTAAATCTATATTTTGGTGTAGTATACCTTTTTACCTTGGTGGAAATTTAGCTTTTTAGATGCAAATACTCCCTTGGCCATCGGCTGATGTATATTGTATGTTATCTATATACTGGCCTAAACTATGTTGATATTTACGTTTGGTAATTCTTCTTATCTACTCTCAGTCTTTTTGATTGGTATGTAACAATATGTTTTTATATCAAACAGAGGCTATATATATGATTATGGTCAATGTAATGGGTCAAAGAATAACATTAGAAACTATTGTCTTATCTACTCTTAGTCTTTTTGATTGGTTGTCTTTTTGATTGGTTGTATACTTGTATGTAACAACATGTTTTAATATTAAAACAGAGGCTATATATACTTTTGTAAGTGGTCATCCGGAAAAAAATTCAAGGTATGAATCATACTTGAATCACATTTGTCATGTAATTTTGTAAACAAAAGCTTAAAGCTTATCTTCCGTTCCCCTTGCATCTAAAGATCTATTTAGTAACTCATTTTCTCTCCGTAAGTATGGTTAAGGAAATGAATACCGCATTGCGTTAAAAAAATGAATACCGCGATGTAAATTTTCGCGCTGTCATAACAAGTGAACAAATAACGAATAGTGTGTTATTTTTTAAATTTCATCTATAGATGTTTATTAAAAGCTTTACTTCTAGGTGTACTTTTTTTTGTAAATGTTATATTTGGGGCTCAATTTTCTTTTTTTGGTATATGCTTCATGTTTTATGTTAAGTTTCCTACTTTGGTTCTTAGTTACTCTTTAAGTACTTAGTTTCCTTTTGGGTTTCATTGTTTGTTATCTGTTTCAACGGTTTGAAAAAAAAAGTAGACTCCTCTAATTCTGATGCTACTGGATGTTTATTGAGTTCTGTTTCCCAGCAAAGCTAATCCTAAATTTTGTAAGGTAACATTATTCAAACATGAATGCTAGCCGCCAAAATGCATGGCAGTTCAAAATTCTATACAATCAAAGGCCAAAGATTTGAATCATATTGATTAAGTATATAATAAAAGCATAAAATAAAAATGTAGAGACGTGCATGTTGAGGTATACACGTGATATGAAAATGATGAAGCCGTCGCAACGGGTGGAGGTCACCATCTAGCCGCATCGCACGGGTTAGATAAATTAAATTGATGTTATGAATGAGAAAACTACAGATGTATAATACAATATATCACGGGATGATTAATAAACTAACAAAAAATACAGCATTGGTGGATTGTCGTCCCCGTAGCATCGCACGGGTTCCCCTAAAAATGTATCCACATTATAGATTGTCAATGGCCGCATGGTGCTAACATAAATGAATATCGCGATGTAAATTGTCATGCCACCATAACGCGCGAACAAAAGACGAATAGCACGCTATACACTGTCGTCGCCGTAACGCGTGGGCACACGGCTATATATATATATATATATATATATATATATATATATAGTCAAAAGTTCATTGTAGACCCCTTAAAAAGTGTAGACCCCGTAGACCCCTCTAATCACCGTTGGATCATTTAAATTAAATGGCTGAGATCTTAATCAATTTTTAAAAGGAAAACAAACGGAGGGGCATTAAAGTATTTTCACGTTTCCTATACACTGTTACCTTCCCCCTTTTCTCTTCTTTACGCCGGCTCCCAGCCCCCACTACCGATCGATTTTCCCGTCGATCTCCACCGACCTTCTCCATCGATCCAACGCGACAACCTCTCCCTCCGTTCAACTTCCGGCGAGCACCCCTGCGTCCCCCGCCATTCACGGCGAACCCAACCATCCTATGACAACCACCAAGCACCCCTCCGGCGACCTCCTGCTCCACGCGCAACCCCTGTCTCCTCCCCTTCGTCGATTCCGGCGAACACACCAAACCAGCCCATCGTTCCTCTTCTCTGATTTCGCGGCGAACCCACTCGACCTCCAGCCCTACTCATCTCCACCCTCGCACGGACCGGCGACCATCACACATCCCCTCCTCTCCTCCGAGCGATTCTACATGCGAAACCCAGCGACCTTCGACTCCCCTGCTCCATCGTTTCCAGAAGCAGCAGCGGCGGTCCCAAGCCTGTCTCTGACCACAGCCATAAACCAATTCCATTTATGAAAAAATAGCTATAGAAGTCAAATTAATGTGTTATCTTTGTTTGGAGGACAAATTGAAGATGTCAAATTGAAAGCACGAGAAATTGATCAAGCTAAAGTTACGTTTTATTTTAAACGAGGAATCAACCGCGCGTTGCAGCGGTTGTGTATTCAAAAAGACTGGAGATGTAGACTATTCAACACCTATGTATTACATAGCAAAATTTGGTGGTCGTATATGTACATATAACGTTTGAAACATCTGACTGCAGTGTTTACAAAACATTTAATAACCAATTCTAGTAAGGTTCCCTAAACATGTGGTGGGATATCATATGAAGAAGTCTCTGGAAAAAATTAGAAACAACAGCATCAGTATTAAGGTGTTGTAATTAATATCTTAAAACGGCTATCATGGTTAGATAAGATTCGAACCGGTTTTTGTAGGAAGAGATCTTTTGACATCGGTTGTTGTTGTCTGACGGTGTGATTGTCTTGTTGGTGTCGGGGTTTGTGGCGGTATTGTGTTGGTGTTGGCTCTGACGTATCACCTATATGTTCAGCTCGATTTATGTTAAAAGTTGTCAGACCAATCTTTGTATATAACTGAACCTTTAGATGGAGACGAAAAGCTTTTTCTTTCGTTTGGATTATCACAGCAGGTAAGGTTTTAGGATAACGTATGGTTTCTGCGGTAATGAACTTTCAGAACAGGGTGAGCCAACTATTGGGTGCACGGCCTCATCGTAGATGGTAGCATTAGCAGAGCCTGAAGAGTCTGTTATTAAAGCAGTGATGTGGTACCTGACGTAACAAAAGGTTAAGAGGTGTCTGTTGTCAGTCAAAAAAAGGACTACATGTATGCATGTTGTGATTCTCCAGTGGGCGGGGCATACCAAGGACTCATCTCGCCAGTAGGCCGCTAGGCTACAGATTCGATGGTGCACTGACTTTTAAACCATGGTTCCTCTGTTGTAAAATCCAAAATAGAAGCATCATATATAAAAGTACGGCCCTCGTAAGATGTAACAATAATAGATTATAAATGTGTTTTAAGAAATTTGTAAGATAACTGTACAAAACAATTGGCAGTTATGTATGTTTGGTAACGAAACATTATGTTTTTTTAACTTACAGCAGCGCTCTGTCGATCAAATCCAAGAAGCTCACTCATTGTTTTTTTCTCAACAGATGATGAAACGATTGGTACAGGTCTTGTGGAAATTGAGGAGGATGTGTCTGCATAAGACCTGGAAAAGTTGAACTAACTTTAAGCAAGAGCATCCGTTCTTAAAAGCTGTGAAAAGTGTCGATTGATACGTTGGGGATGAAATATAGTAATATAGTAGCTGTGTTATGTAGGTATACAATACATATGAAAGTGGTCTTACTGATTTTTTAGAGCAGCGGATTCAGGGATGTCCGGATTAAGATACACATAGGTTGCTGCAGTGGCGCCTAGTTGAATCCATTCTGATATATGCAGTTGGAGAGAATGATAAGTATTTAGTGTAGTTGCAGTAAGAGGTATATGAAATGGAGTAAAAGTTTTGAGGCTAACCGTATGGTTTTGTGATCTTAACCGAAGTGACTGCAATAATCGCTGGACGGGGAGCATTTTCTATCACAGTGCGGTCGAACCTGTTGGGATCCTGAATGATTTCCTTCCATAGCCGACACCTGATAGTGTCACCTCTGATATGTATAGTGTGATGAAATGTTATTAGCAAAACAGATATGTGTATTTGGTGGTGTTGTTTGACTTGATTAGATATATAGATGATATTTATAGTGGTAAAAGTTATTTTATGACTTTGTTGTTTATAAAAGAATTTACTTGCAAACTGTGTATGTAGTTGATAAGTGATGTTTTGAAGAATGTGTTGAGATGTCAAGTTTTGAATGGGTGATTCTCTTCAAGGAGTGATAAATAATTTATTTTGATATAGGTTTAGGTTTGCATGAGGCATGTACTTTATTAAGGGTTATTATTTATACTTCAAATTGCTTATAGTATATTGTTAAAACGGTTGTAAATGTTTCAGCAGTAAGAGCATTATACCGTTGTATAGCCTCTTTGGGTGTACGACCCTTTTTTTTTGTTATAAAAGGTACTGGCCATCTTTGAGAGTTAGGCGCAGAAATGGATCTCTTGTTGAAGCCGTCCCCTCAACAATTTCTTCAAGCGTCCCGATGTAACCTGAACATACCATAAGACCGAATTTGAGAACATGAATAGGTGCCGAATCATAAATAGTTTTTAATTTAAAGGAAAGTATGCTGGACATATATGCAGGGGTGTAGACTTGTGTCAGGTAATAGTAAGATGCTGAAGAATGAAATATATTTTTTAAATGGTACCTTAGATTCATCTTTAACTTTGTATGTAAATAAAGAGCATCTGGTACACATATTTGTATTATACATAGTATAAAGAATATAAATCGTTGTATTCATCAAGCTTCAAGCTGAAGAAGATCAGTGATACTCTTTTTCTCTGCTGATGATGATATGATTGGTATATGTGTAGTGGAAGTTGAGAAGGATGTGTTTCCCTGAGCCCTGAAATGAAGAAGCTGGCTTCATTTAAAACGTAGAAGTAATTGTGTAACATAAAGACATAATACATGTAATTGTGGCTTTACTCATTTCTGAGAATGGAGGATTCAACAATATCTGGATTAAGATACACATAAGTTGCTGCAGTGGAACCTAATTGAATCGATTCTGATGTTTGTAGGAGAAGCTTAGTGTAAGTATTTAAAGTAAGCAGAATAAGTAGTATATGAAGTGAGGTAAAAGTTTTGAAGCGAACCGAATGGTTTTGTGACATTAACGGAGGTCACTGCAATTACTGCTGTAAAGCATTTTCTATTAGGCACGATCAAACCTATCGGGTGCCTACATGATTTCTTTCCATAGGCTGCATCTGATAGTGTCACGTCTAACATGTACAATATAATGGAATGTTATTAGTAAAATACATTTTTGTATAGGTTGGTGGTGTTTCAATAGAACATACATACAAATGACTTTTATGATGATGGAAATGTAAAGTATAATTATTAGCATCCAAAGTTGGTTTAGAAGTTTCTCATATACAGAAATTTTGAGTAATAGATTGTGTATGAAAGAAATAACTGATCTTACAAAGCATCTTACTATGCCAAATAGAAAAGAGACGACCTTCATAGTGGCCTTGATATTTGATTTTTTTAAAGATTTTGTTCTTTTCAGGAAGCAAACAAAAATTTGAACTCGAGATGAAGCTGCGGCTGAGAGACGTCTAGTTTCTGTTTTTGGATGTAGCAGATATTATAAAAAAAAATCAGGTCTGTGGGTAAATTCTTTTTTTTATTTGTTTTTTGTTTTTGCTGCATCTGTTTTAGAGTTCATTTTCTTTCAAGTATTTTTTATAGATTGTAAGAAGGATTATGGTCTAATATTGTGCTAATTCGATAAAGTTATGTTGGTTTTTATGTTTACGTTTTCTATTCAGACGTGTAGTAAGTTAGTAACCTGTGGTGTTGTTAATGTTAATTATAAGTTTCTTTATCTGTTTTACCTTTATTGTGGTTCTTTTAGTTGTTTAGTATATATGGCCAGTAAATAAGTTATTTCAACAGTTACAAACTTTGTGGGTGACCTAATTGTATAGCTAGTCAGTGACAGCAACATGAAAGCTTACAATGCTAACAGTAAATTTAAATTTATATAGAATAAGATTTAATAGTAAATGACTTGGTTTGACAAAGAGTAGTTGAACATAAGAAAATAGATTTATAAGTTTGGGTCAAATGAAAATGCGTACGGTTATAGTTTTTATGGATTTTTGAAACCTTTACTGTTTATATTTAAAAAACTTTTATAAATGTTTTAATAAGAAAATAATTCTGTAGTTATATAAGAAATTTTTTTGTGGACATTGGTTGATTTACTTAGATATATACCTGTTGTTTTTTAGAGTGAGTCGCAGAAATGGTTCCCTTCTTACAGTTGTTCCCTCAATAATTTCTTCAAGCTTGCCGATATAATCTGTACATGTATTTGTTAGACCATATATAAAAATCAGAATATATTAAACAAATTTTTAACCTGTTATAATTTCTTGTGTTTCGGTCGATAGAATCAGTTTCTGAAAGGATGGAGGGGTTCTAAGCCTAAGGCTGGGAGACCACCCATGCTCCGCATATGAAAATAGAAGGGGATACTGTAAGGCCATATAAGAAGGGTGTAGCTTACTAACTCGCTCTGCGAAACCGTTCTTATTACGGATTACAATGTCAAAGTCAGTGGCAAAATCATCCTCACTGTAAACAATGGCACCAGGAGTGCCGCTGGATGGAAAATCATAACATCTTTGTAACCTAGAGTCGTAGAATCGAATACAAAGATCTGGAATCTGTGAAGATGTACATATATCTCTAGCAGTCCCAAATAACTTTACGAATCCATTAATTTCACCCAAAATCTGAGTAAGTAGACTGATGGTTCTAGAGTAAATACCAGAGGTATCTCGAATATCAAAAATAGATGATCTATTACTAACCTCAAGCTCAGTATCATAAACATACATTTGCATAAATTTAGGCTTTTTATTTGGAGGAAGGCATATGGAACCTACCTAGTGTGAGACCTGTCCCTGGTTTTTTGAACACATATGGCCCTTTTTTCTTGCTAATGTCCTCGTCAATATTTGCCCTAATGAAAGTGAGCATTCTGAAAAAGGGATAGTAAGTTATCTGGAGGTTTAGGTGGTAAAGGAAGCACGACCTTACCGCCCTGCAACAAATAGAATATCTTGGCCTTTCGCGTTTTGGACGTGACATAACACGCTAACCAAAAGTATGCACCGCAAAACTCACACACCTGATCACACTCACCTAGGTAAATGTATTTAGATGATCTATCCTGTGAGGTTTCAAAATCATCAGACTCAGTAGTAGTATCTGACATTTGATGTGTATTCTCAGACGTCGATGCATATACATCAAAAGGTAAAGAAGCCCTCTCCATTATAGGTGTTGTAGTAACAGAAATATGTGTTGAGTTGTTAACATCTAAAGCATTTGAGACATGACTGTAGTGGCGGGAGGTTATATTTTGTCTTCAGGAAGCACCCCTCTTGCGTGAAATTTGTTGTTGCTGCATAATCTATATGAAAGTTCTAAAAAGAACCAAGGTTTTTGTTTAAAAGTGTAATAAACTTTGGTATCTATAACTTTAAATTATATATTCTGTTGAGCAGATAAAATGTTTAAAAATGTTATCTCTTATATTAATAGATGCAGTGACTACAATTTTTTTTTTAAAGAACTAACACCGAGCCAAGAATATTCACATTTGCCCAAGGGGATTTAAGCATTTAGCAATTTACAAATGAGAAATTGAAGGTCCTCATTTGTACGTTCGAGATCAGAATTAAAGTTTAACATTATTCATCTACCAACATGCACCTTAAATCCTAAACCAAAATACAGGTTATGTAGTGCTTCAAATCTACCAAAATGGTCATCTCCATCACTTAAACTATATTAATCAGACCTAATACCAAAGGCTAATCCATACCAAACCTCACACTTTCAATCATCTAAAAGTTTAGTCTCTTATAAGTGAACATCTAACAAAACTCTTCACTGTTGTCTAAGGAAATCAACTTATACAAAGAAATACATTTCCTAAGGAATGATATTAAGTTTAAGAAATAGAAATTGAAACAATATGTAACTTTATTCATATACATGACAAATAATGACATAACGATGAATTAGAGCAAAAAAAATAGTGAAGCGTAAACTGGAAACTGTACCTCTGTAAAATGGTAAGCAAGTAGCAGATAACAGAAGTATAAAATATAATCAAAATCAATCCTAAACATCAGTAGATTAGATATAAACAGAAAACATTGAATATAAAAATTTATCGGTAGGTTTTGTGTTAAAGAAGCAAGCAAAAGAAGAACATTGATATAAAGTGCAAATTGGAAACCTAACCTGGATAAGTAGAGCGAATCTGGAAGGCTGAAGTGGAAGAAAAAAACCCGATGAGTAGAGGAACCGAAGGATTTTGTGGCGAAAAGATGAAGAAAGATGTAAAAGTGAATGCAATGTGCTGATGGCGGTGGAAAAAAAAGGGGGTTCTTTAACACTTGTCCTATACGTGGCAGTAAGTATATGACTGAGGCAAGAAGACAGTTAAAAAAAAAAACCATTTTTCTTGGTAGGCAAGAGTCTCGAACCCAGCTGTCAACCTGCACATATCTAAGGCCTTACCGTTAAACCAAATCGTCGATTGTCTATTTTTTCATAAACATAATATATATATATAAAAGCTTTTTAATCGAGAAAAGTCAAAAAAGTCAAACCATGTTGTCTAATGTATTAATATGGTAATGGGACAAACTTAAAAACTTAAGTTTTTGTAGTATCTATTTGTACAATTTTGTGAAATCATTAAGATTTGTGTCAATAGCACATTATAATTTATTTTGAAGAGGTGTTTCCTTTATATTAGTAGTTGGAAAATCAATAAAATCAAGAAATTCTAAAATCAGAGGTACAATTTAAGGATGTTCCCAGCCACATATTCAAGTGTGCGTTACCGTAGCTTGTATTGGTGTTTCTTTCTAAATTCGAGCACATTTAGTCTTAAAGAGTTCACAAAAGGTGAAGAACCTCTTAGAGAGGTGTTTGTATTTGCTTAAAATATATATTATTATTGGAACAATTTATAATTTTCACTGATTTTAACCTCAACAATGAGTTTTATAAAATATCAATTCTGATTTTTAACCTCAACAATGAGTTTTATAATTTTCACTGAAAATTTTAAAACACAGTGAGTTTTGATCAACTTGAGAATTAAAAGTCGTATTAATTCTCACTGTTGAAAGTTAAAACTCATTTAAGTTAAAACTCAAAAAATTAACTGAAACTAAAACTCACTGAAATAACTCACCGGAAACTAAAACTCACTGAAATTAAAAGTCACTGAAATAAAACTCATTGAAATTAAAATTCACTGAACTAACTCACAAAATTTAATTTAAAACTCACTGAAATGGAACTCACAACTGTAATAAAACTCATTGCAATAAAACTCACTAAGTCTTTATACATAATTTCAGTGAGTTTAATTCAACTCAATTATGTATAACTTATTGTTTATTAATTTTAGTGTTTAATTAAACTCATTTGATTTAAAACTCAATGCAATAAAACTCATTAAAAATTTGAAACTCACAAAAATAAAACTCACTGCATTAAAACTCACTGAAATAACTCACTAAATGTAAAACTCATTTTAGTGAAAATTCAAAAAACTAACTGAAACTAAAACTCACTTAAATAACTCACTCAAATAAAACTCACTGCAATAAACCTCACTGAAATAACTTCACTGAAACTAAAACTCACTGAAATTAAAAGTCACTGAAATAAAACTCACTGAAATTAAAAGTCACTGAAATAAACTCACTGAAATTAAAATTCATTGAAATAACTCACCGAAATTAAAATTCACTGAAATAACTCACTGGAACTTAATTTAAAACTCACTGAACTAACTCACTAAAATTTAAATTAAAACTCACTAAAATGGAACTCACAACTGTAATAATACTCATTGCAATAAAACTCACAAGGTCTTTATACATAATTTCAGTGAGTTTAATTCAACTCAATTATGTATAACTTATTGTTTATTAATTTTAGTGTGTTTAATTAAACTCAATTTGATTTAAAACTCATTGTAATAAAACTCACTGAAATTTTAAAACTCACTGAAATAAAACTCGATGCATTAAAACTCATGAAAATGATTTATTTTGATTTAAAACTCACTGAAATCAATATCTCACGGTGTGTTTTATACTCAACATTGAGTTTTATATTTTGTAGTGAGTTTTCAATGAGTTTTAAACTCGACAGTAAGTTTTAAACTTAGCGGTGAAATTATAATGTTCAACGGTGAGTTTTAAACTTGGCAGTGAGTTTTAACTCAATGATGAGTTTCAAATTGAAAAGTGAGTTTTAGACTCAACGATGAGTTTTATATAAGAAGTCATAAACTGAACTAACAATGTCACCAATTCTATGTAGAGACAGACATAAGAAGTTAGATTAGATTATCAAATTGTGATGGTGTTAAAAAAATTCAATTGTGATAAAATAAATAGAAGGATTTAAATAGAGGAACGGATAAAGCTAATTTTGGGGAAAACAAACAAAAAGTATTCAATCAATTGCTTCCTCGATTCTGCCATCTCTGTTCTCCCATCTCAGTTTCTTCTCAAGGTTTGTTTAATTCTCTTAATTTGCACCGATCCTCATTTCGTTTTATAATTACTATTTGATTTGGGTTGGTTTATAAATCCACGGGAAAGAGACAAAGTTGAATTATTCACATTGAGTGATCTTTGGATTTGTTTCAATGAATGGAGTGCTTATGCCGTCGGAGTTCCGATCGTCGCCGATGTAGAAGATGAAGCCCTCATCCAATTACCACGTTTCGACTAACCAATTGACTGGTTTTGAGGATCTGGATTGATATGTTCTTGCATAGTTCACATCTCTCTGCCATTGTTCCTTCAACGCCATCCACGCCATCTGTTGTAGCAGGTCGTCATCTTATTCTTCTCTGTCATCTTTTGAGAAATTGAGAAATTAGGGCGTCGATGATTTGAATTTGAAAACAAGGGAGAACAGCTCGTCATTTGTTTCAAGATCGTAACCCTTAATCCCTGTTCTCCCTTCTCAGTTTCTTCCCAAGGGTTGAAGTTGAAAGATCCAGATTCAGGGGGATTTGAAGTGACGATCGTACCCCTAATAATATGAAACACGTGTTTCATGATCTAACGGCTAAAACAAGGGTCTACGGGGTCTATATTTTTCAAGGGGTCTACAATGAACCTCACCCTATATATATATATATATATATATATATATATATATATATATATATATATATATATAGGGTTAGGTTCAAATGAGAACTTTTTCTTTTGAGAACTTTTGAGAACCAATTTGGGCCACTAATTTTCAAGGGTGAGCATTCAAATTCATGGGGGGGTTTTCCATATATATAAACTAGTGGTTAAGATTAGTTCTTTTTAGTTCTCAAACCCAATTAGTTCTCAAATGATCCTCTCCCTATATATATATATATATATATATATATATATATATATATATATATATATATGTGGGTTGGGGTAAGGTTCACTTAAAAACCTCTCTTATCCTAAAAACCTAAAAACCCTTAATTACTCTTTTCACAACTTATCGTCGTCGCCTCTGAAAATCAAAACTACATACGATTCGTCTTTCCACCATCATTCCAGCCGCCGGTCGCCGGGGAAACAGGATCACCGACGTTCTAAAGTCATATCACAGCAGGTGCGACACCTAATTTCTTACTTTTTCATTAGTTACCGCCACAAAACAAAGCAACTGAATTCTAGGGTTAACGATCAGTGGTTATGACTAACTCAACTAAATAACTCTTTGCTCTTCTTGAAATCGATGGGTAATGAATTCTCCAACTGGAAATTACTTTCTTTTTAAAACTAAACTTTGATTTTGTTCGCTAACCTAGGTAGGACCTTCCAGTATGATTGAATGCATTTATAAGCCTAGGATTTAAAAACTTGATTGACGTACGCTTTAAGTTTGTTTGTTTTTTTGTTAATGCCTACAAACTGCTTGACTATTTGTTCCGGATAGTTTTGTTCCTCACAGTTTTGCGTTTGGGGTTTACTTTAAGCTCTAGGAAAAGATCACTTTTTAAACTCAAATTGAACTATTTACAACTGTATATGTGGCTTTTGTAGGGTTAGATGCTTTTTAAAATACACTAAGTTAAATTTGTTTTGGATTCTTATGAAGCATTTTGGTTTAGTAGTGTTTTTGACAATTGTTATTTGAAAGGAGACTCTTTTTCAACAACTAGATCAAAACTTATATAGCTGGGGCTGCAGTTAATTAGAATTGCACATAACTCTCTTGAGGAGTTCTTTGAAGCTATAGAAATCTAGATGAAAAATATGTAGTATATGGTAAATGCTTTAACACCCAAGTTTTGCTTTGATCTTCAGTATACTTTTGTGACTTGCTTCATGTGATCGTTGAGTAGTTATTTTTCATCTATTATTGACTATGTATTTTTTTCATCTATCCACTTAAGCTGCTTGTGAGGATAAAAACTAGTAATATATACATACAACACATAAACAATCGAGTGATTCACAAAGATTTAACATGACATCGTGATTGTTTTATAATTAACGATCTTTGCTAGCAAGGTTGTGCAATGTCCTAACTTGAAAAAAAAATCTTGAGAGGAAACACCGTAACTTGAAACATCTTCCTTCCCGTCATAATTGGTCTAGATTAAGCTCTTTTTACCACTCTTATGTACTTCTCTGCTATGCAGTTAATTCGGCCGATTTCCCACCGGAATATTGGCGAGAAATCGGATATCGGACCTCGGTCGAACTTTGTGCAAAAATACGGTAGCAAAAATACGGCAGCGATAAAATCGGCCGTATTTGCCGATATATCACCGGGTTTTAAGAAAAAAATTCGGTAAAATTACCGAGAAAAACGGCAGTGCGTTGGGTTTTAGAAATGGATCTACAGCCTCAGAAGTATAGAAGAAGATGATTAATAGATCTACAGCCTCAGTTTGTAACAAAGCCTCCACACCTGAGATTTTGATTTGCAGGTAGTGGAGTGAAGAACAGGGGAGACGAGAAGGATAGGAGTGAGGAAGGGGGGAGTGGCGGCTGAACTCTTTTAGGGTTTTATGTGAGATCTCCTCTTTTTTTTTTCCTTCACTTATTGTTCAACTAAATTACATATTTCATCCTCAAGGTTATAGTTTTTATTAAAATTAACCCTAAACTTTTACATATATATTGAGATTTTATGAAAAATCTATTTTAAAATGTTTTATAAATGATATTGTGCACCAGATTGTATTTTAAAATGTTTTATAATGTATATAACTATATGATAAAATGACCGATATCCCACCGATATTTCACCGAGATAACCGATATCCCGTATATCGGTCCTCGACCGTATTTCGATTTTTTACCGTATTAACTGCATAGCTTCTCTGTGTGAATCAAGAGAGATAGATAAAGAGAACGAAAATATATAAAGGACTCATGTGACAATCCGTCTTTTCAGGTCCTTTCCTGACTTTAACTGAACCTAAACCGTACTAAATGTTGGGTGAACATTTATGTATTTGACTTGTGTTGACCTTAGCAACTAGGGCATGTGTAATCACCACGATACGAGCATGCACGTAAGTTAAACGTTTAATATTCTATGATTTCACTATTTATAATTTTATGTGATATATATGTATATGTACTCACGTAATTTATTTTATGATTTTATGTGTTAACGTGTCACGTAATTGTACGTATAGTTTATGACTACATGTGGGTTAATCATATAAAGATAATTTTAAATCGATGATTTTATGTGAACGTAAACAAATAGTTGGGGAATATTATTTATGATTTTTGTGACGATCTAAGATTTATATTTAAAAAAAAAGCCAACCATTAAACATGTGTTGATATATATTCGTTTAGACACCATCCAAGTTAATCTTCGTTAACCCGTTAGGATTAGTTAACCCTCCGTTAACCAAAAGGGGCTTATCCTATCATTTTCTAAACTCCTTTTAGTTAATTCAACTTGGAGGGATTAGTCCTGAAATTTCTGAAACTTGCTACCCTTCTTGTAAGTGTGCCAGGGACTGTTTTTGTCATAATCTCAAACTCAACTTAAAGAAAATCAACTTCTGCAACTTGAAACACCGTCCGTCAACTTTTGAATTCCGATAATCGATCAACCATTTAATCCAGCATCTTCGAGTGACTAAACCATCCTACCAAAAACTCATCACTTGATTACTTACAACCTCACAAACACTCTCTCGTCCCTCCCCTTTTCCTCTCCCGTTTTCTGTTTTCCGGCGAAGTAAAAACCCACGGAACCACCACCACGATTCAATAAATTCTGGTCGTTCACCACTGTCGTACACCACCATTCAACATCCTTTGATTTCATCGTTCGTCCCCGAGCAACCAGGAGCAATCGATTCAAGTTTCAGGTTCGCGTTCATGTTAGTGAATTGTTCGAGTTTCGTTCGAGTTTTGATTCGCCATAAAAAAACACATCACACTCCATCCCCGACTCGAGGTAATGATCCCTTCATGTTAATCGCACATTTATGATGTTCTTTTACATGTTTTCACGTTTTTACGGTGACCGGAATAAAACTCCGATCACCGAAGTTTTAAAGAAGAAGATGGAACTGCGGCGGATATAGATAAAAACTTCAAGTTTTGTTTGTAAACCAAAAATCGTCCCTAGCCCAGCGGCTAAGGCGCTCGCCTGTATCCCTGAGGTCGTGGGTTCAAGACCCGGCCTCTACATTTCTTTTTATGCATGTATCACTATTGCGTATAAAAGTGTTCTGGTCGGATATTGAACACAAACGGGCCGCTGCCCTAGTGGTTAAAGTGCTGGGATGTGAACTAGAGGTTACAGGTTCGAACCTGGTGACCTCTTGTTTTGTTGTGTTGTCTTATTTTAGTATATTTGGGACTTTTCTTGACTTAAAACCAACCACCCATCATTCTTAACATTGTTTTGGACCCGTAGAATTTTCATAGACGTCGTTAACTTGCTCGTTACCCCCATTGATTAATATAAATTGATTTTTATATAGAATATTTGGTTATTTGACGGTGATTTATGAAAGAATAAACATTTGGAAAACATATAAAAATACGTATATAGGAATATAAAATGAACGTTTTGGTAACCTTTACATTTGTGTAAAAATATATGTATTTTGTGATTTAAACATTCTAGACATTGGACTTACATTCATATAAATATTTATAAACACATGGGTACATTTTGGAGTACTTGTTATTGATCATATAACTATTATTTGGTTACGAACATATAATTTCTTAAACGATTTCATGAACCTATATTATTAATAAATAATATAATTTCATCGACTTCTGTGATCTTTATGATTTTGGCCATGTGCCTTCCTCGAATCGTTCTGGATTTATGATCTTCGTCATGTCATAGTTGACATCGTCTATCTTTCACCGTTGGTCTAGACTTAGTCGTCTTTACTTGGACACACACTTATACATGCATGCTCGTTAGGTGTTTGGTAGATACAAGACTTCTACTTGCTACTTGCTGTTGTAATATATCTGGAATTGCTATGCACCCGAAGGTGAGTTTCACAGCCCCATTTTACTATTTTAAATCATGTTGGGGGAGATTAACATGCATGATTTACAAAACTGAGATAATTAGACTTTTATATATCACACGATTATTGATTACTGAGGCACACTAGACAACAAAGTCCTTCTCATGGTACCGTTAGTATTTGTTGATGATAGCGGGAAATATATTGTAGTACTACTGGGTTTGACAAACCCCACCCGGGCCAGTCGCGCTGGCACGATTGGATATTGAACGGGTGTTATATTCGTCCTCAACGTAACAAGGCAAACTATAAACAACTGTCAGCTTCGGTGACCATCACGTGCAAAGTTTCATGTACATAGCCTAGCTAGTTATCTGATATATATTAGTGATTATGCTCACACAACTTGTACTTTTTGAGAATATTAAACTTGTGAACTCACCAACCTTTGTGTTGACACTTTTTAGCATGTTATTTCTCAGGTTGCAAATGTTCGAGTATCACGAGTACGCATGCATGAGTCTTTGAAACCCTTTTAGCGTCTTTGGACGAGTCACGTCACCTTGGGTGATGATGTTTTAATTTAGATACTTTTATTGTATTTACGCTTCCGCATTTGTAAAACTCTGAATCTATATTTTAATGAAATATGAAACGTTTTTATTAATTATTGGTCGATTGGTGTAACTAATGGACGTCGATCCTGGTTTGTCACGCTCCCTACTGTTTTGCATTAGTTGCACTTAAACATTTTTCTCATGCATCGTGATACTCACTCCTGCATGCACCTGGTTTACGATAAGTCGTTTACATCATCCAATCCCTTTATACTCACGACAAGGAGTCGGTTAGTCCTGAGTCATTTTCCTTAACAACTCTGAGTCGTATACCTCTTGGTTAACATCCATGGACGACGAGACGTCGAATCAGGTCATAGGATCACATCTTCACTCTTGATGAGTCGTTTTCTGCTCGGGATTATTCTAGACTGGAGGACTGGGCGTGGTACCCGGATATTGGGCGAGTGCTTACGTATGAAGGTGGTGTGATATATCTTCTTATACTTAAACTTTTTTTCTCCTAGTGTGTGAGATTCCTTTTGAACCTGACCCATCGGCATCGCTGCACTCTCATGTTCAGGAAACGTAATCATGACGTGCTAATAGTGCGATCATTCAACTTCAGTAGTAGCAGCATTGTGTAGATTCAAGTGGTTTCCTATGGGGACACTTGTGTCTACCTTCGTTATCCTGATCTTTTCACATTTGCTCTGATCTTCTAAGATCTTTCTCTTCTCATTTCTATCACGTTGTGCGTCGGGATGACACGACTTGGGAACAACTATTACAACCCCAATGGTACCTGATGTGAACCGACTGAAGTTTTCTATTTATGTACGAGATTGTGATCAAGTCGGTACGTGTGGATAAACCCTATTCTGATTCTATTGAGCTAAATTTCTGGCTGACTCGCTTCGGGTGGGCCATTCCAATTAAAGTGAACATTTTACTCTTGAAACTTGTATCTTTAACAAAATCTGGTCAAGATAACCATGTGTTAGTGACCACACCATACCTGGTAGCTGAAGTAAGAGGAACTAGGGTGATCATATAAAGTAAATCACAGGTACGGGTGCACACGTAAATGTAATTTGTAGTATATGGAAATCCTAGAGAATCTTACTAGACAAACTAATGGTCGTAATTGGGAGAAAATTTTTGTAATTTTTTTTTTGTGGTGCTGAATGTTGGACATGCTGAACTCAACCAGATGATCGAAGTCATCTATCTTTGTAAACGTTATCGCACATGATCTTATCTCTCCTATATATATGGATTCTAATCCTTTCGAGAACTCTTTTGAAACATATTATGAATGCTAGTCCTGAAGGGACATCGTTTCACTCGTGTACTTTGATGACAGATATTTCTTGACTACGAAAACTCTTGACAAAATCTTTGACTGATTTTTGATTCATCTTGAATCGTAACTCTACTTTCATGATCTTATCTACGACATCAACCCTTGGGAACTTTTGCGATTGTGAGACAGTTAGGTAAACCTCAACTAAACGAATACCCACGCAACATTTGATAAACCAAATGGATGAAGTGTATACTTCGAGCATTGGAACATATCTTTGACCGGAAAGCATTGTGAGGTTTCTCTCTCTAGTCGTGTACTCTCTGATAATACTTGCACTAACAGTCTCATCACGACCGCACAAACTGCCTACCTCCCGCGAAATTCATTTTCCCTAATAGGGTAATGTCAGTGAAAAGCCTTCCTGTTTTTCAAACTAATGATTTCCAGCTTTGACGTAATGACTATTCCGATTGACCTTCTGAACCGGTACAACCATTTACTGTCTGTATAATTCGAACCTTTTACGAATTAACAATCAACAATTTCAGATTCTCACGCTTTAGCAATCTTTTATGTCCTGGATGAGCTTCTGAGCTTTGAATCTGAAGGTGTTACACTTTTGGTTGGCTTTCCAACTAATTAACATTATTGATGATGAGACTACCTTGTACCTCAATCGTAGTAACAATACAAATCTTTTTATGGAAACCCTTCTTACACACATCATGCATGAACTTCTTGTTATCTATAGCTAATTGTACCATTAACCTGCATTTTCCCTTCTTACGCATTGACTACACCAAGTTATCCATACATTTTGCATACTCTATTAATGCTCATGTCATAACAACTATCAACAAATTTCTGGTGCACGGATCCTCATCATCCTTTCAGGAAACTTACATTGATGGCCTATTTAAAATTTTGATCGCCTTGAAATCTGAAGAGTTATGATATTCGCACTGTGCGTGCCAAACCCTCGACGATCTTCACTAGAACAACAAACTCTACGCATCCTTCTACTTCTGTGAATGGAAAAACCTAGACCTTTTGTTTTCACAACATATTGAGGTTTAAATCTCTCTTCCCCTTTACGTTCAAGCGTATGGGAGGAACTTGACGTCCTCTATTTCCGATAAAAGTACCCATTATGGTTTGACTGATAGCTAGTAATGGTAGGTAGCTGGTACGCCTTCAAGGTGCTGGTAGTGTGGTGGGTTAGCTGCGGTACACCCTATATATAAACATTAGTGGCACGTTGAATGTGGGACTAGTACCGGGCCAATGATTGACTTTAGAGTCATGCACAAAAGCCTCATCTTGAGAAACTCCATCTAACGGGACTATGTCCTCGACAGAAATATTTAATGCTACTTCCTACGAGATTGCATATGTCTCTTACGTACTCCTACCAAAAGAAAGACATACACGAAATAATCAAACTCCATGCTTTCAATTGTCCGAGTCTAGAAGAAAAACTCTCCTAAAGCGATCTTCCTGCCACAATTCAGATGTGAGTTCTGACCCAGATAAACATCAGCATTTTAAAAAACCAAAGTTGTTTTTTTCTTTTTCTTATTAATGACAAACCGCATGTTCGAATGAACCACTCCAACTTTTAAAAGCATGTGTTCAGAAGTAGATCGCCTTTCGTTTGAGGGACACACTACTTTTGGGTCGACTGTCTGTTTTATAAACTCTCTGGCATTCACTGAGGTGATAGCCCCGATCCTTTTCTATGGAACACCCGGTTATATCTTTTGACTCGCGGTAAACTTGCACTGAACCCTAGCAAAAATGCATATGTACATGCAACCTAAGCCAAAGCCACTTCAAAATATTCTGATGTTTTGTGTTTCGCAAACACCCTTTTATAACACTTTTGTACCCTATCTTACTTTTGAAGACCATTTGAACCGATGTTTTGACAAGAAAGGAATCATGACGCATGAAGCGCAAGGACATCAAGGAGATTAAGCAAAACAATGAAGATTTCCCTAACGTGACGTTTACTCTATCGAATTGTATAACCCTTGACACGTTCATTTCGATATCTATTTATGTGAATTCCTTGCCAAATCCTGTCGGGCACGCTATATATTTCTCTCTGAATTCTATACTATCCATTACGTTATTTGCATCCTCTCTACTGGTATCTTTGCTAGTGCTAGTTTAAACTCACATGTCATCCTTGGAATGTGTAGTTGCGAGTATCATAAGCTTGCTATCTCATCGCTTACTCGAATTCACGAACCAAGTCGTTGGCGCTTTTCCTCTATTTGCTATTCTCGTGCTTGATGCCATGCGTATTCCTGCAGAGCACTTTTGAATATTTGGTACCTCATAGTTTACACTTTTATTTTTTTGGATCTTCACTCTAAATTTATGGATTCTTTAGCAAGGTAATTTGCATGAGGATATTTGGTATGATACTGAACTCCAACTTGAATTTGAACCTAATCGTCTATGTGATTTCTTGAATAATTCTTAACAGAATTAAGTAATTATTTTCTAAAACAAAATTCTACGTGTTACCTTTTAATGGTTGTGAGCTCTTGATTGGATATCTCTTTGGACCTCAATCCTTTTGTCACAAAATCAGTGTGCTGCCAGCTATGTTTTAGTAAGTGAGAAACTCTTGAAGCATTTTAACCATGATAGATAGTTTGTTTACTTCTAAACTTCTCATGAGAAATGCTTACAAAACATATGTATTTATACATGCTAAATTTGAGAATCTAATCCTATGTTTAGGGTATAGAAACTGATTAATTATTGAAGTGTTGGTTTAAACATAAATTTTGTAGAATTGCATGATTAGTTACGTGTATCAAACGGGTTAGGAACTAGAATATAACATGTTGTGAATGTACTAACTTGATTGAGTGTAAAAACCATACACCATACAAGGTCCTAAGTCTCCTACCTCGGTGGGAATGACAAGACTATTTGAAGTTGCCCCGTCAACTTTGCACCGTATGGGTTGTGTTGGTTAGTTTATGAACTTGTATATTATAGATATGCCATGCTAGGGTTGTATGCTAGTATATCTGATGCTAGGACAATTGTATGCGTTGTATGGTAGAACCCTCATGATATATTGCATGCTAGTACACTTTGACCGCATTAACCTTTAAAAGAAACCTTCATGGAGACTCGTATGCTATTTGAACCATTATTGCCTGAGATGTGAATTAGAAGTTATTATGAATCATGTAAACGTAATTGGTCATAGCTTTATTAATAACTAAATCAGCCATCGAGCCCTCATGTTTACTTTGTCAGACTTGTGTAAATTCTATGATATTTGCTAGTTGATAGGAAAATTCAGATGTTTACGTTTTCATTGGACCTCGGGTCTACTAAACAAACACTATTGAATTGATTCACACACAATTCTCTCATACTTAGATTCCTTCGCTTTGATTCACCTGGTCTATTGGTAAATGCGTACACCTAAAGTAAAAAAAGACACCCTAAATGAGAATCTCACTCCTAGCAATGGGTACGATAGCTAGAGGCTACTCGGATGTGTTATGGTCCTTCTTCACATTGAAATTTTAATTTCAGATACTTATATTATCGTGTCACTCAGTTCGTCCTTGCCACATAACGTGATTCCTATATACCTTTGTTCAACCCTTCTCGTAGGAGAACGCTTGATAAGAAGATCATTTTCTATATTTTCGATTCGAATTTCTTTTGAAATCCTCTAAATTTATTACATTTTCTCAACATCACACATTCTTGGTTATAACATCCATCACTCCTTTTGGAGTAGGATACCTGGATTATATCAATATGTTACTGTTAATTCGACTCTTCAACAATTGTTACTGATTAAATTTCGGGACGAAATTCTTTCAACAAGGGGATGATGTGACGACTGAGATTTTTTTTTCTTTCTTTTGTGACCAACTTCTTAACCACGTTATTCGATTTTCGGGACGAAAATTCTTCAACAAGGGGATACTGTGACAATCCGCCTTTTCAGGTCCTTTCCTGACTTTAACTGAACTTAAATCGTATTAAATGTTGGGTGAACATTTATGTATTTGACTTGTGTTGACCTTAGCAACTAGGGTTTGTGTAATCACCACGATACGAGCATGCACGTAAGTTAAACGTTTAATATTCTATGATTTCACTATTTATAATTTTATGTGATATATATGTATATGTATTCACGTAATTTATTTTATGATTTTATGTGTTAACGTGTCACGTAACTATACATATAGTTTATGACTACATGTGGGTTAATCATATAAAGATAAATATAAATCGATGATTTTATGTGAACATAAACAAATAATTGGGGAAAATTATTTATGATTTGTGTGACGATCTAAGATTTATATTTATAAAAAAAAGCCAACCATTAAACATGTGTTGATATATATTCGTTTAGACACCATCCAAGTTAATCTCCGTTAACCCGTTAGGATTAGTTAACCCTCTGTTAACCTTAAGGGGCTTATCCTGTCATTTTCTAAACTCCTTTTAGTTAATTCAACTTGGAGGGATCAGTCCTGAAATTTCTGAAACTTGCTACCCTTCTTGTAAGTGTGCCAGGGACTGTTTTTGTCATAATCTCAAACTCAACTTAAAGAAAATCAACTTCTGTAACTTAAAACACCGTCCGTCGACTTTTGAATTCCGATAATCGATCAACCATTTGATCCAACCTCTTCGAGTGACTAAACCATCCTACACAAAACTCATCACTTGATAACTTACAACCTCACAAACACTCTCTCGTCCCTCCCCTTTTCCTCTCCCGTTTTCTGTTTTCTGTTTTCCGGCGAAGTAAAAACCCACGGAACCACCACCACAATTCAAGAAATTCTGTCCGTTCACCATTGTCGTACGCCACCATTCAACATCCTTTGATTTCATCATTCGTCCCCGAGCAACCAGGAGCAACCGATTCAAGTTTCAGGTTCGCGTTCATGTTAGTGAATTGTTCGAGTTTCGTTCGGGTTTCGATTCGCCATAAAGAAACGCATCACACTCCATCCCCGACTCGAGGTAATGATCCCTTCATGTTAATCGCACATTTATGATGATCTTTTACATGTTTTCACGTTTTTCCGTTGACCAGAGTAAAACTCCGATCACCGGAGTTTTAAAGAAGAAGATGGAACCGCTGCGGATATAGATAAAAACTTCAAGTTCTGTTTGTAAACCAAAAATAGTCCCTAGCCCAGCGGCTAAGGCGCTCGCCTGTATCCCTGAGGTCGCGGGTTCAAGACCCGACCTCTACATTTCTTTTTATGCCTTCTTTTAAGATCCGATTCCATGCCACTGTTGCGTATAAAAGTGTTCTGGTCGGATCTTGAACACAAACGGGTCGATGCCCTAGTGGTTAAAGTGTTGGGATGTGAACTAGAGGTTACGGGTTCGAACTTGGTGACCTCTTGTTTTGTTGTTTTGTTTTATTTTAGTATTTTTTGGGACTTTTCTTGACTTAAAACCAACCACCCATCATTCTTAACATTGTTTTGGACCCGTAGAATTTTCATAGACGTCGTTAACTTGCTCGTTACCCCATTGATTAATATAAATTGATTTTTATATAGAATATTTGGTTATTTGACGGTGATTTATGAAAGAATACACATTTGAAAAACATATAAAAATACGTATTTAGGAATATAAAATGAACGTTTTGGTAACCTTTACATTTGTGTAAAAATATATGTATTTTGTGATTTAAACGTTCTAGACATTGGACTTACATTCATATAAATATTTATAAACACATGGGTACATTTTGGAGTACTTGTTATTGATCATATAACTATTATTTGGTTACGAACATATAATTTCTTAAACGATTTCATGAACCTATATTATTAATAGATAATATAATTTCATCGACTTCTGTGATCTTTATGATTTTGGCCATGTGCCTTCCTCGAATCGTTCTTCATTTATGATCTTCGTCATGTCATAGTTGACATCGTCTATCTTTCAGCGTTGGTCTAGACTTAGTCGTCTTTACTTGGACACACACTTATACATGCATGCTCGTTAGGTGTTTGGTAGATACAAGACTTCTACTTGCTACTTGTTGTTGTAATATATCTGGAATTGCTATGCACCCAAAGGTGAGTTTCACAGCCCCATTTTACTATTTTAAATCATGTTGGGGGAGATTAACATGCATGATTTACAAAACTGAGATAATTAGACTTTTATATATCACATGATTATTGATTACTGAGGCACACTAGACAACAAAGTCCTTCTCATGGTACCGTTAGTATTTGTTGATGATAGCGGGAAATATATTGTAGTACTACTGGGTTTGACAAACCCCACCCGGGCCAGTCGCGCTGGCACGATTGGATATCGAACGGGTGTTATATTCGTCCTCAACGTAACAAGGCAAACTATAAACAACTGTCAGCTTCGGTGACCATCACGTGCAAAGTTTCATGTATATAGCCTAGCTAGCTATCTGATATATATTAGTGATTATGCTCACACAGCTTGTACTGTTTGAGAATATTAAACCTGTGAACTCACCAACCTTTGTGTTGACACTTTTTAGCATGTTATTTCTCAGGTTGCAGATGTTCGAGTATCACGAGTACGCATGCATGAGTCTTTGAAACCCTTTTAGCGTCTTTGGACGAGTTACGTCACCTTGGGTGATGATGTTTTTATTTAGATACTTTTATTGTATTTACGCTTCCGCATTTGTAAAACTCTGAATCTATATTTTAATGAAATATGAAACGTTTTTATTAATTATTGGTCATTTGGTGTAACTTATGGACGTCGATCCTGGTTTGTCATGCTCCCTACGGTTGTATTCCGCGCGTGGATTTTTTGGGGTGTGACAACTCATATGTATTTCTGTAATGAGCAAGGGAAAGTAGATATGGGCTCATACAACTCTTGATCGCTTCTAAGCTTAGATATGGTCTAAGAGTTTACGGTTAAACAACGGAAGGCTTCACTCAATCGTTGTTCATAAAAGCTTTAAACATTGGCTATGATTATTTATTTGTGTGAAGATGATTGACTATCAACTAGTCACCTGAAGATAGCAAGGATGCATTAAAGGTTAAATGTAGGCCGAAAGAAATTGGGGTTGGTACTATTTTTGTTTTCCTTTTTTGGGTCGGAAATACTTCATTTACAACAATTTGAAAATGGGGTTGAATTGGTACATATGGCTCAACATAAGTTGAAGTTTAATATAATTCATGAACCTTATAATGGAGAAGATTATTTTCGAGAGTTGTTGGTTTGCAGGATGAGATGCTTTTCAAGATTCCAAGGGCTTGGATGTAACTTTGTATCATCCCCTCCTGATTGTAAAGGCCCGGAGATGATTAAGTAAGCATACACAATGATGGTAGGTTAGAATAGAATGGAAAAGAAAAAGTATGATGTTAAGATAGTCATGTTTTATAATTTTTTATGTATATAACCTTAGAGGCGTGTCTTTATCTGTCAAAAAAGCTTTTGAATGACAGTGTTTTAGTTAATTTTTAGATATGGAATTATTATTATTATTTTTTTTTCATTTGCTTATGTATCTTTGAACTTGGTGTAAAGCAAGTCCGTAGGCATGGACAACGAACTGAAAAACTCAAATAATCAGTTTCTGGCCTGCTCTATTAGATAATTGTATATCCAAAGGTAGTTTGTTGTTACATACAAGCATTAAACATACAAAGTTATGTTGCATACAGTCATGTTGCATATATGCAACATACAATCATGTTGCATATATGCAACATACAGTCATGTTGCATATATGCAACATACACTCATGTTGAGTATATGCAACATATTGTCATGTTGAATATATGCAACATACAATCGTGTCGAATATATGCATCATACAATCATGTTGCATACATGCATCATATAGTCATGTTGAATATTAAAAATATATAGTCATGTTGAGTATATGCAACATATAGTCATGTTGAATATATGCAACATACAATCGTGTTGCATGTATGCATCATATAGTCATGTATTAATAACATACAGTTATGTTCCATATAAACAACATACAGTCATGTTGCATACACACAACACACCATATGTTGTATATATGCAACACAACACAATCTTTATGCATATATGCAACACAATCATGTTGCATATATGCAACACAATCATGTTGCATATATGCATCATAAGTATATATATTTATTTTAAAGCTGTAGACAATATTATTTTAATATAATTTGATGTGTAAATTTCAAGACGAAATAGCACAAGATATATACCAAATCGTTTCACTTCCAGAATTTCATCTTAATGACACAAGTGGATGGAAACTTAACTAGATTTTGGTGGGACAGATGGATTGACAAATTTACTCTCGTGAAAAGGTTCCCAAACTCGTATGATTGTGAGGTAAATACAGAAGTTAAAGTGATGAAAAGGATCCCAAGTCAAAGCCAAAGTAACATAGTAAATTAGAGTTGGAGAGGCGTTTCATTGCTTGAGCCTACAAGGGATTCATTAGCTCATCGTGTGAACCTGCTACACTGAATTTGATCGTAGTATGTTTTAATTTTTTGTATTTGTGAATGTGGTGTAAAATACCTACCTTTGTACTTTGTTTTGGGATTCTGCATCTTGTTTGTCTCGTTCAGTTAAAATACATTATGCTATATAAATTGGAGTTGTATAAATGAAGAATGTATGGATGTTGCATATATACAACATGTATTCATACTGCATAAACATAACCTAATTGGAAAAAAAATTTGTCGACACATAAACCTAATAGATATTATATTTGCATAAACACACAACTCTAAATCTATAAAGCATAACACTGGCAACATGTAATATTTATAAAAACACTACCTTTAATAGCAAGTATATTGTCGTGGAGTAAAGTAAGCTTACCTGGGCGGGATTTTAAACGATCCGCTCATCGAGTGACAATACCAATAATCTCGTATCTAAGTTTAGATATATGTTGTTGTATATGTGCAACACAATTAAGTTGCATATATGCAACACGGGAGTGACGGGGGTGGTTTGGGTGCGGGTTAGGGGTTATATATATGCAATACTATTATGATTTATATATGCAACACGGTGGGTGGGGGGTGGAGGGTTGCGTGTGGGGGGGGGGGTACGGGTTGGGAATTGTATATACGCAACACACTTATGTTGCATATATGCAACACGGGTGTGGGGTGGGGTTAGGGTTATATGTATGCAATAGAATTATGTTGCATATATGCAACACGAGGGGGGTGGGGGGGGGGGCTGGGGTGCGGGTTAGGGGTTATATATATGAAATATAATTATGTTGCATATATGCAACACGGGGGGGGGGGGGGGAGTTGGGGTGGCTGGGGGAGTTAGGGCTTATATATATGCAATAAAATTATATTGCATATATGCAACACAAGGGGGGGGGGGGATATGAGGGGGTGTTGTATTGTAAATATATGAAACATGGGGGGAGGGTGGTAGTGATAATATTAAAAATTAAATATTAAATTACTTTATTAACCTTCATTTAAGTGGTTTTTAGGTTTTTAGGCTAAGAAGTGGTTTTCACATGATCTTTACCCACACATATATATATATATATATATATATATATATATATATATATATATATATTATATATATATATTACAAATTACAACTTATTTTGTGAGGGGAGTGACTGTGTAGTTTACGACCAATAAAAATATTACAAGTTAATTTTATAACAAATCATCATGTTTTGCAAACAAATTTCAATTAACTTTTTTAAGATTACATCACACCTGTAGCCTCAAGAAGGTAAGTGTGCAACGTGGCTTATTTTCTGGCCTAACCGTGTACACGGTGACAAATATCTTTTCTAGACTTTTCTAGACGTACACGTACTCCACCACTTGACATTTTCTCTGTCATGCGAAGGGTTTTCGTCACCTTTCTTCATTTCTCTCTCTCATGCGAAGGGTTTTCGTCACCATTTGAGGTTCTTGATCGGATTTGTGTGGGTGGCTTGGTGGTTCCGTCGCTGTTGTCGATCTCTGTGACGGTGGCCGATTTGGTCGTCGCCTTTGTGAAGGGGTTGTGTCTGTTTTCTCTTTCCACGCGTCAATGATTCCTCTTTATTCTCTCTTTACACACAGATCTACAAGGGGGCTATTGGGTATGGATGTTTACTGGTTGTTGCGTGGGTGGTGACGCGAAGTAGCAACGGCGGTGACTCAATAGAGGTGCAGAAGGTGTCCGGTGACTTCTTAATTGGAGGAGCAAGGATGATGACCGAACTACACACAAAAGGTATAAACATCTTCAAATTGTCGTCAATTTGAAATAGAAATAAACTTTCTGATACAAAACATAAAAGTGAATTTCTTGGTTTTGGTGTTTAGATGGATTATCTTTGGTTAGGTACAATGCATGTTCGTTTCCTTTTTGATTCATTTCAATTTTCTGTTCCAAATCATGAACTGATCCAAGCTTACATTTTATTGTTTTTCTTTTCATTCATTTCAATTTTCTGTATCAAATCATGAACTGATCCAACCTTACATTTTGTTTTAAATGATGTTACTGTTTGGATTCATGTTTATTTTTAGGCATGAATGTGGCATCGAATACCTTCTCATTGATGCATGTGCTATTTAAGTTCTATGGTGGAAAATATAGAAGTCAATTTGTTTGTTTAGCTGCATAGTTGGATTTTATTGGGTTAGTTGTGAACGTATGTCTAGATTAATTTTCTTTGATGTGTATGGTTTGTTTGTTTGGTGATTGAAGTTCAATTTATGTTCTCTTTGCAGTTTCATTAGTATGGGTTTCGATCTAAGTCTATATGTGTTGCTGTTATTACTCTTGGGATTGTATTGTATGCTTCAATCAATAGAAAAATTATTGAAGAAAGTGAACATATGAGTTTCAAAAATTCATTGAAAAACCTTTATCGTTGTTGTATTTTTAAAACAAGTACAGTGGTGCCCAGCTACAATTTTAATAAAGTAAATATAAGTAAGATGTATAACAAAGTCTATTTTTGTATAGTTTCGTGTTTAATGTTGTTTTCTAATTCTAATGCCATTTGATCTATTTTCAAAAAAGTTTAGCTGATTGAGGCCCATACTGTATCCATGTATACTGCTGTTGTGTTTTTGTTTTTATGTTTATGTTTTGGTTGTTATCATTTATAGTACTTTCCTGTCTCTTGATTCAGGTGGTGTTGTTGAGGTTGCTTTACAAAAAGGCTGTTGAAACTTGAAAGATTAGTTTTTTAATGTCATTTTCATGTTTCTTTATTAGTAAATTATAATAGGTTTGTACCTGTTTTACAAGGTAAGATTTATGTCATTGGAAAAATTCTGGCTATTTCATCCGCAAAGGTTACCGAATATGAAGGTAATACAAGAAATAACATTTATTTTCAACAGTACTTATTAAAAACATGGAACCACTAATGAAACTTTACATCTCATGTCTAATCAACCTCACATGATTATGTAACAGGCCCGCTTCAGTTATAGTCCACAGATGCTTCAATGACATATATTGATCCACCTCTAAAGAATTTAGAAGAAGTTGCCAACAGGTACGGTATCTTTCAATGAGATTTACTTCCAAGAATTTCTTTTATGTTAGAACATAAGTAATATAATCAACCACATACCGGCATTCTGCTATTCAATGTCTTTTATGAAAGAGGACAATCACTTCACCGGGTATATATTAAATTTTAACTTCATATGTCTTAAATAATATTTTAAGTGATATCTTTGGATTCCATTTATAATTAATGCAGTCAACTGCCTTGAACATCAACTCATACAATTCAACCATATTAAAGATGTATTCTTCTTCAATCACATAAGTAGCATACTCTACCTTTGACTCTCTGCTACATTAAACAACAACTTATTCGTTGTAATCACACGGAAGACATAGAAACTAACATTTTTTTCTTAAATTGTGAAAGGTTTCCATAATGCTAATACATTTGTTCTATAATAAGTACAATACTATTTAGTTACAAAATAAAACTTTCATGATATTTATCCACTAACATACAAATACTTTCGGCATACAGTCTCATAAATGTACAATGAAGCCCGAGTCCAGACTCTGGCCTGCAGCTAACAAAAGGTCGCGCCGAAACAGGTTTTACACTAGCCGACTTGAGGCTCAAAGAACCAGAGGAACGCAAGGTATGTACACTTTACTCGCACTTTGGAAAGTACCAGAAAATATAGACAGAGTAACATTAAACATCTCTCATGCAACAGAATAAGCTATTCACATGTGAAGCAACAATGAAAGACTTCGAGGGCTACCATGAATGGTTTTCAGCAAAGTGTCCGCAAACTGACTGCAACAGACTACTGCATGAGGAAATACCAGATGATGAAGGGGAACAAAGTGAGACACCTAAACTAATTTCCGAGGAGGCCACCCTGTGCCTATCCCAAATTACCAGCAAGTAACTCTATATTTCAATAGGGACGGTAGAAACTACCCAGGGAAACCACTTTTCAATCCAGGAAGTAACATTTTTTGAATTAATAACACATTATATTAACATATCAAAACAGATACCGTGTCAACGAAATCTTAGTGGATGACACTACAACTCTCCCAGTGGTCATTTTCAATCACACAATGACAACAGCCCTCGACACATCTTGCGGTGATCTGGTTCTCAAATGCGGCTATGACAACCCAGAGGTTATACCTGACCAGATTCTCTCATTAAGGCGTTTCAAAGAAGTACACACTCAGGATGAAAGGTAACACGTCTGCAGTAGCGAAATGATGCAGTTAATCCCATAAGTATTCCACATTATCACGAGGTATCACACATTAAATACTTAGGCCATACTTATCTATCCATATTACTTGCATTACTAAAACATAAACAGATGAAAAACATACATCTACTAAGAAAGTAAAGGAGAAGGAAGACTGATCGGATGTCCCTGTTGGTTACCACACTTTAAATGAACGTTTTGCAACTGTTTGGTTAACATAACCTATCATAAGGCATAAACTGAAACAGAATGCATGTATTTTGTATAGCATAGGCAGAAGCTATTGGATATAGCAAGCTGCAACATCCTGAATGCCATGGATAGTGAAATCTGTAAACAATGTGTGGCCGAAAACTTTCAACAAACATGAATGAATGAACCTACTTATGACAAGGTGGCTATGGAACTACCGAACGGTAAAATTAACCTAAAAAGGGTGGCCCGCCGCAGCGCGCGGGCGGGTCACCATCTAAGGATCCTGCAAAAACTCTTTTTTTTTTGCGAAAACCTAAAAACTACCACTAAAACTTCATAACTTTCACATACGTTAATATTTTTCTATAAAACTTGCACCAAAAATCTTAAAATTCGATTGTCTTTGATACTGGAAAAAAATGATATTTTAAAAAAAAAATATTAGTGCACATGTGCACCATTTTCATTAGTACTACACAAAGATAATTGTCATGCGAAAAAATATTATTAGTCGTCTTCATACCACTTGGACTATTTCCATATCTCACTCACCACTTGAGGTGAGTACTCATAATCCCTTTTCCTTTTCAAGTTTTGGGATGTAACATGTATACATTATTCAAGCACGCATTCGTTATTTCTTTTCAAAGTACGCGATTTCATTCTATGTCTATGTGTGATTTCTATGCTATATGTTAAACTATGTTGTCGCTATTCGAAGTCTATATTCTAGCATAATCATTAACATACAAGCCTACGGTAACGATAATGGATTCCATTGGACAGACAACCCACCTGAATTTGACCTGTTTGGCATTCGGGTAATTGAAACCCAACTCAAGCTTAGCGTAACTTTTGAGTTACGGACACTAGTCATCAAGGTTTGATTATGTAATATTTGTTTATTCATACATGCTTGAGTCTACATTTGATATGTGAATCGCTTTTCAAACTACTATATGTATTCTAACCCTATGTTCACTCACCAACTATTTTTAGTTGACACTCTCTATTTTTATACATGTTTCAGGAAATGCAGTTTGAGCCATACTTGATTGATGCTACATCTAGGATGCTTTGGACCTAGTTAAATCAATTAAGACTTTACCTTTATGCTATGTTATGTGTATTTGAACCTCCTGTTTGAATTGAAATTTGGTAATTATAAATTATTGAGACTTTAATTAGTGTCATGAGTATTTGGACAATCATCATGCCCCGACGTAAATTCCGCTTTCGGTTGGGGTGTGACATGAGGCTTCGTCTAGTTATAATAAGGCCTTTGGGATAAGGCCTTCGGGATAAGGCCTTTGGGATAAGGGATTAGACGAGCAAGCTATCAGAAGGAAGAAAAGTTTTGGCAAGCTGGCCTAGATAGAGTAATAAACATAGTGATAGTTAGTATTTCCTTATGTAAACTATCTCCCGTATTTATAGTACTTGGCTAATAAATACAAGTTTAAAAATTTCGTTGCTTAGTTATCTATCATGATACCTTGTGTTCATGAGTAAATCCGATGCGTGACCCCTCTCAGAACCAAGTCTGGGAGTGGACGTCACAATAGCTGAGTTGGATTCCTAGGAAAGCTAACTTCTTCTCTTGGAGGGCAGCCTACATAGAATCCACACCAGGGACGAGCTCTCCAAAAGGGGGATCCCCATTCATGTTCCTGTGAGTCCGAGCTGCTACATCGAAGACAAATCAATTTCCCACCTGCTACTTCAATGCGAGTTGTCGAAAACAGTTTGGAAGCTCCTGGGAGACTGGTCCAAGTTTTAATTCTTCATCTCTGGATCCCCTGCTCAGGTTTTTACCCATATTCCTAGCTCAGAAAATTTGCCCCCTAAAATAAAAAATGCTGTCTTCCATTGCTTCGGCGGCACTCTGGGAGATATGAAAGACGAGAAACGACAAAGAATGCGAGAACAAAAACTACCAGCCTGGCAGCTAGAGGAGATCAAAACATAATTTTTTTTCGGCTTTATAAGAGGGCAACAATCGAAAACTTGTGTGGAATTAGGGGTGTTCATAAACCCGGAAAACCGGACCAGCCCGTTTAAACCGGACCAAAAATACGTGTTAGGCTCGAATTTTTATAAATGGTCCGGGTTGCAAATCAAAAATTTAAAACCCGGGTCCAACGGTCCGAGTCGCGGATTGGCATTTTAAAACACGGGTTCAACCCGGACCGGCCCATTAATCTTTAGTTATACTATTTATAATTTATATATATATATATTATAATACATATTATATTAATCTATAGTTTAACTATTTAAAGCACATTTGAAGGGATATTT
>JBCNJP010000027.1:37957647-37992592 GCA_039602395.1 Deinandra increscens subsp. villosa
GTATTGGATATTAAACTATATATATTAGTAGTTAAAGTTATAAGGGTCAGTCCTGTAAATATGCAAAGTCAAGTTTGGGGTCAGTGTGTTATTGTAAATAGTATAGGGGTCTGTATGTCAAAACCTAAAGTCTATAACTGATTAAAATCAGTTACGTCGATTGTAGGGTTTATATACCCATCGACAGAACACATGTACGTACAATCACAATCAAGAAATTCGTTTATGTTGTAGTCAAATTGTTGTTCGATTCCTGTTGATTTCCGCTGTTCGATCTCTGATTTACCAACATTTGGTATCAGAGCGGTCAATCGATCAAGGTTTGGAAGAAGAAGCGGTCCTTCGATCGAAGTCTGTGTTGCAATTATTGATCGTTCGTTTCGTTGTTTGAGTTTGCTTATTCGATCATCGGAAGCGGTGATTATTAAAGATACATTGAAAGAAGGTGGCGGCTTATGAATTGAAGTCCGTGAAAATCCATTTAACTAATTTGGTGTATACCAAAGGATGATGTTTTTTTGAAGTCGGTGGCGGTGGATAAAGTGAACGTGGATTGTGGATATCAAATTGAATTCCAAATGGAAAGTAGGATACTGAATTGCAGAAGACTCATATTCATATCCAGATAAGTAATTTAACAATCTTCTTTAGGATTTTAAAATTATTTATGGGTTTTTTAGTGGAATCATTCTAATTTGTTCATGAAATTCAATGGGTAGTATTTTTTGTTTTGAATTGTTAAGGGTAGTAACAATTAGGATTAAGGTTAAGGTTTAAGAATAGTTGGTTTTGGTTTGTTAGTAGATCGGTGAAACCCGTGTATTGTTTCTTGGTAGATTGAAACGGTTGGTTTGATTCATGTTGTGGTCGGAAAAACCCGTGTACCGTTGTCATTAGAAACAATTGGTTTTTTATTTGTCTGGCAACCGGAGAAACCCGTGTACTATTCTTGGTTTAAACAATTGGTTTTTTAAAAGTTCGTGTATTGTTTTTGGTAGAAGCAATTGGTTTTGGAAAAACCCGTGTATTGTGGTTGAGCAATTGGTTTTTTGGAAAACCCGTGTATTGCGGTCGGTAGAAAACAATTGATTTTTGAAAACCCGTGTATTGTCATTAGAATAGTTGGTTTAGGAAGAACCCGTGTACTATTCTGGGTAAAAACAGTTGGTTCGGAAGGAAACCCGTGTACCGTTTAGAACAATTGGTTTGGAAGTAACCCGTGTATTGTGAAGAACGGTTGGTTTAGAACAAACCCGTGTACTGTTAAGGATCAGTGGTTGGTTGAAACCCGTGTAGAAAGAAAAGATTCAATCAGGTTAAGATTGGAAGAAGGAAAAGAAAAGGGAAAATGGGTGACGATTCATCCAAGGGAAAGGAAGTTGTAGCAGTAAAGGACGGAGGGGCGTCAATGACATTTCAGTGCCCGATTCTTAACTCTACAAATTATACAATTTGGGCTGTAAAGATTAGGGCAATCTTTAACGTCCATGGAATATGGGAAGCAGTCGAGCCATCCCCAGGAACTGAAGTCGATCAAAAGAAGAACAACACGGCAATTGCAATGCTCTATCAAGCAATTCCAGAAAACATGGTATTGCAAATTGCTAACCTTACATCGGCGAAAGAAATTTGGGATGCGCTGAAGGTTCGACATGTTGGAGTGGATAGAGTCAAGGAGGCGCGTGTTCAAACGCTCGAGTCAGGATTTGAACGTTTAAAGATGAAAGATAACGAGTCACTTGATGTCTATGCCGGGAAGATTAGTGAGATTGCATCACAAGCAAGTAGTATGGGGCATACTATGGAAGACAAAAGATTGGTTCAGAAACTGTTGGGTTCAGTACCAGAAAGGTTCATGAATATAGTTGCTGCAATTGAACACTTTATTGATATCAAGACGATGCCGTTTCAAGAAGCTGTGGGAAGATTAAAGGCTTTTGAAGAACGGACTAAGAAGCCAGTCAAGGAGGAAGATCAGCAATACAAACTCTTGTTCTCCAAAGAAGAAGGAAAGCAGAAGGATAAGGGACACAAATGTGAGAAGTGTGGTCATGAGAATTCAAGTCAAGAAAAGTCAGAACGTGGCGTACATAAAAGGTGGAAGTCTTGGAAGAACAAAGGTGGTAATCAAGTCCGCGAGAACAAAGATCATGTGAGATGCTTCAAGTGCAATGAACTTGGACATTTTAAGCATGAATGTCCAAAGTGGAAAGAAGAGAAAGAAGAAGCAAACTTGATCGAGTACGAGGATGAAGGATTACTGTTGCTGTGATCGGATAATGAAGGAAGTTGAAGACCTCGTTTAAACTATATTTAGTTTAAGGGGGAGTATTGGATATTAAACTAAATATATAAGTAGTTAAAAGTTATAAGGGTCAGTCCTGTAAATATGCAAAGTCAAGTTTGGGGTCAGTGTGTTATTGTAAATAGTATAGGGGTCTGTATGTCAAAACCTAAAGTCTATAACTGAGTTACGTCGATTGTAGGGTTTATATACCCATCGACAGAACACATGTACGTACAATCACAATCAAGAAATTCGTTTATGTTGTAGTCAAATTGTTGTTCGATTCCTGTTGATTTCTGCTGTTCGATCTCTGATTTACCAACAAATCGCCACCTCATACTTCTACAAGTGGTGGTTGATCTGAACTATATTGTTGTAACTGCAGACTGTGTAGGGCATTGGGTGGAGCAGAGAAAGTTGAGATAGAATGGGGAAACCATTCTCTATCTAATAGAGTTGGTGAGGCTGTTGAAGTGATAATGGGTTTTGTGAATAGTGGGGGTCCTAATGGCTGGGATGATCCTTGGACCTAATGCTGCTGACTTATATTTTCTTATCCAACTGTTTGTTACATTTTCATGTTGTAATTGTATTCTTTCACCTCATTCTTGCATTATTTTCCTTAGATTGCTATATATACGAAGTTTGTGATTATTATTTGGCAGTTTCAACAAATAGTCGTGTTCTGCAGGAAGTAAACCTTACCATTTGTTGGGGAGTATACCAATTGCCAGTAGAATCTCATGTTTTGTTGTATCATTGTAAATTTCCTCTAAAATATTGCCCACAGAAGTTTACACATTGAATTTATAGACAATAGCATTGCATAACAAATCCCATGGTCAAGTGTTACGAACTTAATGCAACCCCTTGGATATGTGATTCATATGATAAAATCAATTATTCTGAAGATCTCTATATTTCGAGGATGGAGACCATTAATGTAAATTCAATATATTTTTGAAGATCTCCATATTTTGTCATATTTTGAAGATGGAGACTGAGGCTACGATGGAGAAAGAGAAGAAAAGTATGAGGAATATATTTTGGAGATGAAATCTTTGCGCTTGGGGCAATGACACAACTAATTAGGTAATGACCGAGAGGCGTCAATTGCTGGTTGAAAACTATTTCCAAATCCCCTCCTTGGTCTTGGGTCTCCTGAGGCCGTCGAGAAAGATGAAGATGGAAGTTAGGATGGATGAAGAAAACTGGATTAATTTTGTTTTGATTTCAAAGGCGGTATTCAGTGTGATTTCATCCCCTGTCTAATTTCATTTCCAATAGAAGCCAAAAAAAAAACTCGCACACCAACAACCACCAAGCTTTGCGATTGCTTCTTGATAAGAACGTTATTGTACAAATGACGTTTTCCGTGCGAAGTGTGCGAAGGGATCTCCGCTGCTCATATGCGGGCTTTTTTTATCTGACGGCGCTAAAATAAAACACGCTTAATGAATTTATAAAAAAGAAGGCGGAGTCATTAAAAAGGGTATTAAAGTCTTTTCAACATTAAATGAAAACACGCATACGCAAAAAAATATTCACGCATCAACACAAAAAAAACAACGCAAACCTTTAACCTTTAAACAAATAACGCATACTTGAAATAAAAATCACGCATACACTTTTAAAAACTCATAAAAACACAAACATAACTAAAAATGTGTTACACTTAATAAAAAACGCATGTATTCCAGTAAATAACGCACACTTACGTTTTATAGATAACAATAACGCATATTGTATAATAAAATAACGCACACTCTAAAAACTCACAAAAACACAACCTACCTGTCTTACACTTAAAAAAATGCATGTTGTTAATAAAAATAACGCAAACACACAGAACATAATCGCACCTGTTAAAAAATCACGCATTAATAGTGTGACACCCGAGAATTTCAAGGTTAACTTCCGTTAGACAAACCCGTTAGTTACGTTATAAGTAGCTAATACATAACTAGGCCGAATACGTCCACGACCTTTGGTTGATCACCGAACCCGTCCATATGTGTTATGTGTTCATCATTGATTGTCTTTATGTGCAATGTGATTTAAATACATGACTTACTATTGTGAATAGCATGATTAATCGTAAATACTTGATTATGTGAAAACTTGCCCATTTTGGTCTCCAGCGAAACTACTGGGCGAAACTATAATGTCGCCCGGTAGTTAGCCAAGACAGTCCAATAACACGAGACCAGAGCCAGTTTCGCCAGCCAGCGAAACTGTCAGCGAAATTAGCCTCTGATATAAATAAACATAATAAACCCTAGTAGCCTCATTTGCTCAACCACACAACAAACACACACACACTCTCTGAGATTCCTGGACCAGCCGAGAATACCATCAAGAGACCAAGATCTCAGCCTCTAGACCATCATCTCATCTCATCCATCGACTCTAGACTCATCCCGTGAGTCCTAAACCTTGAGTTCTTATGTTTACTTTGGGTTTTTATTAAAAAGCATGCCAGAATCTTCATGTTAACGCTTGAAATTGAACCTGAGATGTTGTATATGCTAGATCTATTATAAAGTTAGCAACTTTACGTTTAAAATCCAATCATGTTAGAGATTTATGCTAGTTTAGCCATTTTAGGGTTTTGAACTTGTTTGATGATAAAACTGCATGTAAATGTGTTAAAGCTTGTTGATTTATGTTGGTAAATGCCTAGGGATGCTAGATAATGAATTGCATGTATGATCAGAAGCTGTTAGGTTGATTTTTAGGCAAATCCGTATGTTTTTCGCGACCAGCGAAACTAGTGTTCTCTGGGCGAAACTAAGTAGCGAAATTATATCTCCTTCCAGCGACACTGACCAGCGAAACTATAGTGTCGCCGGGTAACCTGACCAGACCAGCTCGAGCGAAACTACGAGCGAAATACCTGAACGAAAGTTCAAACCAGTTTCCCTGCGAAACTAGGCTAGCGAAACTGCGTCAGCAGTTTCGGGCGAAACTAGCCTAGCGAAACTGTGTTACCGGGCATTGCCTAGCGAAAGTGCTGCCCGTGCACCCAGCGAAACTGCCTAGCGAAACTATGCTAGCGAAACTAAGGCCTGACCTAAAAACCAAACTTGTGAAATTGTTTAAGTGTTATGCCACGACTTGCATGATTTTGCCATGATGAAATATGTTTGATATCTGATTCAAATGAACCCATGTTTATGATCAACCATTGGCGTTGTGTGTCGGTATGTCGAGTCATAGTTGCAACGTGCTATGTTATGGGCCATAGTGACGTTAAATAGAGATTAGACACGAAACTAATACTTAAGACCTAAACGTGTTCTAGGTCTTCGTTAAACAACAATATTTGGATTACTTGAAGTGTAGCCGTGCAACCAAAGGTGAGTGTCACTAACCCGCATACCGTGAGTCCGATGGGCCACACAGAATAACTTAACGAAAACAATGCTGACAAACTCGAGAGTGCTAGGCACCTCACTGATAAATATGAGAATACGGGATGCTTGGCACCCACTTGATAAACGGAAGTGTTTTATGGGAACACTTGTGAATTCTGAATAAACGATTTCTGAAACGAAAACTGTTTTAATATGGCTAGTGTAGGTTAAAGTCTAAACCATATGATATCACATGTTTTCTAAGGATGCCTTATAACTTAAAAGTCCTCAACTAAATTGTGCCATTAATTGTAAAGCGAGGGGATGTTGGGTAGATCTACTGGAGTTTGACAAACTCCGCCCCGTGGCACGGGGAGTGCACGGAGGAACAATATCAGCCTATTTGACCGTGGTCCCGAGAGGACACGGGGGAGGCAGAAAACGCGATGGCTTGGCCCGCACCGTACGGGATGGCTCGGCCCCCACAAAATAAGTCAGCTTTGGTACAAACTTCCTTAGAGCATGGAACAACGGATTAGCTACCCGCGATATCGGTTGAGTCCTTTAACTTTACGGAACTAGTACATACCCGATGACGTGGTCACGGACAAAACATTTATAAACTGAGAATTAATTACAAGCATTGCTTTTCACAAATGAATATTTTGTAAGTACATTTTGACACGAATTATGATTATGAGACCGGGCCAATGCATGACAAGCCCACTGTGAACTCACCAACCGTTAGGTTGACACTTGCGTGGTTTAAACTTTTGCAGATCGCTAAGGAGTATCCGGAGCTGGTTGGCATGGCACTTGAAGATCCTTGTTTCGATTTAAACTTAACTTGGGAATTTTAAAACAATGTTAACTTTGTAAAGCACGTGGTTAGTGCTATAAGACAATATTTATTTCCGCTGCGTTGTATCTGAGACTTTATCTATGATTTGTGTTTGAACTAACCCTGATTCGTTTAGTATTTGTAACTGTGGTTGTGGATCCTGGTCTAGTCGTGCCCCTTAACGGTATGAACTCCGTTAGTGGTATTTTGGGGGTGTGACAGATTGGTATCAGAGCCATAAGTTGCAGAGAACTGGAATCATTTTTGAAAACGATTTGGAAACTGCAACTTGAAACCCTTGGTTACAAAACGAATAAACAAATTCCCAAAGACAAAATTTTTACGTGCCAACCTGGGATACTCGCTCTGCTGTGTAAGTAAAGGCTTAATACGTATGTATATATATATATATATATATAAATATATATGTATAGACCGTGTCTAAGTAGTCTAACGGAAAGACCTTAGGAAATTTTCACACACGAATACGAAATGCGACCGCGAATACGCACACTACTCCGGGGAAAGCAACAACGAAACGATGCTACACGCTACGTCCTGATTTCTACTACGACGACTACGCCGACGGTGACTTTATGGGAAGCCGACCTTCGACGATAGCATTTACGACGTTCTTCGACGACGCCTCGATTTTGCACAAAATTTTCTGGACTAATAGTGGGATAACGGGAACTGGCTAACATACATATTATGGGATATGTATGAGAATATAACTGTGACTGAACATTGGCTACTTTAACTGTTCAGCAAGATGTCTGGAAGAGGAAACGGAAGAGGTGGCATAAACATGACGCCTGCACAGCTACAAGCGATGATTGCCGAACATGTGCAAGCCGCGGTGGCAGCCGTCCAAGCTGCATATGCCGCACAGGGTAACTATTATGCCGGTTAAGGCACAAAGCAAATATATCATGACCTGTTTAATTTTAAAGTCCGAACTATTTATGCATCAGGAAACCAACACCACTGTACGTTCAAGTCCTTCATGGACTGTAAGCCGATGATGTTTTCCGGCGAAGAAGGAGCTGTAGGACTCCTCCGATGGATTGAGAAGTCCGAGAAGGTCTTCTCCATGTGTAACTGCCCAGCTGAAAGCAGAGTGAAATTCGCCACTGGTACTTTTGAAGGAGCTGCCCTCTCCTGGTGGAACGCTGAGATTCAGATGGTTGGGCTAGAAGCGGCTGACAACATGCAGTGGGCAGCATTTAAAGAGCTGATCATGGAAGAATACTGTCCACGTGATCAAGTGAAGAAGCTTGAGGGTGAATTCCTGAACTTGAAGATGTCTGGGTCTGAGATTGAGCAATACACTGCACGATATCACGAATATGAGGTTTTGTGCCCCTCAATGGTTGATGCTGAATTCAAACGCGTCGAGCGTTACCTGGAAGGCCTCGCGCCTCAAATCAAGGGACTGGTGACTGCCAGCAACCCCGCAAACGTGCAGCAAGCCATTCGTTTGGCTCACAAGCTTACCGATCAAGAGGTCGAGAAAGGTACCCTACCTGCAAAAGCTACTGAAAAGACTGCCTTGAGTGGCAAGAGAAAAGCTGAAGATGAGGCTCCTGAGAACTCGATGAATGTTCAGAGTGTGGGTAACAGCACTGGGAGGTCTTTCAACTCCCAAGGCCAGAGCAAGAGATCAGGGAACAACAGTAGCAACTACCGTCAGGGTGGTAATGGTCAAGGCAACTACAGGGGTAATCTGCCCTTGTGCAACAGATGTGGGAAGCATCACGCTGGTGCTTGTAGGAAGAATGTGAGCTGTGAAAGGTGTGGCAAGGGAGGCCACGAAGCTAAAGACTGTTGGGCAATCCTACCCGAGCAACAAAATCGCCCCAGAAGAAACAACAACTATGGGAACAATCGTGGTAATGGAAACAATGGTCAGAATCAAAACAACAATGGGGGAGCCCGTGGCTGCTTTGAGTGTGGTGCTCAAGGTCACATCAAGAGAGACTGCCCTCAGCTAAGAAGACAAGGTAATGGTAATCAGGGAAATAATGCTGGGAATGGTAACGGTGGAGGAAATGGTAATGGGAATGGCAATGGGAATGGTGGAAACGGGAATGGTGGAAATGGTAGAGGCCGAGCTTTCGTCATGGGCCAGGGTGAAGCTCGCAATGATGCCAACGTGATCAACGGTAAATTTATTTTGAACGGTTTCTTTGCTACTGTTTTATTTGATTCTGGTGCTGAGAAAAGTTTTATTTCCACTAAATTTGCTAGAATAATTAATGCTAAACCGATTGCCCTAGACGCTAAATATGTGGTAGAACTAGCAAATGGTAAACTTCATGATACTACCCAGATAGTTAAGGATTGTAAGCTAGAACTAGCGGGCCATACCCTAGGAATCGACCTTATGCCTTTCCCAATTGGTAGTTTCGACGTTATAGTAGGAATGGATTGGTTATCCGAAAACCGTGCCGAAATTCTGTGTCAAGAGAAAGTAGTTCGTATTCCACTCGAAGACGGTAATGAATTAACGGTTCAAGGTGAAAAAGGTGGAGTAGTAACTGGTATTATCTCGTTTCTCAAAGCTCAGAAATGCCTCCGTAAGGGTCACTTCGCGATTCTTGCGAACGTCACTGACACGACACATCCCGAGCGCAAAATTGATGATTACCCGATAGTTCGCGACTTTCAAGACGTATTTCCCGAGGATCTGCCTGGTTTGCCTCCGTTTCGACAAGTTGAGTTTGGAATTGATTTAGCTCCAGGTGCCGCTCCGATCGCACGCGCACCTTATCGATTGGCTGTAAGTGAACTCAACGAACTCTCCTCACAACTGCAAGAGCTACTCGACAAGGGGTTTATTCGTCCAAGTTCGTCTCCATGGGGAGCTCCGGTACTGTTTGTTAAGAAGAAGGATGGAACGTTCCGCATGTGCATTGATTATCGAGAGCTTAACAAAGTTACGATCAAGAATCGGTATCCGCTTCCTCGAATCGACGATCTCTTCGATCAACTGCAGGGCTCAAGCTACTTTTCAAAGATTGACCTACGGTCTGGATATCACCAGCTTCGCGTTCGTGATGAGGATGTACCTAAGACAGCTTTCAGAACTCGGTATGGACACTACGAGTTCCTGGTTATGCCGTTTGGGCTAACCAATGCACCGGCTGTGTTTATGGATTTAATGAATCGAGTGTGCAAGCCGTACCTCGACAAGTTTGTGATAGTCTTCATCGACGATATTTTGATCTACTCCAAGTCAAAGGGAGAACATGAGGAGCATCTGCGACTTATATTGGAATTGCTCCGCAAGGAACAGCTTTATGCTAAGTTTTCGAAATGCGACTTTTGGATCCGCGAAGTCCAGTTTCTTGGACACATTGTAAATGAGGAAGGAATCCATGTAGATCCAGCCAAAGTGGAAGCAATTAAGAACTGGTCTACCCCAAGAGCGCCAACAGAAATCCGACAATTTTTAGGACTTGCCGGATATTATCGAAGGTTTATTAAGGGTTTCTCTCAACTGGCTCAACCCTTAACGGCCTTAACGCACAAAGGAGTGCAATACAGATGGGGTGAAAAGGAAGAGCGCGCATTCCAAACGCTTAAAGATATGTTATGTTCGGCTCCAATTCTTGCATTACCCGATGGAATAGACGACTTTGTGGTTTACTGCGATGCATCGATTCAAGGACTCGGTTGCGTGTTGATGCAACGAGATAAAGTAATTGCCTATGGGTCCAGGCAACTAAAGGATACTGAAAAGAACTATACAACGCATGATTTGGAAATGGGAGCCGTTGTTCATGCACTTAAGATTTGGAGACATTACCTATATGGAACAAAGTGCACAATATTCACTGATCATAAAAGTTTACAACACATCTTCGATCAGAAAGACCTCAACATGCGACAACGACGGTGGGTCGAGTTACTAAACGATTATGATTTGGCTATTAAGTATCATCCTGGAAAAGCCAACGTTGTGGCTGATGCCCTAAGCAGAAAAGAGTACGAAAAGCCTCGTCGGGTACGAGCACTTCAACTTACGATACATTCAGGATTACCGGATCGGATCCGTGACTGCCAACGAGAAGCTTTGAAAGCAGAAAACTTCGCAGCTGAAGCGCTACGTGGTGTAGATGGCCATTCTGAAGTTAAGTCCGATGGACTCACGTATTATAATAACAGAATCTGGGTTCCTTTGTTTGGAAATCTCCGTGAGCTCGTAATGGACGAGGCTCACAAGTCAAGATACTCGGTGCACCCTGGATCAGATAAAATGTATCAGGACTTGAAGAATCTTTATTGGTGGCCGAATATGAAAGCCGACATTGCTCGATATGTGGCTAAGTGTCTAACATGTTCAAGGGTCAAGATTGAATACCAAAAGCCTTCTGGTTTACTACAACAACCAAAGATCCCAGAATGGAAATGGGAGGACATCTCCATGGATTTTGTAACGGGACTACCTCATCGATCAAACCAACCGGATGCGATTTGGGTTATCATCGATCGGTTAACCAAATCTGCACATTTCATTCCAATGAAGGAAAGTGATAATATGGATAAGTTGACAAAGCTGTACATTGACCGAATTGTGAAGCTTCACGGTGTGCCAAAGACTATAATTTCTGATCGAGATCCTCGATTCACTTCCCGGTTATGGCAATCAATGCAGGAAGCATTGGGAACCCGACTTGATATGAGTACAGCTTATCACCCGCAGACTGACGGTCAGACGGAACGAACGATTCAAACCTTAGAAGATATGCTCCGAGCCTGCGTTCTCGATTTTGGAAAAGATTGGGAGACTCACCTTCCACTGGTGGAGTTCTCTTACAACAACAGTTATCACTCAAGTATAGGTGCTGCACCTTTTGAAGCACTTTATGGCAGAAAATGTAGATCGCCCGTGTGTTGGGCCGAAACGGGTGAGAAAGGACTCACTGGACCGGAAGTGATCCATGATATGACCGAGCGAATTATTCAAATTAGGCAACGGCTAGCTGCAGCGCGTGATCGACAAAAGAGCTATGCCGACAAACGCCGAAAACCTCTAAAGTTCGAGGTGGGTGACAAAGTACTGTTGAAGGTATCTCCTTGGAAGGGAGTGATACGCTTCGGAAAGCGTGGAAAGTTAAATCCTCGCTACATCGGTCCGTTTGAAATAATTGGGGAAGTAGGCCCGGTGGCCTATCGATTGCAACTCCCTGCTGAACTCGATGGAGTTCACAACGTGTTTCACGTTTCCAATCTGAAGAAATGTCTGGCAGAGGACATCGAAATAATTCCTCTGGAGGAATTGGAAATTGACGAACATCTGAGATTTATTGAACAACCAGTAGAAATCATGGGACGCGAGGAGAAAGCCCTCAAACGTAGCAAGATTCCGATCGTCAAGGTGCGATGGAACTCAAGACGTGGACCTGAATATACTTGGGAACGTGAGGATCAGATGAAGAAAAAGTATCCAACAACCACCAAGCTTTGCGATTGCTTCTTGATAAGAACGTTATTGTACAAATGACGTTTTCCGTGCGAAGTGTGCGAAGGGATCTCCGCTGCTCATATGCGGGCTTTTTTTATCTGACGGCGCTAAAATAAAACACGCTTAATGAATTTATAAAAAAGAAGGCGGAGTCATTAAAAAGGGTATTAAAGTCTTTTCAACATTAAATGAAAACACGCATACGCAAAAAAATATTCACGCATCAACACAAAAAAAACAACGCAAACCTTTAACCTTTAAACAAATAACGCATACTTGAAATAAAAATCACGCATACACTTTTAAAAACTCATAAAAACACAAACATAACTAAAAATGTGTTACACTTAATAAAAAACGCATGTATTCCAGTAAATAACGCACACTTACGTTTTATAGATAACAATAACGCATATTGTATAATAAAATAACGCACACTCTAAAAACTCACAAAAACACAACCTACCTGTCTTACACTTAAAAAAATGCATGTTGTTAATAAAAATAACGCAAACACACAGAACATAATCGCACCTGTTAAAAAATCACGCATTAATAGTGTGACACCCGAGAATTTCAAGGTTAACTTCCGTTAGACAAACCCGTTAGTTACGTTATAAGTAGCTAATACATAACTAGGCCGAATACGTCCACGACCTTTGGTTGATCACCGAACCCGTCCATATGTGTTATGTGTTCATCATTGATTGTCTTTATGTGCAATGTGATTTAAATACATGACTTACTATTGTGAATAGCATGATTAATCGTAAATACTTGATTATGTGAAAACTTGCCCATTTTGGTCTCCAGCGAAACTACTGGGCGAAACTATAATGTCGCCCGGTAGTTAGCCAAGACAGTCCAATAACACGAGACCAGAGCCAGTTTCGCCAGCCAGCGAAACTGTCAGCGAAATTAGCCTCTGATATAAATAAACATAATAAACCCTAGTAGCCTCATTTGCTCAACCACACAACAAACACACACACACTCTCTGAGATTCCTGGACCAGCCGAGAATACCATCAAGAGACCAAGATCTCAGCCTCTAGACCATCATCTCATCTCATCCATCGACTCTAGACTCATCCCGTGAGTCCTAAACCTTGAGTTCTTATGTTTACTTTGGGTTTTTATTAAAAAGCATGCCAGAATCTTCATGTTAACGCTTGAAATTGAACCTGAGATGTTGTATATGCTAGATCTATTATAAAGTTAGCAACTTTACGTTTAAAATCCAATCATGTTAGAGATTTATGCTAGTTTAGCCATTTTAGGGTTTTGAACTTGTTGTTGATGATAAAACTGCATGTAAATGTGTTAAAGCTTGTTGATTTATGTTGGTAAATGCCTAGGGATGCTAGATAATGAATTGCATGTATGATCAGAAGCTGTTAGGTTGATTTTTAGGCAAATCCGTATGTTTTTCGCGACCAGCGAAACTAGTGTTCTCTGGGCGAAACTAAGTAGCGAAATTATATCTCCTTCCAGCGACACTGACCAGCGAAACTATAGTGTCGCCGGGTAACCTGACCAGACCAGCTCGAGCGAAACTACGAGCGAAATACCTGAACGAAAGTTCAAACCAGTTTCCCTGCGAAACTAGGCTAGCGAAACTGCGTCAGCAGTTTCGGGCGAAACTAGCCTAGCGAAACTGTGTTACCGGGCATTGCCTAGCGAAAGTGCTGCCCGTGCACCCAGCGAAACTGCCTAGCGAAACTATGCTAGCGAAACTAAGGCCTGACCTAAAAACCAAACTTGTGAAATTGTTTAAGTGTTATGCCACGACTTGCATGATTTTGCCATGATGAAATATGTTTGATATCTGATTCAAATGAACCCATGTTTATGATCAACCATTGGCGTTGTGTGTCGGTATGTCGAGTCATAGTTGCAACGTGCTATGTTATGGGCCATAGTGACGTTAAATAGAGATTAGACACGAAACTAATACTTAAGACCTAAACGTGTTCTAGGTCTTCGTTAAACAACAATATTTGGATTACTTGAAGTGTAGCCGTGCAACCAAAGGTGAGTGTCACTAACCCGCATACCGTGAGTCCGATGGGCCACACAGAATAACTTAACGAAAACAATGCTGACAAACTCGAGAGTGCTAGGCACCTCACTGATAAATATGAGAATACGGGATGCTTGGCACCCACTTGATAAACGGAAGTGTTTTATGGGAACACTTGTGAATTCTGAATAAACGATTTCTGAAACGAAAACTGTTTTAATATGGCTAGTGTAGGTTAAAGTCTAAACCATATGATATCACATGTTTTCTAAGGATGCCTTATAACTTAAAAGTCCTCAACTAAATTGTGCCATTAATTGTAAAGCGAGGGGATGTTGGGTAGATCTACTGGAGTTTGACAAACTCCGCCCCGTGGCACGGGGAGTGCACGGAGGAACAATATCAGCCTATTTGACCGTGGTCCCGAGAGGACACGGGGGAGGCAGAAAACGCGATGGCTTGGCCCGCACCGTACGGGATGGCTCGGCCCCCACAAAATAAGTCAGCTTTGGTACAAACTTCCTTAGAGCATGGAACAACGGATTAGCTACCCGCGATATCGGTTGAGTCCTTTAACTTTACGGAACTAGTACATACCCGATGACGTGGTCACGGACAAAACATTTATAAACTGAGAATTAATTACAAGCATTGCTTTTCACAAATGAATATTTTGTAAGTACATTTTGACACGAATTATGATTATGAGACCGGGCCAATGCATGACAAGCCCACTGTGAACTCACCAACCGTTAGGTTGACACTTGCGTGGTTTAAACTTTTGCAGATCGCTAAGGAGTATCCGGAGCTGGTTGGCATGGCACTTGAAGATCCTTGTTTCGATTTAAACTTAACTTGGGAATTTTAAAACAATGTTAACTTTGTAAAGCACGTGGTTAGTGCTATAAGACAATATTTATTTCCGCTGCGTTGTATCTGAGACTTTATCTATGATTTGTGTTTGAACTAACCCTGATTCGTTTAGTATTTGTAACTGTGGTTGTGGATCCTGGTCTAGTCGTGCCCCTTAACGGTATGAACTCCGTTAGTGGTATTTTGGGGGTGTGACAAATAGCCTAAGATACTTAAAAATTCACGCATTAGATGTAAAAATCACGCACGTTGTTCTAAAAATCACGCATACACTCCAGAAAATTCATAAAAACCACCTGATTTCACACTTAATAAAATAACGCATGATATTCAAATAAAAATAACGCAAACAAAAAAATTCAAAAGCATATAATAGATTAAAAATAAAATAGTGCCATATATTAATATTTATAAACATTTACAAGTGGAAAATATCAAAAAACATCATAAAAACATAAACCCCCCCCCCCCCCAAAAAAAAATGGTTGCCTAAATCTTCTTAAATATTTCAGCAGCCTCCACCCTGTCCTTACCCTTCTTAATGGTGCTGTCGACAACACCACTAAGGAGGGTATGCATCTCCTCCTTCAGCTCCAACTGCTGAGTAATATACTCAGCAACAACCTCTTTCATCGCGGACTCCGGCTCATCCACAAGCTCCTGAAGCATCCTGATGTGGCCTTGGATGCTGTTGACAGTAAGACCCCTGATCATGGTGAAAGAATTACGCATTATGCGATCATCCTTTGATTCTTTCGCATGCATTTTTTCAACAATTTGCATGACTGCGTTTTTAGACGCAGAGTTAGAGTTAGATGAAGAAGACACCATTTTTTTATGTTAAAAAGATGAGAAGATTAAATTTAGGTCTGGGATATATGGAGGATTTGAGGACTTTGTGCGTCGACTAAGTAATATGCATGAAGAAAGACAATATATATATATATACAGAACAGAAAAATGGAGGGAAAATGAAATGTCGAATAAAAAAAATTACATAATAAACTCAGAAATAAAAAAAGTTAAAATCACTTCCATTTCACCTCCCCTAACCATCCCCATTAATACGGTAATAAATAAAAATGCAGGTGGAGCATTTAATAAACCGAGTTTAATTTAGCTTTTGTGTTCTTGAGTTTCGGTGAACTTTCGATCTCAATTTTGGTGTACAAATCACTAGATCGGGACGAATCGTGTTTTCAACACTATTTTTTTCTTTTTTAATGTTCTCTTCCTAAAATATAAACGGAAAAGTAAAGAAAGAAATTAATCAACCGACACGGATACCTGTCTGTCTTAGCTTTTAGAAAAAATTTAGGTTAGAAAGATGAACCATGAATTAAAATAAGCAGAATACTCCTTAATCAGCAACTTATCAATCACCGATAGGTCTTCCTGTAATACCTGCACACTGGTCAAACACATCAGTTTATAAATGACTCGAAGCGAATCGCTTCTGGTCGACCAGTATCCTGGTTTTGCTTCGAAACCACCTTAGGTTTCCATTGTTGTTGTTTTGGTAAATCAATATTTGATGAATCAATCACATTTCACTGTGAGGAACAACCTACAATTGGAATGTTTGAAAATTTAGGAATAAATCTTTCTTTCTTTTTAAAGAATGTAGTTTGAAATTCATCATACACTCTGCCATGTTCATCAATGATCTTTGCTTTGGCAGATTTACCAACAACTTTAGCCTTTCCTCTTTTGTGAGTAAAAATAGTAGGAACCAGACAAACATGTGCCATATGACCATTTTGGCGACAATTGTAACACAACCGATTGGTTTTGTCCCACCGTTTAGTAACCTGCATAGTTTCAGAAAATATTTGATCTCCAAAAGGATCATAGAAAGTATCATATACCTGACGCCTATAATCATAAAGCCATTTTGATGTCGGGCTCTTTGGAGTTAAACTAGAACCACCAGAAGGAAATTTGGAATTTGCTTATTCTTGTTCTTTTGCTCATAATTTTTCACAAAAACTTCAGATAATTCTGAGCATCAACGCAATGAAGCGGAAATTCTTTGTCAGAAAATATTTGTTCCGAACCCTTGAGCTTGTAAAATCTCTCGGGTTGAACTTTTTCAGCTTTGAACACATCTTTCTGAATGTGCTTCAAGTTAATTTTCTCCAGCTTTTGTTGTGTTGGAGCTAGAACACCACTATCTTCAATAACTTTTGACTTAAAACCCAGACCAACACTTTTACCCAAAATCTTTTCTTTCGAGCCAGCAGATTTATGCCCGTTCTTTGCCAATCGTGAAAACTCAGCTTTGACTTCGTTAACATTCTTCTTTGCATAGAAAATTATCTCATCTAGATCAGTATGAGAATGAATCTTCTCGGTAGAGGTAGCTGACTGCTCATTCTCAGTCGACGACGAATCAGACACAAACTACGAAAATTTAGGAACCTCAGATTTCTTCACATTCTTCTTTCCAGTCTTTTTGTTCTTATTTTTCTTCACAACCTTCTCTTCTTCATAATTTGATGTTGAAAACTTTGAGTAATCACATTCTTCAACATTTTCTTTCACAACATTGACAACTTCCTTGATAATGGCAGGGGGTGTAACTGTCTTGTCGAACATTTTCTCAAAATTCTTTTCTTTTGCAAAAAAAGCTTGTGAAATATTGTGAATTTGTTACATTGTTCAGAAGACGATTTGCATCAATCACTTGAATCTTTAAATCTGAAATCTTTGGTTGTGCTTCAGACAATTCTTTTTTAATTGCAATCAACTTTTTAGCAACCCGATTTGTTTCAGATTTTGCAAACTTAAATTGTCTAATTTACCAAATAATTCCTTCTTCAGCTTATGCTCATTTCTTTTCTGAATATCGATATTTGTATTGTTGGGTCCCTTGAAGGGCTCTTTAACAAAGTTGGCACAATTTAATTTAAACAAAATAAATAAGTTGCGGAAAGTAAATCAAATTGGAAGACAACAATTCATTAAAGGGTTATTCCGTATATCTCAAATGTAAATAATGGTTTACACGAGTTTATAGTATAACTATGTATCAACAGAAATAACTTTTCTATGGGAGTGATGTTGTAATTGCTTTGAGAAGATATTGAATTGTATGCTTGATGTCTTGCTTTGTTTGGTGAAGTCAGCTTGCTATTTATAGGCAGATGTAGCAAGTTGTATTTGGATAAGGTGGTCGAGGACGGTTGATGTTGGAGTGTGTCAGAGTATATAGAGATAAATTGAACACATTCAATTTATCTCTTTTTTCAACTGTCTTCAACTGCCTTCTTGATTAATGCCAAGTTGACATTCATTTTGCTTGTTCTTCACACAAAGATAGAAATTGTTCTTCTCGTAATATTTATCTTCTGATAATCCAGAACTCCTTCTGGACTCTTCTTTGAAGACTGTTGATGCTTCCCATTAGAAGCTTTCTACAGAATTGAGGATTTCTGTAGATTTTAGTCTGTAGAGAACTACTTCGGAATTTCCGGAGTAGTTCTGTATGAATACATAAATCATGCAGAAATCTATAATTCATACAAACTTTCGTATCCTTTCTCTTCTAAGGATGTGTCTTATCTTTTCTTCTAATACTTGACTGTTTTGTGTTACAATTACATTGTGTTCTAACATGTATTCAACACCTCATTCACCCTTGTTAATTCCTTCTTTTCCTCCAACAATGCTTCATTATCATTCTGATAAGCCACTGCTTTGGCAACAAGTTCATCAGAACTCTTGTTAAGCACATTAAGCTTAATCTTGGATTTTTCAAAGAGATCGTAAAAGTCAGCTTCAAGATCTTTTGCTTCAGCTTTCCATTTTTCAGCTTCTTTCACTAGCTCAACATTCTCTTCAGATAACTTTGCAACTTTCAATTCAAAATCTTTACCTTCTTTCTTGGAAACCTCCAATTCTTCTTTTACCAACCGGAATTCAACAGTAAGATGATTAATTTCTTTCAACAAAGAAGCATTCTCTTTGAACAAACTATCAACCTTAGCTTCATAATCTTCATTCTCATCTGATTCATAAGAACGTGTGTTTGAATAATAATCATCTTCTGCAGATGTGACAATCAATGCCGATTTATCAAAAAATTTACCCCAATAATGAGTCCCATCATGTTGAACAGCTAACGCTTTTGTAGTTGAATTACTTGATGAAGCTTGAGAATCATTGGTAGTAGTTCTTGAATCAGATTTATTTGTTTGAGATTGCTGACACTCTCTTACAAAATGTCCAAGTTTTAAAAATTTGTAACATTTTACCTTTGATTTGTCTAATTCCAGATTTCCATCTTAATTAATAGATCTCCTTCCATTTCTCTTTAGAAATCTTCTTGCTCTTTGTGATAACATAGCCAATTGCCATGCCATATCCATTTCATCTAAATTATTTTCATCAATTTCATTAAAATCTTCTCTACTCATCTTAGCTTCACCAACATTATTGATAATAAAGCCAAGAGAAGATGAGATTAAAGTAGATATTAAAGCAGCACAATCATCAGTTGTCTCGACAGAAAATGCATTCTGATTTGTTAGACCTTGAATTGTAAAACTACAACCCCTTGAAGAATCAGAATTTTTAGAAATCTCCAAAACATTTCCAATAAAAGCTGTACTTGGTGCAGAACTAACACCAATTGGTTTAGCTTTTGCATAATGCTTGCTGCATTCTGACCATGATACAACTCTGGATTTTGCAATTGAACAATTGACTTGTTTGAAGTCATCATCTCCATTTCTCGAGCATGAAGCTTACTTGTTAACTCATGAAATAATAACGTTGAGAATTCTTTATCATGTGTAATCAGTATAACATAATTCTCCCAATTATGTGGTAAAGCTTCCAACAATTTTTCTTTCAGTTCTTCATCAGTTTTCTCTCTTCCAACAACTTTCAATTCACTGATTAAATGTGAGAACCTTGACACAAGAGCAGTAATGTTTTCTTTATCATAATGCTGAAAGTTATCGAATTCTTTGTTCAACACCTTTCGTCGACTCTTTTTGTATTGATCTTTCCTTCACATCTTGCAGACAAAGCATCCCATAACTGTTTCGCCTAATTGCATGTGCTGAATTGATGTAACAGTTCAGTAGGTAAAGCCATGGTAAGATAACCAAAAGATTTTTGTTCAAGCTCATAACTCATCTTTGATTTCTTTATATTATCCTCCAACAGTTGGACGGGTATACAATTTCTCACTCGGAATCCATAGATCAATGTCATTTATGCTGACATAAGCAGAATACCTTTGCTTCCAATTGTGATAATCCTCTAATTTTAATCACTTGGGAACTTTCTGACTTGTTCCGATTTCATTATCAAAATTTGATCAAGGTTTGCATCGCGTTTTGCATGACGGAAAAAGCTTGGAAATCAGACATCACGATAAGTTTCAAATTCTATTCGGCCGAACTGATCCGAAGTGAATATAATATAAATGAACTGAGCCAAAGTGGAAGTAGATCCTAACTAAACTACGAGAACGAACCGGTCCGAACTTCATCCGAACTGGATTATAAACTGTCCGAACTAGATTTACACGAAGTGATCCGAACTGAGATTCGAAGTGGTCTGAACTGAGACTTCGGTTGATCGAACTAACCCAAATTGATCCCAACTGATACGAAGTGTCACTTCGAGTGACGGTTATTTTTCGAACTAGATGTTCTTCACCCGAATTGAACATATTTGGATCAAATTTTGTAATTTTGGACATATTTGAACGAGATTTTCAGCAGTAGATCAGATAGACATGAAAGAATTGATTTAGGATTCAAATTTTCACATAAAACTCAACAAAAGTGATCAAGAAACACCAAAAAAACACTCCAATTTGTAAAAAATCAACACTTTATGAATCAAAAACTCTAAAAATAGCAACCACAGATCAGTAGAAAGAACAAGATTGCTCAGATACCACTTGAAAATGCATGAGCATCGGATTGTCTACTAGATATATCAGATACAAACGAGTAATTAAAGATTGTTTTATTCATCTAAAAAGAACAATTACAATCTGGAAACTCACAGAGAAAATACACCATAGAAACACACACGCAACACTCAGACCCTCACTGGATTGCTCAACCGCTACTGAATAACAAAGAACAAATTCTATTTATACTCGTCAAGCTGTACCCAAACTGGACTTCACTTGAAGTGACACGACACTTCATGTCACATCGTGAAGGCACGAAGTGTGAGTTCGGAACTCACTTCATGTGACTTCGGATGTCACTTCGTGTAACAGCTTCTTTGTACCATCGTCTTGTTCAGATACTTCACATGACGAACTGATTATGCTCTAACATACTCGAACACTTTCTTTTCTATGAACACAACAATTCTTCATAACAAAACCTTGCATTTGAAATCATGCATCCGGATGATCCAATAATTGTTGAAACGAATACTGATTTCTGAAGCCCTATTCGAATTTCATCGCAACCACCTCCTTATATTGTGGTTGTCGTTAAACTCTTAGAGAAATAACGCATACAAATGGTTTGTTTTTGGTTCAATTTATATGATCAAATTCCTTCAACTGCTATTTCTTTCTTGGATATTTCGATTCTGATTAAGGTGTCGATATTACAAAGCTTGAGATTCATGGAAGACTTAGTATGATTTGTAATGCTGTTCTCGAGAAATATAGTGTCGATATAGCGACAAATCGAATCCACAAGTACGAAATCTTCGAGTAAGTTGAATTAATCCAACAAAAAGGTTAATAAATAACTTATTAACAAAACCCTTTTGAGTTACAATTTGATAGTCTATTATTTTGCGTTAGTATTTACAAGGAGAGTATGAGTAGAGTGAGATAGTTTCTTGTTGATTATTGCATGGAAAGAAAACTGAAGGCTTACATGATGCTTCAGGATCCACTTTCTTCATTTTATGAAGCGGTTTCTGTTGGGTTGGATTGGGAGGATAGATGGGTTTATGTTGATTTGGTTTCAGGAGATTTAGGTTTGTTCTGCTTATATATTATGAAAAATCAAGATTAATATTAAGTGCCTTAATTTTTTGTGGGTGAAAAATAGAGGAAAATAGGGGAATTTAAAGTGGGAGATTGGAGTGATTTTAATATGTAAGTTTCCCACTTCCTATGTTGTAATTGTTTTCCCCCTTAGTGTCTTGCTAGGGTGGCGTTTCCTTAATGAAGTTGCCTTAAAAAAAATCTAGCCATGCATAGCTTGCTTGAATAAATTCATCTTCAAGATTCGATCAAGCTTCATAACTTTTGAAGATTTCTAGGGGAGAGAACACAATCTAGTTGTGCATATTGCAAGGGGGAAATTACCAAAATGTAAACGTTTGACCAAGTTTCTATTACATTGACTTCTATCCAACTACAAATTAAACATATTCAAAAGTAATCAATTAGACTATGACATGTCACACAAACTCTAAGAAGGCTAATTTTTTATGGCCTTAGTAAAAATCACATATCGATCCACAAAACTAACCAATCAAAACAAGTCAAGCTATATTTAGGCTGTTAAAATCTAGACGCCTTAAGAAATTAGCCTTCTTCAGATAATTAACCAAGCAAAACAAGTCACGTGTATTTGATGGCTAAAATCTAGCCCCCTTCTTCCTGACTCGCTATAATTCAATCTTCTAGTAAAACCAACCAATTAAAATAAGACACGTGTACTTGGCCGATAAAAACTAGACAACTTCTTTTCAAGAGTTAAAACTTAGGGGGCATTTAATTCGTGGAATGTAACAGAATTGGAATTGCAAAGTTTTTCTTTTAAAGTTGTGCTTAGTTGAGTTATGGACAAATTTAAATTGGAAAGAATTCCTTTAATCAATAGAATTTGAGGCCATTTAACTTTCGTTCATTAAAGTGAAAGATTTCTAAGGAATGTTGAAATAGTACTAAATTGCATTGATTAAAGGAATTCATTGCATTTTAAATTCCTTCTTACCCAATCAAGAACAATACTGAAAGTAAAAAATATCAATTACAATTCCATTACATTTCACAAACCAAACGCCACCTTAGCTTTCAAATATTTTGATTTATGAGTGGACAAAATGTGTTATTTTTAGTAAAAAGTTAGGTCAAGAGGTACATTTTGCTAATTGTCCGTGGTGCTAGATTGTAGTCAAGATTGATGATTTTAAAGGGTTTAGGGTCTTGACTGAAAACAAAGATAGATTTTTGGTAACCAACATAACTTGTAGAGTAAATGATGACTATCGTCTCTGTGGTTTACATGAATTTCACCTATAGTCTCTGTTATTTTTCTCATCTTTGGTAAACAATTAAATAGATGTCGCAAGTGTATTAAACAGTGGACCGAGTGACATAATAACCCTCTTATGTAACATTTATTCAATATCAAAACTACTATGAATAGTTTATTTTTTGACCGAGACAAATAACGAAGGAAGGTTCATGTTAGAGTGCTGCTGATGGCCACATCTAAAAGATTTACTCTTGAGGAATCTAAAAGTTGATAACGATGGAATGGAGTATATAAAGAGGGAAATATTGAAGGTTTAAAGTAGACTTATCTTGATTTAGGTTAAAAATGTAAATATAAGAAAGTCAAAGTTTGAGTATTTATTAACGAGTAAATTACAGGATTCATCCCTATATTTACACGAATTTCACCTTTCGTCCTTAGGATTAAAAAATTATGGCTGTAGTCTCAAGGTTTTGCCAATTCGTAATAGGTTTAGTTCTTTTGATGGATGTCTGTTAATTATTTATGTTATTTTTTTAAAATGACAATTCTACCCTTGTATTCAAAAAATAAAAAAACCAAAGTAAATACAAAATTACAAAAGTACCCCTTTATTCTCAAATAATATTACCCCTAACCACCTTCTTCTTCTCCAATTGATCGATTACTTGCAGCCCCCATCTTATCAGTTCTTGAATTTTCGATTTGCATCACACCCTATGAAACCTCTTAATTCTCTTCCCTTCCTCTGATTATACGTTTACCCAATGATTTATCTTCTATCCCCAAAGAAATCTTTTCGATTAAACCTATTCTCCTGAATCTTGATCAATCGTTGCTGTTACCATCCTTCATTACACCGCTGATTATCCTCCGATTTCGCCATTGATGTTTTACACAGTTCTTCGATTATTCTTTGATCTCCCATTATGTTCCAGGTAGCAAGCAAAACCCATTATCCTGATCTCGAAGCACACCAGGTTCAAGCATAATCCCTAGTTCACCTTTGTGGGTTTTGTGATTAGAGCATCCATTGTCGGAGAACTTGATTCGGGGTTGTTAACGATTACCCGTTTCACATAAATTAGCTACTATTCGGTTAATTGAAATGAAATTTATTAAATTGATAGTAGTGCTGAGTTTAGCTTTAACACCTCTGGTTTGACCAAAATATCCATGCATATGGATTTCAATATCATCAAACTGAAATTTCGCTAAAGAAAAAAAAAGAAATAAGATACAATTTGGGCGTCGCCGGAGTACTGGCCGGAGGCATCGCCAGAGTACTGGTTGGGAATTGCCACCCTACTCATGTTTCTAGTGATCTTTATTGCTCTCTCGGTTCAGTGGTTGTGGTTTTTGTTATTTTATATGTTTTTATTGTTTTTAATTTTCTATTTGTTTTTGCAAATTATTTAATTGTTTTTAAAGGGAAGGGTATAAAGGTAATTTTATATTTGTTTAAAAGAAAAAATTAACAGACATCCATCAAAAGGACTAAACCTGTTACGAATTAGCAAAATCTTGGGACCATATACGTAATTTTTTAATCCTAGGGACGAAATGTGAAATTCGTGCAAACCACAGGGACGATTCCCGTAATTTACTCTTTTTAACTGTCTTGGGTCTATTATGTAAGTTTCTAAAGGTGTAAAACGTCAATCAGGGCTCATCCCAATCTTCATTTGTTCTTGGTAAGATATTTGAAAGAAAATCTTGAAAATGATGAGGTGATGCTTGTATGGTTTTGTCTTCTTTTACACCATCCAAAAAAAGAATACCATTTATTGCAGGATTTTTCAGACACATTTTCCACATAAATGAATCAAAAAAAGAAAAACAAAAATATGTGTCATGTGACATTCTGGCCCGTTGGGTGGGACCCGAACCTTATAAACGGATAAAACTGGCAAACCGGAAATCTATATAGGTGTAGTATGTCAATTAAGGTATTAGAAGAGCCTAGTAGCCTTAAAACACTTCACAAACGTCACACACAAGTCCGAGTCTCGAAACATTGGTGATTATTTAAAAACTACTGTGTTGTGACTTATATGCGAAACTGTTATGTGAATTTAATTGTGCAATTGTAATATGATATAAGGCATGTGAATACTTGATTTTATGGGATTTGATATGATAAAAATGACGGTTATAGAGGAAATGCCAGATCATTGAAAACATGACCAAAACATCAAATAACGTGAAAAGTCAACAAAAGTCAAATTGGCTGGCAGACGGGAGTTCCAAGCGTATCGCCTAGAGCAACTACATGTGCAAGCGATATGCCAGTTCCTCAAATTCCAACAAAAACCCTAATTTCCCACTATTTAAGCACACTTAGCCTCATTCCTCGTTTGCGCTCCTCCTAAAACGTCTCATCAGCTGGTATCATGTCCCTAAATCATTCCTCACTCAATATCCTTCAAGTTTGGTGTTTTGTATCAAGAATCAAATCTGTATTTCATCCGCGAACATTCTCTATTCATCGGTATGTGATATCCTTTGATATTATTTGTTTTAAAGTCATCAAGACTTGAGATTTATGTTAGATCTAGAGTTGTATGATGATGATATGATGATTACATGTGTAGATCTAGAGTTCTATTGAATAAAGTTTGCATCTTTGGATCAAAAATATGATTTTTATATTAAGGATGATGATCTAAGGTAGATATAGGGTTTTGCATGAATGCACGTGGATAAAGATTGAATCTTGATGTATGATTCATGTCCTATATGCTTGATGATGATAGATCTAGTGTTATTATGCAATAAAGTCATGAACTTTATGTGAAATCTTTGATAAAAACCCAATTTATATGATCGAGCATGCTAGATCTAAGGTAAAGGTGCTTGATTCATGTTAGATCTACAATAAAGTTGCATGATTTATGTTAATAGATGTATGATGGACCATAAAGTTCCAAACTTGATGTTGGATTGCATATGGAGTAATTATTTATTTAAATTATTTACGTGAAATTATCGTGCAAATGTGATAGTATGTCACACCCCCAAAAATCCACCCCCTGAGTATCACCGCAAATGGGGCGTGACTGACCAGGATCTTAGTCTCCAGACACACTGAACGCTCTATATGCTCGACAAAACGTTAAAAATCATTTTTCATAGTTAAAGTTCTTAAATAGTTTATCAGTGTTCACAACAGTTCTCAAAGTTTAGCAGAAGCATCTCATTAAAGCTTTACTCAAGTTTAGCGGAATCGGAAAGTAACTAAAACAGTTCAAAATGTCTCTTCGCCCAAGGCGAAAAAATATAGTTAAGTGTTTACAAACCATGCTGATCAAACAAATGAATGATCCTAAACGTGCTCCTTAGCGTACCTCCTAAGGACCTGATAAAAAAAAAACTAAAAAGTGTCAGCGCAAGGTTGGTACTCTCACAAGTTAAAAGCGGATAAATAAACATTTATCAAAAACTGTTAAATAAGTAATGATTTGGGATGTACTTTTGGGTGATGGGACGTGTTGGACAAGTAATGATTTGGGATGTACTTTAGGCTGATGGGACGTGTTGGAGAGGAGCACAAATGACCAAATGTGGCTAATGATCGTTTAAATAGTTGGTTTTTAGGGTTTTAGCCTGACTGGGCCGGTCGCGGACTAAGAGTAGGATAACCCGGACAATCTCGCGGTCCGCGAGCCGCCTGGTTCAGCTCCTCGGTTGACTTCCGTTGACCGGGTCCCGTTTTGTCTGTTTTTCGCGTTTTAGGTCCCGGTTTTCCAGGTTTTCTCCCATTATTACCTCACCATCATAATGATCACATTGAATCCCGTAAAATCAAGTATTCACATGCCATATAAGATATTACGATTGTAGAAATAATTTCACATAACAGTTTCGTATATAATTCCCAACACATAAAGTTTTTAATTTAATCACTAATGTTTTGAGACTCGAACTTGTGTTTGATGTTTGTGAAGTGTTTTAAGGATACTAGACTCTTCTAATACCTTAAATGACATACTACGCCTATATAAGTGATTTCTAGATTGGCCAGTTTATTAGTTTTTATTGGTTTTAAGGTTGGGGCCCACCCGACGGGTCAGAATGTCACATAGTAAGGCAATGTAATGTCATACCTCGAGAATGTCACATAGTGGGCATGTGACTGATTTGGCATCATTGTCATGGTTACGAATGATTGACATCTAAATGAACATTTAATTAACCATTTGTCTTTCAAAAATGTATGTCTCAAACATTTATTTAAATATTTAAAACCACAGGAGCGAAAAAGTTGTAGTGGTTACATGATAAGTTTTCAAAAGACAATGTCATGAGATTTATAGACATAACTACCCTAAGGCGTAATGCGTCTAAATCTCCAAAATGAAATGTAGGACACACAGTAGGCAGACCATGATATGACAAGCAGGATAGGAACAGAAAAACATGGAGTTTCAGTCTCTACTCACCTGAGAATTCAAGAATTTAAAAAGTCAACAGAATTGTTGGTGAGCTCACAAGTTTATATGACACTTGAACTGTTTGAAAATGTTTGGCCTGTCATGATATTAGATTGTTTGACACTGTTGTTGTAAAGATCTAGCATGAACCTTGAATTCAAAACTAACTGTTTACTCACTCCTGATGTTCTTCCCCAAGAACACCGAATGACCAGAATAACTAATGTACCCCTTAACTATATGTCACACCCCCAATTTACCACTAACGGAGTTTATGCCGTTAAGGGGTGCGAGCAAACCAGGACCACAACCATTAGTTACAAATACTAAACGAATCAGAGTAAAGTCCACACATTCATCATAAAGACAGTTTAAAAGTTTGCAGCGGAAAAGAAACATGAGTATCTTAGCACTAACCACGTGCTTAAATTACAAAACATAATTTGTTGTTCAATTCCCAAATTTAAGTTCAAAAGAAATAAGTAACTTCGGGTGCCATGCCAACCTCCGGTGGATACTCCTCAGCGATCTGCAAAAGTGAAAACCACACAAGTGTCAACCTAACGGTTGGTGAGTTCACAGTGGGCATGTCATGCAGCGGCCCGGTCTCATAAGCGTATGTATCAACATATAAATAAGTAATAGTTTTGCAAAACAATGTCAAGTGCTGAATTATCGAATATGCACTAGTTAAGTAAAGATTAAAGCGGTCAACCGATATCGCGGGTAGCTAATCCGGTTTCCATGCACTAAGGAAGTTCGTACCAAAGCTGACGTAACAGAGTTCGGCATTTGCCGATAGTTTGTGCCTCCCGCTGTGTTCCTCATGGGACCCACAACTAATATAGGCTGATATTGATCTCCGTTCGGCCTCCAACCGGTTGGCTACACATTTGTGTACCGCGGAGCAGGGTTTGTCAAACCCCCAGTAGATCTACCCAACATCCCCTCGCTTCGCAAATTAATGGTACTAAATTGTTGAGGACTTTTAAGTTTTAAGGCATCCTTAGAAATCATGTGATATCATTTGGTTTAGAATTTAACCTACACTAGTCATATTAAAACCGTTTATTCTGGATTTCATTTGAAATCCTAAAAAGAGTTTAAGTGTCAAATGGTTGTTCCGGACTTCATTTGAAATCCCAAATGAGTTTAAGTATTAAGTAGTAGGTTGCGGATTTCATTTGAAACCCCAAGGATGGACAGTTGCAAGTGCTTCCCATAAAACGCTCCAACTTCCATAACAGATATCCCATTTGGTAATACCTCAAAATATCAGCGTTGTTTTCCGTTAAGTAAATTTGTTGTGACCCAACGGGCTCACAATTAAAGGGTTAGTGAAACTCACCTTAGGTTGCTCAGCTTACACTTCAAATAATCCAATTACGATTGCTAACGAAGACCTAATAATCACATTAAGGTCTTAGGTGTTAGGTTGTGTCTAAACTTTAACTACGTCACTATGGCCCATAACATAGCACGTTGGAACTACAACTCGACATACCGACACACGACACCGATGGTTGATCATAAACAAGGGTTCGCATTACTCAAGAATCAAAGCATGTTTCATTATTGCATAATCATGTAAGTCATGGCATAACATTCAAATAAGTTGCACAAGTTTGGGTTTTGGGTCTGGCACAGTTTCGCTACACAGTTTCGCTAGCTAGATTCGCTCGAAACTGATGACACAGTTTCGCTAGCATAGATTCGCTCGAAACTGGTTTGAACTTTCGTTCGTATAAGGCACAGTTTCGCTAGATAGTTTCGCTCGAAACTGATGGCACAGTTTCGCTATCTAGTTTCGCTCGAAACTGGTTTGAACTTTCGTTCAGGAGTCTATGGTTGTTTCGCTCGGTAGTTTCGTTCGAGCAATACACTTAGTTTCACAGGCGACACTATAGTTTCGCTGTATAGTGTCGCTGGATGAATATTCAAACAGTTTGCGAAACTACAGTTTCGCCTAACGAATCTGTTAGTTTCGCTAGTCGCAGAAAACTCGTAAATTTGACAAAAAAACATTCTAACAACTTCCATACTTCATATAATTCAGTATCTAGCATGCATAAACATTTACCAACATTAAATAGACAATTTTAACACCTTAAACATGGATTTTTACCATCAAATCACCAAGAACACTTTTTAAGCATAAAATGACCTAACTAGCATGGATCTTCATTATGGCATGATTTTACACGTAAAGTTGCATATCAGAAGCATACATGATTTCATGAAGGTTTACACATTCTTTTTAAGAAAACACAAAGAAAAGGCATAAAAAGTTCATGGGACTCACGGTTGGGTTTCCAAGCTCAATGGATGATCTTCAAGGCTGAGATCACGGTGGTCTTTGGTGGTTTGTAGCTGACCAGAAGTGGTTCACGAGAGAGAGAGAGGAGGTGGGGAGTGTGTGTGTGTGTTTTGTGGTGGAGCATGCAAATGGAGGAATTTAGGGTTTATTTCCCTTAAATACTAGGCGTCCTTTGGGCTTATCATTGGGATTTGGGCCCCAATGATCAGCAAGTGATTAGCCCAAGATTAGAACAATTGCATATACTCTAATTACTTGATTAATCATATAAATACACATTTAAGCAATTTGTCATGCTAATAAATACGTAAATACACAATTAAGCAATTTGTCACATTTAAATCACGTTGCACATAATTCCACACAGTGGTAATAAATAACTAAATAAATAAACACATGTGGACGGGTTTGGTGATCAACCAAAGGTCGTGGACGTATTCGGTCTAGTTAAGCATTAGTTACCTAGTTAATACTTATAACGTAACTAACGGGGATTGTCTAACGGAAGTTAACCTTGGAATTCTCGAATGTCACACTATAACCGTGGAGTCATGACTGGAGCGACCAAGTCAGGACAGGGTCGTCAACCCAAATAGATCTGTTCACAAGATATCGTTTCAAATGAACTAATTGAATTTAATTAATAGTGGGAATTTAGGCATATAACATGAATCAACATGAATACACAGATTGGGGAAATGAAAAGAACATGCAATCAGTACGTCTTACATATATCATAATATCAGGCAAAATGAAATTGAAAGGCATTCCTTAAATTCTCCCCCAAGTTTAGAAAACAGAAATGTAAAAAGGGGCCGTGAAGACTCACTTGTTTTGAGATGGACTGACAGATATGAAAGGTTAAACTTAGCCTAGCAAACGTCTACAAGATAATGTATGACATATTAGGGTTTGGCTATTTGGGTTAGTGAATACGTCAACCGAATGTTCAAGGTTAAGTCTCGATTGTTATTACCCGATGACAGTGATAGAAATCTTAGGATATTATTTATTGACTAATAAATAATATTAAAGTTGTTGAAATTTATTATTTATTTGAATAAATAAATAATGATTGAATTTTCGATTTAGAAAAATATGTATTGAATAATATACGTTATTTTTCATAAAGCGTCCTGAAAATATCAATATTTAATTATATAAATATTTGCAAGGTTTTGAATTGCTTAAAATAATAAATAAAGTCTTTTATTAATTAAGATTCGAACGCGCGTGTTATACCGCGCGTCAATAGACGGTATTTGTCGTGTTTTAATAAAAGAGTTTTGACACTTGAAAATATGTTCATTTGTATGAAGAAATGTTTCCAAAAGTATATGAAGTTATATTTTGATAAAACTAAGAGTCGGTTCGTCCGGTAGTTAACCGGTTTCACCGGTTTCTCGTTTTATAACGTTTTAACTTTCCTTAACACTTAGGATTTGTTATTAGACTTGTTTAAATGTGGTTTAGGGTTTTAAGTTGCCAATTGTACCGGTGGTGGTTTAACTTGCAAAATTTGACGTTTTCGTGTTACCGAATGTTACAGTTTTGGTCCGGTTTGCTTCTAAAACATGTTTTTTCACTTTTGAACTTTGTGAACCATTTTTATACATGAAAATGAGCATGTTTATGGTCTGGACCAGAACTCATTCTTTCTCAAAAATATGTTATACTTTTTATTCGAAAAGTCGTGTTACGGTTTCTGATTATTTCGTTTTTGAATGTTTAACTTCCCGGATCACTTTGTAAGTTTGAAAATCAGTTATGGCAGCCCTAAATGATGTCTTAAAAGTCCTAAATGGTCATAAAGCTTGTCATGGGAAATTTTTACTTAGTTTTATAAAAATAAATGGTTTTTATGTCATAAAAATCCATTTTTACATTTCTTTTGGAATTTGGGGCCTATGACATCGTTTAGGTACTTAAAATAACCGCTTAACATATTTGCTCCAAGATTTGAAGTCCATTTCATAGGTTAGTAGCAATGTTGTAAAATATATATAAAGTGACCAAATTTTTATGACACACATTTTATGGGTCATCTTCTAGTCTTTTTTTTTTTTTTATATATATACATATCTTACAAAATGAAATTTCCAGGTTTTATGTCATGACTTTTCATCAACTTAAACACATTAGAACATCATGAACTCACATTATGTTATGATCGTTAAATTTTATCATCAAACATAAGACTTTCAAACATAAACATAAGTATTATGTTTAGATTTTTCCAAAAATCATAAGCATATCATATCCTAGTTCCATCAAAGTGTATGAAAGTTTACTAACAACAAGGATTTCTAGTGAATCATCAAACAATAACATCAAGACTTGTATCATGAACATGATTTGTGGCATAATATGATTAATAAGTGTAGAAAATTCAAAAGAAGGTAATAATTCCTCACTTAAACTTAAAACCTGATCGGTAAATGACTTTGATGGGTGTTGATTAAGCTTACGATTATGATCCAAACCCACCCTTGATCTTGATTTTGGAATGAAGGTGATGAAAGAATGAAAGAGAGATCCTGAACATGATGAAAGAATCAAGAAATTAGTATAAGGAAAGGATAGATTAGGAAGAAAGAATGAAAGAATAATGATGAAATAAGAATGGTGGATGGTTTACCTTGTTAAGAAAGGTGATTAGAAGCTTAAAATGTGTTGGAATGATGGGTGAATGATGGTAGAATGGTGGCAGTTTATGGAGGGCCGAGAGAGTGAGATGAGAAAGAGAGAAAAGTGTTTGTTTGTTCTTGAAATGAAAGTGTTAGAATAAGGTGAGTTAAGTGATATAAGAGGTGGTCAAGTGGGGCTTGGGTTATGGTTTAAATTAACCGATTGGGGTCGGTTTTGGGGGTTGCTCGAACCAAAGAAAGAAAAGGGGAGGAGCTTGAATCACTTGATCTCTTGAGGGTTAGAAATGAATCAAGTGTGTGTTTGTGGGGGTTAGAACCGGCTCAAGAGGGAGAGGACATGGGAGACAAAGTTGTCTAATGTGTAAGTGGGTAATGGTTTTAACCAAGGGTCCTTGAGCTTGTTGTGTACTTGGCCAACCAAAATATTCAATATCTTCTATACAAGTAGGAGGGAATCTAGCCATAAGAGTGTATTAGTCATATGAGGATTGTAACAAAAGTCTAATGAGGAATTATGAGGTTTTGGTTAAAACCGAATGGAGGAAGGGAGGAAGAAACCGGAAAGGAAAAAGGGAGAAAGAAAAGGGGGAATCGGGCCAAAGGGAGAAGAGAAAGAAGGAAGAGTCGGGTCGGGCTTAGGCCCAATCGGGAAAAAGAAGAGGAAAAAAGGTGGGTCGGGCCGGGCTGGGCCTACGGGCCGAGAAGAAAAGAAAGTGGGCCATGAGGGGTTGCGGGCCGACGGGTTAGGCAACAAGGAAAAGAAAAGAGAGAGGAAAAAGTAACTGGGCCGGTAGGCCCACTGGGCTCATTGGGCTGAACCGGGTCTCGGGTCGGGTCGGGTTGAGTCCAGATTGATCCAACGAGTCCAATGATATTTCGTTTGGGTCGAAACGATAAACGAATGAAAAGTTGGTTTTTGGATCGAAAACAGATAGTATAAAAACCAATAAGAATAATAATCGTTACAATTAATTTTTGAATGGACGGGATATGTCACAAGTCTTGATTGTTTGATTATACACGGTCGATGTATTTAGAATCCCAGACAAACTTCTTATCTTTCTGGGTGAGAGTAGTCAACGGTTGAGATATCTTTGAAAATTTCTCCATAAACCTTCTGTAATAGCCAGCGAGACCTAGGAATTGACGAATTTTAGTTGGAGTAGTGGACGCGCTCCAATCTTTGATCGCTTGAATCTTGGAAGGATCAACATGAATTCCTTTCTCATTAACCACGTGACCTAAGAAATGTACTTCACGAAGCCAAAAGTCGCACTTTGTTAATTTCGCGTACAACTTTTCATTCTTGAGTAACCCCATGGAGAACAACTGGGTCGGATGAATCCTTTATCCAATAATTCTTGCAACTGATTGGATAATTCCTGCATTTTAGAAGGAGTGAGGCGATATGGATAACGGGCTACAGGTGCAGCACCTGGGATAAGATCAAATTAAAACTCTACTTGCCTGGTTGGCGGCAGTCTTGGCAAGTCGTCAGGGAATACTTCAGGAAATTCACGGGCGATAAGAACGTCCTTCAGCATTTTTCTCTTTTGGTTCCTTTTCGACAACATGTGCTAGAATAGCATGATAACCTTTACGAAGATATCGTCGTGTCTTCATACAATATATGATATCTAGCTTGGCTCCACTCTTTTCACCTTGAATGACTATTGTTTCCCCGTTTTCTAATGGAATTTTGACTTGCTTTTGATGACAAACAATTTCCGCACGATTCTTTAATAACCAGTCCATGCCAATTACGATGTCAAAACTTCCCAATTTTACGGGCAACAAGTCAATGGTAAACGAACGGTCAGATAGACGTAAGGAGAAATTTTGGAAAACCTTGTCAATTTCGATCAGACTACCTGAAAAAGCGTGAGCTTCGGATCGTCTACTCGATCTAGCTAATCGAACATCGAAACGTAATTAACTGATTGATTTATTGATCAAAACGAACAATTACAATCAGTGAAACACTTAGAAATGACACAGAGAAAACACTATCAGAAACACACACTTAGCAGAATCTCACACGCTCAGAACTCTACAATTACAAAGACCAAACATCTATATATACCCGCTGGTCCGAGCTTCGGCCGAACCTCAAGTTCGGCCAGTCCGAACTTCAGGTTCGGACCTAGTTCGGCCAGACCTAAATTGATATGATCTTATACATTGCTTGATACTTCACACGACGCACATATCAGGTATCAACAGATTCCCCCTCGTCGTGTGCAGTATCTCTTTAATATCATCAACTTTGTATCTTCAGCCAAGCTCCCCCTCAAGTGTAGAATCCGTTCGTTCAATGAAAGAATCTTCAAACAAACTCCTCATCAACGCGATCATAGCTTGATCTTGAATACTTGATGACATTTTCGTGTATCTCTGGTCTTTTATCAACAGCTTCAGAAGACTTGAAGTTGTGATATCTTGCACATAGCAACCTGCTCAAACATTTAAATAATCTTGGCGCAAAACGTCTCTT
>JBCNJP010000027.1:37993092-38039048 GCA_039602395.1 Deinandra increscens subsp. villosa
TCCAATACGAATTTATAAGAAAGTTTAGGGTTTTCTCGGCCGAACACCCTCCAAGCGTATCGCTTGGACGGGTCATAATCTGTAGGCGATACGCCCGGACCATGCATACGACAAAATAGTCGGGTTTTAGCCGACTTTGACTTTGTTGACCTCTCTGCCCCAAGCGTATCGCTTGGGAACCTGTCTTTCCTAGGCGATACGCCTAGGATTCTTTGTTCAGCACTTCTCTCGTCTTTTCTTCTACTCTATCCAACTTCCTCTCATGGCCTCGGGATTTTATTAGAAACCTACAAAACGTGTAAAACATAACTTAAAAGACACAAAATGCCAAACTTAACTAAAACATAACAAATGACTCAAAATGGACTTAAAATCGACTCAAATAATGTACAAAAGACCCGGGAAAATTAGATGTGTTTGCAACACATCAGTGCCGATAAGAGTTTTTTTGTTTCTATTGAGTTTGAACCCTTACTTGCTACCCGTCAAACCACCTTAAGAAAAACCTTTCACGGTGGAAGTGGCGGATGGAAAACCCCGTAAAAGGATGTAACGGATCGATTCTATGGTAGATAAGATCGAGACGGAAGTTTTGTCATATATCATGTTGAATGATTATATAAACCGAAGGAGTATACGGCGATTAAGGACCGGGGAAGGTTGGGGCAGAACCTCATCTCTCAACACATTGATCTGGACAGACTCTGGACAGAAACTTACAATGAATTACAAAGATGAAACTATTTATACTCATCATTTTGTCCGAACTGGGGCATCACCCGAAACCGTATCCGAACTCATCCGAAACTTCCAGTTCAGATCCACCTTCGGATGCACACCGAACTGTGAGTTCGGATCCAGTTCTGTATCCTAGTATGTCTTCCACTCAACTCAGTCTATTTTTACAATTCGAACAGTAACGGCCACACAAGGTTCATGTATCAACAAATTCCCCTTTGGACGTTACTGTCGAATCCAGACATTGATCTTCTAACAATCTAGCAATTTTCAGCCAGCTTGCTACAGACGCTTCTATCTTTAGCAAACTCCCCTTGACTGAAACTTCGGGTATGCAGGAAACAGTTCACCATTCTATACAATCGCCACAACCAATAAAGTTCCCCCTCGCTTCAAGCACTTCCACTTCAGGCATATGATAATGGTTCACTTCATAAGTTGTATCCAGAAATTGTAAAGACACTCGAACATAACCGCATATTGACAATAATCTTTAATCTTCACTGAATTGCAATACATTCTGATCTTTATGAAAATTGACATGATCAGCATCTTCAACCACGGAAATTCCTCCTCAGCATGAAATCCATCCCAATATATTACTCCAGTAAACACATATCTCATTGCAGACTAGAACTTGACCAAGTCTTCACAACTCAAGAAAGTACCAGGCATATGACAGAGAGTGAAAACTTTGACATATCGGTTCGCACGAACATCAGAATACACCACATTTCCATAAAGATCAAAAATTACCATCATCCCTGAACTGATTGCTTTTGAATATTCACTTTTTCAATTTTGAAACTTTGAAATATTTTCAGGGTCCCCATTTTCCCCATAAACAAGTCGACATATTCAAATCTTCAATTTTCTATGATTCCAACCCCGCAGGAATAAATGCTTTCTTTTTAGTGGAATGATAAACTCAAGTGGCCCGCAACATAATCTTTAATCCCACTTAGTCTTATGTTTGTGTAGAAAGATAATCTCCTACAAACGTTCCCAAGTAATCACAATCATGTCTTCGAATCTCTATCCATCATCAGAAACACGCGTTCTTGAATCTCTGTCCATCATCAAGAACAATGAATACTCACAAACTCATTTCTTGAAATTCGATCACTAACTCGTAACAAGTATCGGAATCTGGAAATTCTTCAAGCAGATAAAACAAATCATTTTAACTTGAAACCATATAACACCTCATAGCTACCGAATCAAGGGTAAACCCGATAACTGATCTGCTTCCTTGAAATTCCGACACAACGGGGGTTCGGGAGCAGCGCCCCTGAGAAGCGAGGTCTAATGGGCGGCAGCTCCTGGCTGGGGCTTCTTGAACAAAATTACTTCACTAAAACCGAACTGAGTTTGACCGAGCTTGATCTGAACTTTATCCGTACTAGAAACGGACTAGATCCGAACAGGTCCAAACTGAGTTGAACCGAACTGTAACCGAACCGGTCCTTTGGATGACCGAACCTGTTCGAATTGAATCCGAACCGTGAGTTCGGAGCAGTTACTTTTCAGATCTGATGTTCTTCAGCCGAACTGAAAACAAACTGGACTGGAAATTTTCAAAACTTGCACCAGATTCAGAATTTGATCGAATTTTAACATACATATACTTCTGTTAGGTATATACATGACTCAGAAAGAATCGATTGATCAAGAACCGATCAGAAACACATCGAATCACACCTAACTGAAGGTTTAACGTATCAAACTTAAGAAAAATGAGGAATTTAGACTATAGAAAGAGCCAAGAGCTCTGATACCACACGTAAAAGGATGTAACGGATCGATTCTGAGGTAGATAAGTTGAGAAGAAAGTTTTGTCATATCGTGTTAAATGATTACATAAACCGAAAGAGTATACAACGATTAAGGACCGGGGGAGGTTGGGCAGAACCTCCCCTCTCAACACATTGATCTGTACAGACTATGGACAGAAACTTACAATGAATGTTAAAGACAAAACTATTTATACTCATCATTTTGTCCGAACTGAGGCATCACCCTGAACTGGTATCCGAACTCATCCGAACTTCCAGTTCGGATCCACTTCGGATGCACACGAACTGTGAGTTCAGGTCCAGTTCGTATCCCAGTATGTCTTCCACTCAACTCAGTCTGTTTTTATAATTCGAACAGTAAGGACCACACAAGGTTCATATATCAACAAACCCATCACCATTGACTATATTATTCGTAATTGCACACTTGAACTTTAATGAGCACAATATCTCTATCGATCACATACCCATGCATATCTCTATCGATCACATACCCATACAACTGGGTAGTTTTGACATCATAGTTGGAATGGACTGGCTAACTCAAAATCATGCCGGAATCGCCTGTTTCGAGAAGGCTATTCGAATTCCTCACGCAGATGGTGAATTTTTGGTTGTTTATGGCGAGAAACCATCCAAAGGACTTAAACTTATGTCATGCACCAAAGCCCGAAAGTACTTACGCAAGGACTACATGGCATTCTTGGCTTATATTATGGAGATAGGTGCTGAGGAGTAGAAGATACATGACATTTCCATGATTCAGGATTTTCCTGAAGTCTTTCATGAAGATGTATCCGGCCTTCCCCCTATTCGACAAATTGATTTCCGCATTGATCTAGTACCCGATGCAACTCCTGTGGCTAAGTCTCCATATCGTCTCGCACCTTCGGAAATGCAAGAATTATCTAATCAACTCCAAGAGCTTTCCGAAAAAGGCTTTATTCGTCCATGTTCCTCACCTTGGGGAGCACCTGTTTTATTCGTGAAGAAGAAGGATGGATCATTTTGTATGTGCACCAACTATCGTGAACTCAACAAGCTCACCATCAAGAACCGTTATCCCTTACCTCAAATCGACGATCTCTTCGATCAACTTCAAGGTGCCAATTGTTTTTCAAAAGTAGATCTTCATTCTGGATATCATCAACTTCGTGTTCATGATGATGATATTCCAAAGACTGCTTTTCGTACGAGGTATGGTCACTTAGAGTTCACATTGATGCCTTTTGGCTTAACAAATGCACCTGCGGTATTCATGGATCGGATGAATCGCATTTGCAAGCCCTACTTAGATAAATTTGTTATCGTTTTCATTGACGACATCCTAATCTACTCCAAATCAAAATCTGATCACGAGCAGCACCTACGTCTAATTTTGGAACTCTTGAAGAAAGAACAACATACGCCAAATTCTCGAAGTGTGAATTATGGCTTAAGGAAGTTCAAATTTTCGGACACATTGTCTATGACAAGGGTATCCATGTCGATCTTGCTAAGATCGAAACCGTCAAGAATTGGAGTATCCCTACTACTCCTACCGAAGTTCGTTCTTTTCTTGGTTCAGCAGGCTGCTACCGACGTTGTCATTTCTAACTTCTCCAAGATTGCCTTACCCCTCACTTCCTTAACTCATATAGGAAAAACCTATTCGAGTGGGGTGCCTAAGCAAGAGCAAGCATTTCAGACACTTAAACAAATGTTATGCGATGCTCCTATCCTAACTCTTCCCGATGGTAACGATGATTTTGTCGTCTATTGCGATGCATCCAACCAAGGTCTTTGTTGTGTTCTCATGCAACGAGGAAAGGTTATCGCTTATGCATCAAGGCAACTCAAAATCCACGAGAAGAACTACACGACGCACGATCTTGAGCTTGGTGCGGTCATCTTTGCTTTGAAAATCTGGAGGCATTACTTATACGGTACCAAATGTGTGATCTTCACCGACCACAAAAGCCTTCAACACATATTTGATCAAAAGAATCTGAACATGAGACAACGATGTTAGGTCGAGCTACTCAACGACTATGATTGCGAAATTCGCTATCATCCAGGCAAAGCAAATGTTATGGCTCGACGCTCTTAGTTGTAAAGACCATGTCAAGTCTATTCAACTTCAAAGCATTCATATTCAGTCGGATATCCAACTTCGTATCTTTGAAGCACAACATGCCTCAGTCACCGAGGGTAACATGTATGGCGAGATGTCATGTGGTGCTGAACTCCAATTGAAAACAAAACCTAATGGTCTCCTATATTTCTTAAATCGTCTTTAGATTCCTAATCGCAACGATCTTCGTACTTTCATCATGAGCGAGGCTCACAAGTCCCGATATTCTGTTCATCCCGGTGCAGACAAAATGTATCAGGATCTTCGTTGTCATTATTGGTGGCCCGGTATGAAAAAGGATATTTCCCTTTTTGTGGCTAAATGCCTCACTTGCTCCAAAGTCAAAGCTGAACATCAACGACCTTCTGGCTTGCTTGAACAACCAGAGATTCCGGTGTGGAAGTGGGAAAACATAGCCATGGATTTCATCACTAAACTTCCACGCACTTCAGATGGTCACGATAGCATTTGGGTAATCATTGACCGGTTGACCAAATCAGCTCACTTCATTCCTATTCGAGAAAAGTATCGAGTTGGGAAATTATCTCGAATCTACATCAAAGAAATTGCTTGTCGTCACGGTGTGCCTTTGAGCATTATCTCTGATCGTGATGGTCGCTTTATCTCCCGCTTTTGGCAATCTCTTCAATCAGCTTTCGGTACTCGTCTAGACCTTAGCACCGCTTATCATCCTCAAACCGATGGTCAATCTGAACGAACTATCCAAACACTCGAGGATATGCTTAGGTCTTGTGTCATCGATTTCTGGTGGCAATTGGGATTCACACATTACCCTTCGATCGAGTTCTCGTATAATAACAGCTATCATACAAGTATCGGCATGGCACCTTTCGAGGCACTCTATGGTCGTAAGTGTCGTTCACCTATTTGTTGGAACGAGATTGGTGAAGCCCAAATCACTGGTCCTGAGTTAATTCAAGAAACTACCGATAAAATTCTTCAAATCCGTGATAATCTCCTCACTGCTAGAAGTCGTCAAAAGAGCTACGCTGATAAACGACGCAAGCCCCTAGAGATCGTTTCGTGTAACCTTGACTGTGATTCCATCTCGTTCATGCCCGACACAGAAAATTACAGGGTGTGACAACACCCAAGTTGGCAAGTATGCCTTTTATCAAACTAGCCTATCACATCCTTCCTACTTGTCTCCCAACCACCATTGGTTCATTATAGACCCACACCTAACTGAGATATTTCGTCCATTTACCAATCCAAAGAGCTCATCTATCTTCCCCTATAAATACCCAAGCAAACCACAAGATTTGGCACACCTTCACTTTCATAGAATTCTGGCAGATTCGTTATAGCAACTTCTATAAGCCATATTTCCCTCATACTTTCACAAAATCCATCCATTCTTGTCCAGAAATATTCCCTTATGAGTCTTATAAAAACTCCAACTAACCTCACTCAATTTCGTTAAGAATTCAGCCCTCTAGACAGCTTTGAACGATGACTGCTCCAGAACCTCGCTGTTGTGCAACCTTAGCTTCTGTAACATATTTGAGGTACCAAACGACATCGGTTTGACTTGATTTTTTTCAGTCTCTTCTTCTTCAAAACTACTCCATTTTAGAATTAAAATCTGTACCATTTGGTTTCCTAAATCATCCCAAATCGTCCTCCAAAGTCGACCCAGTTTTCTATCAGAAACTATGGAAAAGCTCAAGAACTCTTCAAGGCTTCAAGTGTTGATCCAAGCTCAACCATCATCCTCAATACCTTCTACTTGCTTGCTTTCTGTGAGAAAACATTTCATTCATGTTCCTTACATACTAATTCTTACTTATATCTAAGAACACCCATTAAAAAGGTTTGTTGGTTAATCACCTTTAACTAAAAACTACTCAACTTTACGTTACCATCTTAATCATCTTGTGGTTTTAGCTAGATTAAACAAAAAATTCAAATTTTACAGAAGTACTACAGAAATTCTGTAGTAGTATCTATACGAATACAGAAGTACTTCGGAAAATCCGAAGTAGTTCTGTACGAGTACAGATATACTTCGGAAATTCTGAAGTAGTTCTGTAAAATCACATATTCACTGTCAGACTTTAAACCGGCCATATGTTGGTCATTTTGAACGCAAATTTAACAAACTCATACTCTATGATTAAGTTCATTGAGTTAGATTTTCAATGGTATATGGTTTGCCTTCTAATTCAAATCGAAGCAGCTTACAACAGTCCCTACAAAACAGTTAAATAGGTGCACGTTTCTGTACCTTCTGTTTTATGAGTCTGTTTCGAGCCATCTCTTATCTTTTTCTTAAAAAGTTATCTAAACAAAAGTTGTTTAGAATACATTAAACTAGCATTCTGTAAATTTTGGTAATTTATAGATAAAGTTTGATATTTTAAAACTGCACTTAAAGTCACAACTCATAAGCTGTCCAAATTCTCCAAATGATACACTAAATCAAAAACCAATATACATCACCAATGGTCAACGGGTTAACACATTTTAAACAAAGACTTAACTAGTCTAAGTGGGTGACTTAGAGATTTGGCTCATATCACTAAGACCCCTTAAAGTGTCTTTATATAATCTAGGACACGGATAGTCGTCTTCATACCACTTGGACTATTTCCATATCTCACTCACCACTTCAGGTGAGTACTCATAATCCCTTTTCCTTTTCAAGTTTTGGGATGTAACATGTATACATTATTCAAGCACGCATTCGTTATTTCTTTTCAAAGTACGCGATTTCATTCTATGTCTATGTGTGATTTCTATGCTATATGTTAAACTATGTTGTCGCTATTCGAAGTCTATATTCTAGCATAATCATTAACATACAAGCCTACGGTAACGATAATGGATTCCATTGGACAGACAACCCACCTGAATTTGACCTGTTTGGCATTCGGGTAATTGAAACCCAACTCAAGCTCAGCGTAACTTTTGAGTTACGGACACTAGTCATCAAGGTTTGATTATGTAATATTTGTTTACTCATACATGCTTGAGTCTACATTTGATATGTGAATCGCTTTTCAAACTACTATATGTATTCTAACCCTATGTTCACTCACCAACTATTTTTAGTTGACACTCTCTATTTTTATACATGTTTCAGGAAATGCAGTTTGAGCCATACTTGATTGATGCTACATCTAGGATGCTTTGGACCTAGTTAAATCAATTAAGACTTTACCTTTATGCTATGTTATGTGTATTTGAACCTCCTGTTTGAATTGAAATTTGGTAATTATAAATTATTGAGACTTTAATTAGTGTCATGAGTATTTGGACAATCATCATGCCCCGACGTAAATTCCGCTTTCGGTTGGGGTGTGACATGAGGCTTCGTCTAGTTATAATAAGGCCTTTGGGATAAGGCCTTTGGGATAAGGGATTAGACGAGCAAGCTATCAGAAGGAAGGAAAGTTTTGGCAAGCTGGCCTAGATAGAGTAATAAACATAGTGATAGTTAGTATTTCCTTATGTAAACTATCTCCCGTATTTATAGTACTTGGCTAATAAATACAAGTTTAAAAATTTCGTTGCTTAGTTATCTATCATGATACCTTGTGTTTATGAGTAAATCCGATGCGTGACCCCTCTCAGAACCAAGTCTGGGAGTGGACGTCACAATAGCTGAGTTGGATTCCTAGGAAAGCTAACTTATTCTCTTGGAGGGCAGCCTACATAGAATCCACACCAGGGACGAGCTCTCCAAAAGGGGATCCCCATTCATGTTCCTGTGAGTCCGAGCTGCTACATCGAAGACAAATCAATTTCCCACCTGCTACTTCAATGCGAGTTGTCGAAAACAGTTTGGAAACTCCTGGGAGACTGGTCCAAGTTTTAATTCTTCATCTCTGGATCCCCTGCTCAGGTTTTTACCCATATTCCTAGCTCAGAAAATTTGCCCCCTAAAATAAAAAATGCTTTCTTCCATTGCTTCGGCGGCACTCTGGGAGATATGAAAGACGAGAAACGACAAAGAATGCGAGAACAAAAACTACCAGCCTGGCAGCTAGAGGAGATCAAAACATAATTTTTTTCGGCTTTATAAGAGGGCAAAAATCGAAAACCTGTGTGGAATTAGGGGTGTTCATAAACCCGGAAAACCGGACCAGCCCGTTTAAACCGGACCAAAAATACGTGTTAGGCTCGAATTTTTATAAATGGTCCGGGTTGCAAATCAAAAATTTAAAAACCGGGTCCAACGGTCCGAGTCGCGGATTGGCATTTTAAAACACGGGTTCAACCCGGACCGGCCCATTAATCTTTAGTTATACTATTTATAATTTATATATATATATATTATAATACATATTATATTAATCTATAGTTTAACTATTTAAAGCACATTTGAAGGGATATTTTTATTCATTTTGAAATGGATTCATGTTTTTGAAAATGCATGTTTTCATTCATCACTGATTCATGTTTTTTAAATGGATTCACTATGTACTGTAGGCCTGTAGCGATACATTAAACATTTTGAAGAGATGTTTTTTATAAATTATACAATATACATAGTCCACGAAGATAACCACGTTAAACATTTAAATGGCCCAAGAATTTAAATGGCCCACAAAAAATGGCCCACGAAGATAACCCGTTCAAACCGTAACCCAACCTGGTTAATCCGGTTTGTTCTGATCCACTAAACCCGACCAAACCCGTTCGGTTTGGGTTAAAACATTTTGAGCCCGTATCTTTCGGGTTGGATCAAAAATATCTTTAAACCCGGACCAACCGCACCGTGAACACCTCTAAGTGGAATAGTTTTAAGAAATATGCAACGTAATTTCTCTGTGATTTAATGTGGTGCTCTATCACGATCACTAGTTCCTCACTAGTGTTCTCTAATCGCTATATTAATAACTAGGTTAGTAACCCGTGATAAAATTAGTAATTATACTTGATTGATAATCTAATAAATTGATGCTTGAATGTGGTTTTGACATGTGTCAATGCTTATGTGAACATCCTAGAAATGAGACATGTGGCACTCATTTTATTGTTTTATTAGGATTAAAGATTAAAGATTAGATACTTGTGTTAAAAAAAAAATAATTTCCATTGGTTTCACCGGAGATATCAAAAATCCCGAACTCACATAATTTGCACACAGCTACACATCTCACCTGTCATGCCTGTCTTCTACATAATTCCAGAACCCTAGAGTTTAGCCAATCCATCACTTGAATCCGGCCACCTATGGATGACGCCAATATCAATCCTCACAACCGATCTTCATCTCCACCTGCATCCTCCTCCACATCAGGATCATCATGGTTTTCCGGCATCGTACGTGGCCGCAAGTCAAACGGTTCTACAATGGCAAACAAATCCGCCGTCGGCGGCGGCGACACGGCTGGCCCTATCAATCGCAAGAATCAGTTCCGTGGTGTCATGTTCAAGTACGGCTCTAAGCCTATTCAGGTATGGTCCTATCGATTAATAGTTATCAGTCTTGTTAGTTTTGGGAACTGGAACTGTGTCCGGTAGGGTTTAGTTTGAAGTTAATTTCTTGTTGTTGCTTTGGAAATTTTGAAATTGAGTAATCGAGAGTAAATCTATATTCGATTTTGCTAGCCTCCGATCTTAAAATTGATGTAATTTTCAGATTATAATGGCATTTTAGTGATCTAATAAGATCATGATTAGATAATTTTCTATGCAATTGTTCTTCAAGATGCAGTTGTCTTGGTTAATAATTTAATTTTGCATCAGAGTTTCAGGGTTTTGTATTGGTTATATAATGTTTTGAAGTCATGCTCATTTTTGGATCTCATATATAGAGTTTGATGTTTGAAATTTGACATCAATCTGAATTCACAATTTATGTTCACATGGTATTTATACAATTTGCTTATTATATTTATGTTAAACAAATCGTTATCATCAGAAAGAGAGCATCTTGACTTGTATGTTCTTTCTTTTCATTTTCACTACATGTAGCCTGGATTTTAATACATTTTACCTTTGATGCAGGTTGCATTTAAAACTGGGGACTACAAACAGCATATAGTTTTTATTGGCGGATTGACAGATGGGTTTTTGGCTACTGAGTATGTATATTCTTGTCGATAAAATTTGTTGAATTATAATTTGAACAAGAATACAAGTTTGTTTACCAAGTTTATAAGTGATATTTCCTTTGTCTCCATTGCCTTGTTCCCTGCACGCCTCTTGTTCCAGGGGCTTTATTGGTGCCTCTATAGTGACAATGGTGGAAAACAGAAACAATTAAAGAATAAAAGTCATGCATAATGCATTGGTTCCCTCAAGTTGTTCCCAATCCTTCACTGCACCGCTCAAGTGTATTACACTTTGCATGCTTAGATGTATAACCTCTTGCCTGTTCTTGCTTACTTTTGTACTTCAAACTAAGAACCTATTTAATGCTTAGAAGGTGCCAAACAACACTTAGTTACCAATCAAGAAATATATGAGGTTGAAAGAAAAGCAGGTGCACAAAGAAGAACAAAAAAGGCACATGATCCACTAAGATGAGAAGAATGCACGAAAGGGGTAAAATGGAAACGGTTGTAAGATTTTCTTGTGATATGATATCAAAACTAGTTTTCCATAACGTATGATACCCTTTTTTACATTTAAGTCCTGTTGCGGGCTTACATTGAGCATTGTTTCTCTCCTCAATCTAACGGCCCAAGGCAATTGCCTTAGTTAGGGTTCGAGGCTTCTTAGTCTTGACGTCATACCTAACTTCGTCCATCAAACCAGGCACATTAGAGCTGATGAGGAATGATTCATGGAGGCCACCCACTTGATGGGAGAGGGCCTCAGATGGCTCCTCAAATTCTGTGTGTCGAAAACATTGCCGAACCCCTTGTATGTGCCCCTCCCAGGTCAGTGGTCCTTTAAACTTGGTATACCACCAGTACAATTGAAGTGGAATTCCCTCCACATGGAACGGGGCCAGTGGAACTTCTTGATCCATGGAAAACTTGGTGAACACATAATATCGTTTAGATTGAAAAATCCATCCTATCGGGTCGGTACCAGAGAAGTTGGGAAAAATATCTTGGACTGTGGTATTGCTACCAAGAGAAGGGTGGTGGGAACTTCAAACGACCCGGAAGAGTTGCCAGAGTGAGTGGTCTCCAAGGATTGCAATTTGATGAGTAAGGTTTCGAAGTAAGCATTATGACATTCTATTGCTGTAATGCTGTCTGTTGACATGCCATATAATCCCGACGTTTCTTAGCGGAACTTAGCCTTTGATTTTTTTCGGGTTTTCATGGGGAATGATTGACTCTCATGCCAAACGATAGTATCGTAATTGAAAGGAAGGGAGGAAGAATTAGAGGTGAAGAAGCTTTCTGTCATATATTATTCCAAAATGGAAGATACATACATTTAACTTACAAAAGCAAAAGTACGAAACATTCACTAACCTCATATTCTACACAGTACTTTCTACGTACTTGGAACTAAACCAACAGACAGGTGAGAATAAAACTAAACAAAAAAAGAGAAACGTGCAATTAAAAAGCAACTGCAAATAACCCCTTGGCCACTTCACATCCACATCACCCCCATGTGTCCTCTAGTTCATGCAATACCCGTATCACCTTACATGTTATACTAGTGAAGGAATGAGTTGCAATGAATCTGAAGCCAATTTATAGAGATTAGGGATTGGCTTTTTATCATATGGTAACATCACAAGGCTATTTCAAGTTGTTTTGTAGTTTCATGGTTAGAAGTTGGCCAAACTGTTAATAGTTATATGCTAAGAATTCTTATTGTTGCAAAGATTCACGTGAAGGAAGTTTTATGGGGAACAGCCATTTGCGTTCTCCTCGGGCGAGAAGATTATAAAGCATAAGTATCGTTATCTTGAAGGGTGTCGATCTCCTTCCTCATTGTTTTATACCAACTTGCGATCATTACTTGCATCATTTACATTACATGCAGTAAGGGATCTGCTTTCTTGTGACATTGCAGATCATAGATGTGTGTGATACACTGTGAGGTTCATTCTGAACAGAGTTGTCAAGATGACCGAGTCAAGTGGATTGGTTGATGGGTCGAAATGGGTTAGGGTTGAAACATATCTATTAGCTACGGTTGAATTGAGCTGTGCCATTGACCTTTTCTTTTACATCTTTTGACATGTCTTATGCATAGCAAATGTTTTCTTTATAATTACAAGTACATTTATTGTTACCGTGTTGCTGTGATATGTAAGCAAATGCAAGCCACATTCAACTAATAACGATTTTAATGCAAATATTGATACCTTTTTTATAAGTTATTTAAGCACATGATTTGAATGAAAATACCCGTCTACCATTAGAAAAAGTAACCCACAAATTTGATAATAATGCCAATTGAGTACTTGTAAACACCTAAATGAATTGTGCCAGGGTAGACACCTAATATGTAAATGTAGTAAAATAAAAATGTAACTGAATCATTGGGCAGCTGGACATTATGGTAGTGACATTCCTCCTTTTGTTCGTTTTTCACAATGACAAACTATAGAACAATGGAACAATTATTGCATTCATATATGCAAGTGTAAAATTTTAATTTTTGGATGAAGTTTGCAAGTCTGAATCATATCAATTGTATCAGATATTTGGAGCCGCTGGCAATTGCTTTGGATAAGGAAAAGTGGTCACTGGTTCAGTTCTTGTATTCATCTTCCTATAGTGGATATGGCATATCAAGCTTGAAAGAGGTAACTCCTCAAGTTTCTCACTTAGGTGACATTTTGCTTGTAAATGGGTTTGAAAGAAAATAGGGAGAGAAAAAATATGATTTATATGAAAGAATTATTTGTTTTATATTTTCGGATTCATGTCAAAATACTATTTTAAGTTAAAAGAAAAATAGATAGAGAGAGAGGCCAAAATGTGTAAACCCACACATTTAGGCGGGGTTTATGCCCATTTATCCTAACCCACGAAACTGAACAATTGTGATCTCTTTAAGTCTCTTTCCACCATTCCAAAACCCATCAAACAAACACACCCTTACCTTCCACATTTTCAGGTCCACCATATTTTTGGCATTATATAAACAAAATAGATGTAAAAATTTATATGAACATATTCTTATTGTATTATGTATTATATTGTTATATCATCGATATAGTAATGATCTCTTACTCTACCCTTAGAACAATACTCATGTTTGAGTTTTGACACTAAATAACCATTCAGGTAATTTGTAACTAAGAGAAGTTGGGGGAATTCAAATGTTATAAAAGTATGGACATGGTCCACTCAATTTCAATCATAACTGAAGATGCAAACGGAGTGCAGTTTGGACCAACTTAGGATCATGTTTCATCTCTAAGGGTCAAATAAGAAAGAAAAAATTAGCTTAAAGGAAAGGGAAATAGGTTGAACACGTCTAAAGTTGCCCACAATCTATTTTAAAGCATAAAATCCCCTTGATTGATTTGTTAGAAAAAATAAATCATTAGTGAATAATATGTGGGACAATAGGTTGTTCATTTCAGCTCAACCTCACCCATACCAAAACAAGTTACCTTTAGACCTGATCTCACCCGTTTTGTCTCAGACATAGCTCATGTTTCTTGTACAAGTAATCTTTAGGATGGGCCTTGGAGCACTATATCGTCTTTGTCATTGCTTCTATAGAATTCATGAATCCAAAGGGTCTAATACCAGTTTGCTAGAAAATGTGCGGCCTAAAAAACATAAAGGAACTAGAAGTTTATAACAATTAAGAACACAAAAATATGACATTGGCTCACTCGATCTATTTGACTGAGCTAAGTCCATGGTGAACTAGAGAGATGTTAAATTCAGAACTTTGTACCGCACAGGACAAGAGACTGACTTACAATTACAAGGAGATATCCATTTATAATAGTCAGATGAGGGCTAATAACTTGTTCCCCAAATTTATAGAACCAAGTTCAGGAACCAGGCCTAAGATTGATAAAAGCTAAGCTTATAGTTCTATCTTTATCTGGTGAGTGTTTATCCACTAGCATATAGGACATCAACTTACACAAGATCAACTTAGGAGAATCCCAAAATGAAAGCTGACAGAAAATAGCTAAAACTGCCCTAGTATAAATGCCCAGGGATGATTCAAATGAGCCAACCTCGTGCCATAAGCTGATAACTAAGCTGTGAGCTCTTTTGAATGCTGAAACCTCATTAGACTCCAAAACACAACCTAGACACTTAACTTTATTACTACACAGTTCTACAGAAAAACTCTTTGTAAAATTATCCGAAGTTTAATGCATGTGTAGGTTCTTCAAACCTTACAATCAAATTACATGTTAACTTATAATTCATAGATGTTACTCAGTGAGAACTTTGGTAATAAACTATTTTTTTAATCATGTGGAGAATATATTAATTGTGAACTGCTTTCATTCACAAGACATTTGTCACATAATATTATTTTTGACTTTGATGCTTCTCCATCCTGAATCAAACCATTCATAGTAAAATGGGTCGAAGTTGCCACTTTAGTATTGAATGATGTTATAGGCCAGTTATTTATTTCTGACGCTCTTTCTTTGTTTCATTAATTATATCTTGGTTTTGCTTCTGTCTTATTAAAGGATGCCTTGGAGCTTGATCAGTTGATTAATCACTTAATTAACAAAGAAGACTCAGAGGGCGTAGTGCTGCTTGGGCACAGTACAGGCTGTCAAGTAAGCGCTTTTGAACTTACAATTGCATTTAATCTGAAATCAGATTCAAGTAGTTATGTAAATTACTCATGTCATTTCATTAATAGGATATTGTTCATTACATGCGTACCAATGCAGCGTGCTCTAGAGCTGTTCGTGCTGCTATTTTACAGGTACCAATTTCTCTTTCTTAAAATTGCATTTACCCGTTTGACCCAGATAACACATGACCCGAATCTACCTATTTGTAAGTAAACAGGCTGTAATTATCACTTTTAGTGGATTGTAATGCTTGAGTTGATCTTCCACATTGCTATTGTATTCAGTACGAAAGAAATGGCATTGTCAGCAAAGGCTTTCTAGTGATCTGAGCTTTCTTTTCATATTTATTCTTGACTTTTAGGTTTCTTAAAACTTTGCCCATTTTAGTTGACTAGACCGACTTATTCAAACAAACCAATCATCAACTTGTTCAGGCTCCAGTTAGTGATCGGGAATTCAGAGCAACTCTCCCTGAGACTGCTGCAATGATTGATTTGGCTTCAAAACTAATAAGTGAAGGTCGAGGATCCGAGTTGATGCCCAGGGAAGCAAATCAAGATTCCCCAATCACTGCTTATAGGTAAGTTTTAAAACCTGTCTTTTGAAATTCTTGAATAATCCACATGGTAATTTTTAGAAATTTCCAACGTCTGAACCTGAGAAAAAGTCTTAGAACGATTCTTTAAACGGAATGTTGGATCTGGTATCAAGATGGTCGGGCGTAACAGGGAATTTAATATTTTAATGGAGTATTTATGCAGCTGATGAATCCCTGACCCTGCAGATTTCACTCCCTGTGTGCATACATGGGTGATGATGACATGTTCAGTTCTGATCTCAGTGATGACCAACTGAAACAGAGACTTGGTCACATGTGTAACACACCTTGCCAGGTATGTGCTTGTCCATTTGAAGTATTACATATTCCCAGTCAATTCTGTGCATGATATATAATATATTCCCAATGAAGGATTACATATTCCCAGTCAATTCTGTACATGATATATAATAGGATTTGCATTATGCAGGTAATATTTTCTATGGCTGATGAATACGTACCGGATTATGTTGACAAGAAAGCATTGGTGCAAAGGCAAGTGCAATGATTTTTCTGTGATACTTGACCAAATATATAGATATCTAGGTTTAGAAGTGGCAAAACGGGCAGGTCTGGCAATGCCGCAATGGGTAACAGGTCAAGAAGGGGGATTTTATGTATGGCTTGAAAATTGAAACCCCTCAGCTGTGTGACGGGTGAAAACAGGATTTTTTTTGGGTACATGGCAGGTTGGACTTTTGGGTGATAATTATGTTTAATAAATAATAAGTTTGTAAAAATTTGATTACAAAATTCGTAATTTTAACCTACAGTCAGACTTTTTCAAATCAATGGATTTAGTTGACATCATGACACAACGGTTTTCGAATTGTTTGATTTTTCTCTTAAGTCTCGCTTTTTAGATTCTGGCCGTGTGACCCGTTACAGATGTAAATCGCCACCTCATACTTCTACTAGTGGTGGTTGATCTGAACTATATTGTTGTAACTGCAGACTGTGTAGAGCATTGGGTGGAGCAGAGAAAGTTGAGATAGAATGGGGAAACCATTCTCTATCTAATAGAGTTGCTGAGGCTGTTGAAGTGATGATGGGTTTTGTGAAGAGTGGGGGTCCTAATGGCTGGGATGATCCTTGGACCTAAATACCTAATGCTGCTGACTTATATTTTCTTATCCAACTGTTTGTTACATTTTCATGTTGTAATTGTATTCTTTCACCTCATTCTTGCTTTATTTTCCTTAGATTGCTATATATACGAAGTTTGTGATTATTATTTTGCAGTTTCAACAAATAGTTGTGTTCTGCAGGAATTAAACCTTACCATTTGTTTGGGAGTATACCAATTGCCAGTAGAATCTCATGTTTTGTTGTATCATTGTAAATTTCCTCTAAAATATTGCCCACAGAAGTTTACACATTAAATTTATAGACAATAGCATTGCATAACAAATTCCATGGTCAAGTGTTACTAACTTAATGCAACCCCTTGGAGATGTGATTCCTATGATAAAATCAATTATTCTGAAGATCTCTATATTTCGAGGATGGAGGCCATTAATGTAAAATCAATATATTTTTGAAGATCCTCCATATTTTGTCATATTTCGAAGATGGAGACTGAGGCTACGATGGAGAAAGAGAAGAAAAGTATGAGGAAAATATTTTGGAGATGAAATCTTTGCGCTTGGGGTAATGACACAGCTAATTAGGTAATGACCGAGACGCGGCAATTGCTGGTTGAAAACTATTTTCAAATCCCCTCCTTGGTCTTGGGTCTCCTGAGGCCGTCGAGAAAGATGAAGATGGAAGTTAGGATGGATGAAGAAAAGTGGATTAATTTTGTTTCGATTTCAAAGGCGGTATTCAGTGTGATTTCATCCCCTGTCTAATTTCATTTCCAATAGAAGCCAAAAAAAACTCGCTCACTGTAGAAATGGTGGAGCTCGACCGGATGAGCTATTTGGGATGAGTCGGCCCGGTTGGTGAAGTGTTTTTGGAGGGTGATCGAGGCGAGTTGCTCCGGCCTGGAGCCCCTTGACTGCTTCGGTGTGTTAGCCTTGGATACCTGACACGAAGGAAGAGTTAGAACGTAGGAGGGAGATTATCCTCCGGCTTAGACTGGGACTGACAGATACATCATGGCCATCCCAGGTCTACCCTCATGCATATAGGATGTGAGTGTGGGGAAAGGGAAGATCTACTCAGCCGTACGGTCGTGAGAGATGTTTAGTGTCGGAGCTAGTTGTAGTCCGGAGGGATTAAGTGTCCTCCCCCCAAGTGGTTGGGGGGTATTTATAGTGCCCTACCTTTGTCCGATGCGCCATTAATGCTCCTGGCGGCTAACGGTATGGGCGGGTGCAGTAGGTATGTAGCCTATAGTCCCATTTTGGGTAAAGCGGCGCATGATTGGCTTATGATGCACCAATCATTGCCTGTCTCCAGTATTCATGAAGGCCGTGCTGCCTACTCGGACGCATTATATGTCCAGAGCGAGTCCTTGGTTCGGCCTGGTAAGGGGAGGCCTTACCTGTTCCGGCCGGACCGGACCGGACCCACGTCATCAGCCCCCCAGGCCGAAGCATTGTTGTCACGTAGCGGTGCTTCGGGCTTTGTCTTCTTATTAGGCCTGGATGGGCCGGGCTCCCGAGCCCTTCTGTGCTGGTGGGCGTTGATTGGGCGCTAGCTCGGTAACCGTCCCATCAGGAATATCAACCGTCGCCCTGTATATCGCCTATATATACCCGGACGTAACTCCCTTCGGCCACATCGTCTTTCTTCCAATCATGCTGCTAAAAACTCTTGCTGAAAATACTATCTGCTTCCATACCGCGCGGTACGTTACCCCCCCCCTTTTCTTTCATTTTGTTTTTTCTTTTACGCCATGGGTGATAGCAGTAATTCCGATATGGACATTCAGTTCAGTTGTCTGACCCCGAAAACCATTAAAACTGAGGTAGCGCGGTATGGTATTCCCCTAGAGTTGCATCCTACCCTGCCGGAGAGGACCCAAACCATTCGCGACTGTCCGGCCGGTAAGATTGGGCTATATCTTCACCACTTTAGCTTTGCTCACCTCCGTTTTCTTTGCCAGCCTCAGTCCTGCCAACAGGGCTTCGTACTCCGATTCATTGTTGTGTGCTTGGGAATTCTAGCCTAATGGCGTAAGTGACCTCTACGCCGTGCGGGTCGATGAGCACAAGGCCCGCGCCGGAGCCATCCTTGCTGGACGCCCCGTCCGTGTATAACGTCCAAGCGTCTGGGCTTGTGACCACCGGAGGTAACAATGGCGCCGGAGGGGTTTCGTGTTCCACCTCGGTGTTGTCCAACTCCGTTATGAAGTCGGCTAGGACTTGGCCCTTTATGGCCGTCCTTGGTCGGAATTTCAAGTCTAGTTCGCCAAGCTCAATTGCCCATTTTGCGAAGCGGCCTGATGTTTCGGGGCGTTGGACTATTTCCCTCAACGGGTAATTGGTTAGCACAGTGACTCTGTACGCCTGGAAGTAACGTCTGAGCCGCCTGGTTGTGTGGACCAGAGCGAGCAGGAGTTTTTCCAGCTTTGAATACCTTGTTTCCGGATCGGCCATTGTTCGGCTGACAAAGTACATGGGTATTTGCTTGTCTGACCGCTCGGCGCACAGGACCGAACTTAACACCTTCTCGCCCACGGCTAAATATAGGATAACTTCCTCACCCGGCTCTGGCGCGGTGAGTGATGGCAGTTCTGCCAGGGTCCTCTTGAGTGACTGGAAAGCTGCTTCGGCCTCCTCAGTCCACAGAAAATCCTCTTTTGCGGTGCATCTTTTCAATGCTTCGAAGAATGGTGCGGATTTCTCCGCTAGCTTGGACACGAAGCGGTGCAGGGCGGCCAGCCTACCGTTCAGACACTGGAGCTCTTTGAGTGATTGAGGGGACCTCATTTGCTGTATTGCCTTGACTTTGGCCGGGTTGGCCATGATATTTTGGTCCGTCACTACGTGACCTAGGAACTTTCCCTGCTTCATACCGAACGAGCATTTGGCAGGGTTTAATTTCATGTTGGCCGCTCGGAGGTTGGCGAAAGTTTCCTGGATGTCTTTCATTAGTGTATCTTCCGTTTGGCTTTTGATGACCAGGTCGTCCACGTATGCTTCCATGTTCCGCCCAATCTGATCTTTGAACACTTTGTCGATTAACCTTTGGTAAGTTGCCCCAACGTTCTTTAGGCCGAACGACATTTTGGTGTAGCCGATATGTTCCCCTATCGGCATGGAACGCTGTTTTTTCTTCATCTTCCTTCGCCATCTGTATCTGATGATAGCCCTTGTATGCGTCTAGAAAGCATTTGAAGGTGTAGCCAGACAGCGCGTCTACCTTCGCGTCTATTGGTGGCAGGGGGTAACAGTGTTTGGGGCAAGCGTCGTTGATGGCTGTGAAGTCGACACACATTCGCCAGGTGCCGTCCGACTTTTTTACTAATACTGGGTTTGCCAGCCATGGTGGGTATTGAACTTCCCGCATGATCCCTGCCTTTACCAATTTGCTTACTTCCTCATTCACTTCCTGGCAGCGATCTCGCCCCATCGTCCGTTTTCTTTGGACCACTGGCTTTTGCGCCAGATCCTCGTTCAGGTGGTGCTCAGCGATTTGCGTGGGTACTCCGGTCATGTCGGACGGTGACCACCCAAATACGTCTGTGCTGTTTCTTAGCAAGTAGTGCAACCGTTTTCTTCCTTCGGTGCTGAGCTCCGGGCTGATCGTCACTGTTTGCTCTGGATAAGCGTCGTTGATGATCCACTTGTCGTTGACCTCCTCGACTGCCGCGACTAGGGTGTGTGGCCCTTTGTCGGACAGTATCGTGGCCACTCCCATCCTAGTGGGGAAACGGATCATCCCATGTGCCGTTGAGACGACTGCGCCAAAGGTCACTATGGCCGGGCGGCCTAGGATTATGTTATATGATGACGCCCTGGCAACAATGATAAACGTGAGCCGCTCGGTGCGTGTCATTTCTCCGTCAGTCATGGTTACTTGCAACTTGATTTGCCCATGTGGCAATACTCTTTCCTCGCTAAATCCGACCAGGTGCGTCTTGCATGGTTGGATGGCCGACCGGATCTCTGCTGGTAGCTTTGCGAAACAGTGCTCGTACATGATGTCGGAGGCGGTCCCCCATCCACATACATGCGGTGTACTTTATAGTCCTCTACTTGTGCCGTCACTACCATTGGCTCGAGTGTTGGTTGGGAGTCACCGAGCGGCGGGAAGTGTATCGGTCTGTTAGCCCACCATTCGTGGTTGGTTTTTGGTCACTTCAACTGTCTAGAGTGAACCATCAGAATTACTTTTTCGTCTTTTTCTTTCTTTGGTCTCTTTTCTTCTTTCACTTCCCGTACCAGGTGTGCCAGTTCGCCTGTCTTCACGGCTTTATCGATTTCCTTTCGCAAATGGTGGCACTCGTTGGTGTCGTGACCCTTGTCGCCGTGGAACTCACAATACTTATCCATGTTTCTGTTGATGGCTTTGTCGCCCATTGGCCTTGGCGGCTTGAAGTTGAATCTGACTTCTTCTGTTTTCAGGATCTCCTTCGGAGTTTTAAGTAAGTTTCCCTGAACCTGTCCCCTTTCGCCAAGCCTGTGTGACATGCTTGACGGACGCTCGTAGGGCGCGAATCCCGTTTTCTTCTCGTGCGAGTCACTTCTGTCACTGCCGCGCTGCCATGGGCGTTTGTCACCCTTCCCTTGGCCTTGTCTTGGGCCTAACCTTGAGCTAATGGATCCTCTGTTGTCCCGCAACTGTGCAGCTTCTTCACCTCGTATGAAGGCTTCCGCTCGATCGAGAGCCTCTTGCATGGTTCCGGGAACCCTGGCACTTAGCTCTCTGATCAGCTGCCTTGTGCGTATGCCATGCACAAAGCCTGAGATTCTTTGCCGTTCGTCCACGTTGCCTATGAGCAAGGATTCTGCCTTGAATCTTTCTATGAATGACCGGAGTGATTCCGAATCTCCCTGTCGGATGTTGTGCAATTCAATGGGGTCTTTGACGCATCGGCGCTGTTGGCTGAAGTGCGTTAGGAACCTTGCGCGGAGCTCTTCGAACCCTCGAATACTGCCGTCCGGTAGTGCGTTGAACCAAAGCCGCGCGACTCTGGTTAGGGTTTGTACGAACATCTTGCACCAGACGGCCTTGGCCCATCTCATGATTTCTGCGGCTGCTTTGAACGAATGTATGTGATTTCTACCCGTGTTATCCGAATGATTAAAACAAGAACACAACAAAATGAGACCGCGTTGAGATGAACGAAGTCATGATCTTTGGTGAATCTCACCCTATGTGAAACAAACAACAAGCTAAGTTAATAGAACTAACGCAACAACGTAGCAAATTTGATAACATCATGATGTCATTCTTAGACACCTCCGCGCAACGCGCGAAGGGTTAAAATCTAGTATATTACAAAATCTCTAACAAAATTAGAAATATTGAAATATTACAAAATCTCTTAACTTAGACCATAAACTTATGAACTTGAAATATTGAAAAATTTAGAAATAATTAAATTAAAAATATATCTGACAACAAAAAATACATGAAAAAAAAAATTTGAGAAAAAAATAATTAAAAGGTGTATCCGATCACCGGCGACCGTTGCCGAAACAGGGTCGGACGATCACATGAAATAACGAATTTTAATTAAATTTTTTTAATAATCAGTCGTCGACGACCCTAACAACGGTGTCAGACGGTTGCCGGCGACTACGTTAGTTGTCGGAGGAATACGATCGATGACGACTGTGTTAGGTTACGTGATGACATCTCATTGGCTGAACAGGGTCGTGCGACCCTTGGCTCATGATGGTTAAGAGGCTATACTAATTATTAAGAAACAAGAAAGTCAGCCGACCATTTTAAAGTGAATCTTGGTCAACGTACACTACTGTAGAAACGGTGGTTCTCGGCCGGACGGGCAATCTGGGATGAGCCGGCCCGGTTGGTGAAGTGTTTCTGGAGGGTGATCGAGGCGAGTTGCTCCGGCCTAGAGCCCCTCGACCGCTTCGATGTGTTAGCCTTGGATACCTGACACGAAGGAAGAGTTAGAACGTAAGAGGGAGATTAGCCTCCGGCTCAGACTGGGACTGACAGATACATCATGGCCATCGCAGGTCTACCCTCGTGCATATAGGATGTGAGTGTGGGGAAAGGGAAGATCTACTAAGCCGTACGGTCGTGAGAGATGTTTAGTGCCGGAGCTAGTTGTAGTCTGGATCGATTAAGTGTCCTTCTCCCCAAGTGGTTGGGGGGTATTTATAGTGTCATACATTTATCCGATGCGCCATTAATGCTCCTGGCGACTAACGGTATGGGCGGGTGCAGTAGGTATGTAGCCTACAGTCCCATTTTGGGTAAAGCGGCGCATGATTGGCTTATGATGCACCAATCATTGCCTGTCTCCAGTATTCATGAAGGCCGTGCGGCCTACTCGGACGCATTATATGTCCAGAGTGAGTCCTTGGTTCGGCCTGATAAGGGGCGGCCTTATCTGTTCCAGCCGGACCGGACCCACGTCATCAACTACCATTTTAGTTATTTTCCCAAAAGTTTATGGTTTGATTAGAGTATATGGTAAGGTTTGGTTACACTGTACGATGGGAGCCATCAACAACATCACCACCCTTTCTTCAGTGCCAAAATCATAGAGGGGATTTACACCGAACACATCACATCTTTAAACATAGAGACTCTTTTATTTTCTTTTTTTAATTCTATTTCTCCCTCTAATATTATAAAAGAATATAGATAACGTGTGTAAACATGTTCACACATTATGTTAGTTCTTAGTTCAGACGGAAGCTATTGCTAAAAAGCATGTTTTAAAACTCTTGCAATTATCATATCCTGTCAAAACACGTTCTTAATCATTATAAATTCATAGTTATAGCTTATGTATTAAAAACCATGTTTTAGGTATATAAATATAAATACGAATATAAAATAAAACAATATAATATAATATTAGCAAATATCTTAGCAGGTAAAGTGTTAACGCGTATTGGCAGCGGATCACCTAACATGAAGTCGACAGAGAAACAACCAAACCCAACCCAACCGAGTTGCAACCATCCGTCTGTTAAATACTCTCCTCCTATATCATATTGTATTTCTTCCAAGTTACTTCCTTCCTTCCTAAAACACTTTTATTTTATTATATAACTCCTCCTCCTTCCCTTTCCTTATCTCATCTATTCAATTCAAGCAAAAGACCCATTTATTACAGATCAAAACAGAAAAGAATGGGCAACGGAGGGGATGTTGAGAGCTGGGGAAGCAGCAGCAATAAGAACAGAGGTCCACCGACGGCCACTTATTACGCGCCATCTTCACAACAGTACCATAATACTACTGATGGATCATCATCGGATAAACAATGGACTTCGTGGCTCGTTCCTATGATTGTCGTTGCCAACGTCGCTATGTTCTTTGTCGTCATGATTGTTAACGATTGTCCCAAGAACCACAATTCGGATCTTCAAGGGGATTGTGTTGCTAAATTCCTTGGTAGACTATCTTTTCAGCCGCTTAAAGAGAATCCCCTTTTCGGTCCTTCTTCTTCTACGTAAGTTGTTATCCAATCCTCACATTTAGGGGTTTTTATTCATTGCTCATTCAGGACGACTGTTAATTTGATTTGGACCTAATTGATTTAGGGCAAGGGTATTCCTGTAACTATGATTTGGGAATTTGCTACTGATTACTTAAATACCCGTCAACCAATTTATGTAAATGCGTAGTCTTTTGTTATGATTTTGGGTGATCATCTCCCTTATGGAAATCTTGCTTGCATACCCATTTTAAGACACTTTTTTAATTCTATTTTTAAAGTATCAATTGTTCTTTATGATTAGGGCTTTTTATGCACATTGAAAGCTTTTCCACTTTCTTTCTTCTTTTTTGATCTACTTTTAGTTTATGATTTGATTTGGCATTTGTGTGTGTCTCTGTTCACCATAGTGATTTTTATTATTAGATTATGGGGTTTACTAATCATAAAACATTATTATTGTCACCACCCAAGTGGTGCTGGTTCAAGGAGGGGTGATCTAGTTGTAATAAATGTCAACCCTAACACGACTTGTTTATCTAAATGTGTAAAACGGGTACGTGTTAGGGTTGTGAAAATGAGTTATTGGGTCTACATGTGTCATGAAACAAGTAGGTCAACCCTAGCATCAGGTGAGGTATCCCAACCCAAAACCTAGACTTATTTGTGTTTGCCACCCCTAGGTTCAAGTCTCACAAAGTGGGCATTAGGTGAAATTTGGAGTAGATTTTAACGCACGTGTGTTTGCCGTTCAAAAGAAAATTTAACATTATTATTATTATTTTAATTTTTTTACAGGTTGGAAAAATTAGGAGCTCTAGAGTGGAATAAGGTGGTGGATGATCATCAAGCATGGAGACTAGTCTCTTGTATCTTTTTGCATGCTGGAGTTGTTCATCTACTTGCAAACATGCTGAGCTTGGTTTTCATTGGAATTCGCCTCGAGCAACAGTTTGGTTTCGGTGCGTTTCTATGTTAACTTAACACATTTAGTTAAACCACTTTCAACATTTATATTGGTTCTTCCGCTTTTTATTTTAAATTTCTTTTTTACCATTACTAATTTATTAAATATATGAATACAACAGTTCGAGTTGGGATGCTCTACATGTTAGCCGGGATCGGTGGGAGCATATTATCTGCACTTTTTATAACAAATAATATCTCTGTTGGTGCTTCTGGTGCTCTATTTGGACTTCTTGGAGCAATGTTGTCTGAGCTTCTTACCAACTGGACTATTTATGCTAATAAGGTAACACATTATATTCATGAATGTGTTTGAAATTGGATTATATGTCTAACTTGCCCTGTGACATTCAATATCCACTTATACATTGAATCTAAAGTATTTTCCCTTTTTGTAGGCTGCAGCTTTGTTCACACTAGTGATCATAATTTTGGTGAACTTAGCTGTCGGGATGCTTCCTCATGTTGATAACTTTGCGCACATTGGAGGTTTCTTAACGGGTTTCCTCCTAGGGTTTGTACTGCTTATCCGGCCCCAATTTTCTTGGCAAGAACGCAACCATCTTCCTGTTGATGCTCGTAGCAAGTCCAAGTACACGGTCCACCAATATGTGTTTTGGCTTCTGGCTGTGATTTTATTGGTTGTCGGGTAAGCTTTCTTAGTTTCTATAACACATATTTCACAGGTGGGTAGGTCATATTGGGTTTGGGTTGAATTAACTTAAAAAGTATTGCTTGCTTGCTGCAGATTTACAGTTGGGGTGGTGATGCTTTTCAAGGGAGAAAATGGGAACAAGCACTGCAGCTGGTGCCATTACTTGAGCTGTGTCCCTACTTCAAGATGGCGTTGCGATAACCCATGAATGATTTGGTTAACTGATTGTTGTTAATATGATATTATTAGACTTTGATTGATTCATACTATTGTTTTTTGTTTTTTTTTTGGTTTGTGTTTATGGTATGTACGTAGTTAGGATGCCGTATTCTTTCCTGTACATGTTACGAACTTTGATACATTGGAATATATAGTTATATCTAAAAAAATACAGTATACTTTCTTATTATCTATGACATGAGTGAATTTAATGGCTATGGTAACGCGTGGATTTAACACTAACGCTGTGTTCCCGAGTTTACTTAAAGAGAGAAAATAAGAGAAAAGAAAAGAAGAGAAAGGAAGAGAAGGGGAGTGATTACTTTCCTTCCAAATCCTTCCGATTTGGAAGGAAATAAAAACAATAGAAAATGAACTAATTTTCCCTCCCCTTCCCTCCCTTTCTCTACTTTAATGAAACTCGGGAACACAACTTTTTTTTGTTTCCTTCCCTTTCCCTCCTTAAGTGAAACTCAGGAACACAATTTTTTTTTAAACTTACTTCATTTTCCTTTCCTTTCCCTCGTTAAATGAACTCGGGAACACAACGTAAGATATGCACACTTTATGATTATTATCACTGAAGAGGACAAGGATGATCAGGTTGGATGATCAAACCGAAACTCTAAAAACTCTTTACCAAATCCTGTTTGGAATGCTTTTGAGGTCACTGGAGGAAGGAATGAGGATGGACAGATAAAAAATCTGCACACTCGAAACAACGCGTTAGGGTGTTACAGGGCTTTTCGTGTTCCCACAGCTTGACGGCTCGTGGGATGATGCCCGTATTCTAGAAAAGGAGGTTCATGTTAAAGTGGTCGTTTGGGACTGCGAGTCGGATAAAGCTCCCGGCCCGGGTGAGTTCAGCTTCAATTTGTGAAAACTTTTTGCCATGTTTGGTCAGAAAATTTCAAGGCCTTTTCGTGTTCGCACAGCTTGACGGCTCGTGGGACGACGCCCGTATTCTAGAAAAGGAGGTTCATGTTAAAGTGGTCGTTTGGGACTGCGAGTCGGATAAAGCTCCCGGCCCGGGTGAGTTCAGCTTCAATTTGTGAAAACTTTTTGGCATGTTTGGTCAGAAAATTTCAAGGCCATAATGGACGAATTTTACAACACGGGTAGGATCTCGAATGGGTGCAAATCATCTTTATTACTCTGGTGCCAAAAGTGGCGGACCCCGCCTCTCTTAAGGAGTTCTGCCCCATCAGCTTGTTGGGTATTATATCGAAGGTAGTGTCAAAAGTCCTCGCGAACAGACTCACAAAGGTTATTAGCAATGTTATTTCTCAAGAGCAGTCCGGTTTTGTGGTGGGTAGAAGCATTGTTGATGACCCTTAGATGCTCAATGAGATTATTTCGTGGGCAAAAAAAAAAAGAAGGAAATCTTATTAATTAAATTAGATCTCGAGAAAGCCTATGACAGTGTGAACTGGAACTTTTTGTTGGAGGTGGTGAAGAAAATAGATTCCACCCTATTTGGTGCAAATGGATATGGGGTTTACTTCGCTCGTCCAAGACATCGGTCCTCGTAAACGGTTCTCCCACAAACGAGTTTGTCTGTACAAGGGGTCTTAGGCAAGAGGACCCGATATCACCGTTCTTATATATTATCGTGATGGAGGCTTTCTTAAATATCATGAGGGCCGCTTTGGCCAAAGTCGTGGTGGATAGGGTTAACCTCCCAGGGGTTTGGCCGTCTCCATCCCATTTTTTATACGTCGATAACCTTATGATAATGGGTAAATGGTCCAAATGTAATGTCTAAAATATCATTAGAATCATGATATGGTTCTACTTAGCATCGGGGATCAAGATGAATGTTAAAAAGTCTCAAGTGTATGGTATAGGGTTGATCAACAGAATGTGGAGGAGATGAGTAGGGAATTTGGTGTAGTAGGGGTGAGTTCCCGTTTACCTATCTTGGGGTCCCGATAGGTGCAAATATGAACCTTGCTAAACATTGGGATTGGGAGCCGGTTATAAAGGTCTTCAAAAGGAGGCTTTCTATTTGGAAGGTCGTGACTCTTTCATGAGGTGGAAGGATTACCCTTATCAAAGCGGTACTACCTTCTTTTCCGGCTTATTTCTTTTCTTTATACCGTGCCCCCGTAAAGGTTATTCACGAGCTCAAGAAGCTGAGGAGAAAATTTATTTGGATTGGCGATCCAAAGAAGCAAAAAATCAATTGGGTTGCTTGGTCTTCTATTACCTGGCCGAAGTAGAAAGGGGAGTCAGGATCATTGCTCTTCTGTCAACGAATTCTAGTATGTTCTTTAACTGGTGGTGGTGGTGAGGTGGGGTGGGGCGGGGGGACTGTTGGAAGGCCATTGCGAAAATTAAAGTGGACCTGGGCAATAATAATGTGATGGTGGAAAAAGGTATTGAGGAGGCTATCTTTAATAGATGTTCTCCCATTATTACGGTTAGAAATTCCATTGATGCTACAAATTAGAAAGTTCACAAATGGAATCATAGGGTTCCAATAAAGGTTAATGTGGTGGCGTGGTGAATTGGTTTGAACCGGCTGCCTACTCGTGATGAGCTTGTGAAAAGGCACATTGTTGTCGCCTCTAATCTTTGTCCGTTATGCGAGGAATGACCGGAAACGGTGGATCATTTGTTTGTTAACTGTGAGATCGCGTGCTTGGTTTGGGGTAACATTGCATCATGGCTGCACCTCCCGCCGGTCTACGGCCTCTCGGTTAGAGATGTGTTAGAGCTTCATTGGGTTTCGGAAGGAGGAAACAATTGGAAAAAATGGATTCATGCGGTGATGTTGACATCGCTTTGGAGTATATGGAGGTCTAGTAATGTTTAGGAGAAAGGGAGTCACTATTGGCTAGATTGTGACAAAGGTAAAGGAATGAGTTGATTTCTGGATCAAGAACATGAGTGTTAGGAAAGGGTGTGGGTGAGTCCTTTCCTTTTGTTTGGTTGTTTGTCCCTCTTTTTTGTTTTGTTTGTGTGTATGCTTGTAAACTCCCGGTTTGCTTGTCTGCTTTGGCGTTCTTGGTGAAATAATACTGCCTTATGACTATATCATTTTTAATTGTGGAACCCTTTACTGACTAGAATGACACGTGTCAAAAATAAAAAAAACACTAAAAATGAGGCTTTATGCTTACGGGTAGCCTAACACTGTGTTTCCGAGTTCACTTAAGGATGAAAATGAAAGAAAAGGGAACGAAATATATAAAAATTTGTGTTCCTGAGTTTCACTTAAGGAGAAAAAGGAAAAGAAAAAAAATATTATGTTCCCAAGTTTCACTTAAGGAAAAAGAGAGGGAAATGAAAGAAAAGTTAAGCTAATTTTTTGTGTTTTTCTTTCATTCCGATTTGAAATAATTTAAAAAGAAAAGAATCACTTCCCTTCTCTTCTTTTCCTTTCCTATCTTTTCTTTTCCCTCTTTTAAGTAAGTGAAGAGAACGAATATAAGTGTGGGAGTTGGTGGCTCAATGGTGTAGACTCCCGTCGATTTTTACGTTCTCGGTCCACGATTTGGTAAACATGTGCAAAAGTTTTCCCTCCCCGGCTTGGATGCAGAAGGCAATTTCCATCATATTCTTGGCGGGCTTTTTTATTTGGATGGAAAGGAACAAAGCTATGTTTAATGACCGGCCTCCCTCGATTCATCAGGTGTGGTGTCGGGGGAGATAAAGTCTTGAACTTTTTTGTGGTTTTATAACCGTTGTTTGATCCAGTCTGTAAGAAGTTGGACCGATTGGCTTTCTTTTTTATTATAATGTTTCTTTCACGTTGACCCTCTCTAACGTCTGTTTTTAACAAATTGCCGCCGTTAAAAAAAAAAAAAGGGTTATCCCAGCCGTGAACATAATAACCGTCTGGTAGCCTGGTAGTTGTCCAATCGGGATATACGCAGAAAAGACACTATGAATTGATTGATTTGGGATTAAATCCTCTTCTTCTCTTTTATTATGCCACAGTTCAAATTGTAATTTTTGTGTGTTTTAGAGCGGCAAAGAAGCGTCCGTCGATTGCGGCGGGCGGGCGGGCGGGCGGGCGGGAGTGAAGGAAGAAAATACAACTGATAATGGTCAGCCTTCGTTCGTAAGTCCTCGATCTTCTGGTTAACTTAGGGTTTTCTTACTTACACATACTTTATAATATCATCAATCATGTGATGTTTACTTGTTAGTCAGTTTTTGGTCATAAGCTTGTTTTTATACTTTCTCTAACACCGAGGCACTTTAAAAGCAAGCATCTAGGCTAGCTTTCTTTACATGATCCTGAATGAGCAAAATTATTCAGGAAATTTGTTCCCAAATTTTCTACACAATATATAGGAGGAGGAGCCTACAGTCAGCTTTCCTGCAACTTCCACATACAAACTCTCTTTGGAATACGTTTAATTTCTTGATGTTGGATCTTCATTCTGTTTTTCTCTAACACTCATCTGAACATGAAGCCCCTTTGGAAACTGTAAACCTGGTGTTCTTACAATTTCTCCCCCTTTCACTGTTTTCCATCTGTCAGTTGCACCTCAGAGGTAATTAAGTAACATATAATTAACTTATGATAATACATCCATATATAGCTAGAACCGGCATTGTTTGTTTTTACCTGTATTTAGTGACTAAACAGTGGAGAAATACTGCCATCTGGACTTTAGTGAAATCTGTTCCAACACAAAACCTCATACCACCACCAAAGGCCATGAAATTCTTTGATGCACCTTTCTGATCCATCCTCTGTTATTGTGGAATAAGAATCATGAGTGAGTTTTTACTTTATATATATTTGCATTTGTACAGCATGCATAATTGCATATAAAATTATAAATGTACTCTACCTCCCATCTCCTTGGATTGAATTCTAGTGGATCCTTATAGTTGACAGGATTTAAGTGAACGGCTGGGGGGCATACCATCACCGCCCAACCAGCTGGAATCGTGTAGTCTGCATGGATCCAACATCAATACCAATTAAAAACTTTATTATTTGTAGCAATTAAAAGAGAGATGAAAGACTGTAGCAGAGATGCATTGCTACCTTTGAACTTGATATCTTTCAGTGTCTTTCTGAACACTCCTGGAACTATGTTAGCCAAACGGACTGTTTCATTTATTAGCTGCAACATCAAGTAGTTTGTATCAGTTTTTGATTACTTTTGCAAGTAAATTCTGGATTATTCATGTTCAACACACCTGAAACGTGTATGTCATCGACTTATATTCTTTCCATGTAAGTCCAGACTTTGTATTTTCTCTCTTTCTTATGATATTCTCATGCTCTTCCTGCATACAGGATTAGCAACATAAGGTAATTGGGCTGAAAAATATCAGGTACAGTAGTTTTTTTTATTCAGAATTACGGATGTTATTTTTTAATGAAATTATTTACAGATTCTGTTCTTAGTCGTTAACCATTAATTTTCTTTAAAAAAACAATTTTGGCAATAGTCGTGGTGAAATCTGTAAGTAATTTCAAACACAATTCTTAATTTTGACCAATTCAGATGAGCGGTTTTTTGTTAGTTTGAATTAAATCCTTTTCACTAACCGTTAGTTCCTGCAATACCCGTGGATTGTCCCTCAGAAGCTTGACAGCTACTGTTATAGCTAGTGAAGTTGTTTCAAAGCTTGCAAACAATAGTACAAACATCAAGTCTAGGGCAATTGCTTCTGTAAGGATCGAATCACCTCGATTGAGTTCTTCGAGTACGTAGTCAAAGAAATCAGTTTTGACTTTCCGAGGATTAGCTCGTCTTTCTTCCAGCATGCTCTTGAGCATTGTCATTGCTTTCTTTCTTCCCTGATTAAGTTAAAGATAATAAAACCAGAGATTAGGAGCAGGCTCAATAAGAATCAGAATCTTTGTTTACCTCAGATGGAATTTTTGATACATTTACACATGAATAGGTTAAATTTCGGTCGAGTTTTGTTCCAAATGTGTCAATTAAGAGTAAGGCTAAACAGGGAACAAATGAAACAGGTTTGCCATCTATTTTAATTGGATAAAACCTCCTACATCATTTTACTCATATATGTAGATTCTTATCGTAAAAAAGATTGTTTGTGGAGTTATAATGATGACAACTGTACTTTATGTAAAGTAAAGAAAAAATTGCGGGTCAATGCAACTTAACCCAATCCGTTTCAACCTATACTAAAATGGCCCGTTTAAATCGCGATCCATTTTGACCCGTGACCCGACCCGTCAAATCCATCTTGCCACCTCTGTGTGATTGAAAGTAATTTTAGTACCTGTAGACACTTGTGGTAAGCTGTTCCAGGAATGTCCAAAGGGAATGCGATTAATCCCTGTATAAAAGCTACAAAATTCTCCCTTAGATTCTCGGATGACTTCTCTGGATCATAACTTATCAACTTTTTTGCAGTCAGATCAAATATCATCTGCAAAAAGAAAAACATAGTAGAGTTAATCGGACTAAAAACGTGATATTTTTCGAGTAAGTTGTCATTTAATTACTTACATTTGCAGTTGCTTCCTTCAACTCCACTGATTCCTGGCCAGCCCATTTCTCTAAGTTTATTGTTGCTACATTTTCCACTTCATTAATCATCTTTTTAAGGCTTTCTGGACCAAACAAATATAACACCATATTCTTGAGATACTTATACATGTACCCATGCAAAGACCCTACATTTTGTCTCCCAAACACTTCTGTAAAGCTATCCGGATACCAACTTTGAAACAACTGACCCTCTTGTTGGAAGATCATATTATTAAGATCTGAATCAGTTGAGACTATGACAGGCCGCCCAACCAAACTGGTTTTGAATATCGTCCCATATCTGAAATTCAATAGTTTATGTTAGAATACAATCATTAGGATGTATAAAATCTTATAAAATAATGTGACCATGATATGGACCATATGTTAACCAGCTCATATCACCTTTTCATTCTGTCTTTAACAAAGGGAGGTGTATCCCAAGTTGGATTAGGAGCGAAAAACTGTATGGTTTCCCCTAGTAATGGCCAGCCCATTGAACCAGGGGGGAGATTTCCATTACATCTAGGATTTCGCCACCTGTACAACCAGTGTGTAAGAGTCACCACAACCGTGGCTGCAATGCACAGGCTAACAGGCCACATAGTTAGTCGGTTGGTTTACAAAGAGAATTAAACCAATGAGGATCCTACAGGTGGTGAGAGGAAATTAGAGACTTAAGGTGGCAGAATTGGTAGAAAAAAGAAAGATGATGAGAGAGAGAAGAGAGAGTCTCTGTGTGTGTGAGAGAGAGGGAAGTAAATGCTGGAAGGTATCTGAGTATATACACGAGGAGAAGTATTTATATAGACATGCCAGAAGTTGAACTATTTAAAATAATATCTATTATTATAATGCTTGTTCAGTTCGCTTTTTGTAACAGTAAGTTCCTGAGAAAGCTGTACAAGTGGTTGGTGATATTAAAAATAGAAATCTGGTAATCCTTTTGTCTTCTTACCACTCCATTTGTTGTCAACAGCATCTTTAGGTTAAGTAGCGCTTAAGCTTGCATTCAGTTTCCATGAAGTTTACATGATGTTTCTTCTTTTTATGCTTTAAACCCAACCTTTTTCAACCACACAAATCTTGATGAAAGTAAAATTAAAATACCATTTGGTGTAAAGAGCTGCATCTTCCCCATTATTTCTTCTGAATGGTAAGTTTTCGACTTTCATGTTAATGTTTTCGGTGATAAGCTAATGGCTTTTTTATGGGTGAATTGACATAACCGAAAACATGAACACTTCGAAAAAATAATAAAAAATAATAAGGTTTTGGGTTTTCATATCTAACCCCTTTAATAAACATTTATGTTCTGGTTGACCCGTTTGACCCATTTAATTAAATGGGCTGTGTTTGGATTGGCCTTTTTAACCAGTTCAGTTAAACAGGTCAACCTGCCAACCTATTTGCAACACACTTAACCCATTTATTACAACATGTTAACTTGTGTACCACCCGTTTACAACCCACCAACGTGTTTGACTTATTTAGATAAATAGTCAAAAAGATCACTTTCAGCTTGCGTGATTTTAACTATGCCGTTGATTTATTTAACAGAAGTAAATATATGGCTCGTGTTGGGGTTCAACTATTCATTCGCCAACCTGACAATAGTTTTGTGACCTGGTAACTATTTTCATGTATCCTAACTACTAGCTTATACAGCTAAACTCATATGTCTCCTGCTTCCAATATACGTGTGGTATTACATCATCCAAATAATATAGCTGTGTAGTTCATTGAGAAATAAGTTATCTTCCCTAGATTCTAGAAGATAAGAGGCAGATAGAATCTTTCTTGACTATTCAAAGTATGAAACCAATCATCAAAATCATGCTTAAAAATATTCCAAAACTCCAGATATGTTTCGGTTTTTAAATTTTAACTATTGCCATAATCTTTCCCAGCATCTCTGTTAAATACTCTTGTGTTGATATCAGGACATTAAATTGATACAAATGTTATTCTTCTCTCACTTGATCATATCACTTGCTTGTTTGTTTTTTCAAATATGCATGTCATCCTAGATCTTCATTAGCTGTACATATTATCTATATCTATTTTCAAAATCTTAATTGCATCACCATTGATTTGGTTCAAGATTCTTCTTTTTGTTACCAAACCAACTTGTGTTGTAATATATTCTTAGGAAGGTGTAAGGAACCCATCGAATATCTGTCCCCTCTATTGAAATTTCCCAGGAAAAATATTCAAAAATCCTTGCTGTTAGATATTACTAAGGAGTGTTTGGAGGTATGTTTAAGCTGGTTATTACTTATTAGGATAAATTCGAAGATATTAAATTACTCATCCTTTAATCTAATCTGGTCAAGTTCAACTCATTTTTCACATAGAGCACCACCCACAGCCACAATTTGTATTGTTTTTGAGCCACGAGTTGTTTTACTAGGTAGGTTTCTGTATACTGGTTTGACCATCTTGATCTGCCACTGTAAATCACTCTGTGTGCACGTGCATTGTGAGAGAGAGAGAGAGAGAGAGATGGCAATGAGTATGTACCACCCATGTGAGAGCTGAAAAATGAAATATAGAAAAGTATACAGGTCTTAAAACAAGATCATTGGTATGTGTAATCATTGTCTCCTATTTTAAGTTGTAACATGTCTTGTAGTGAAAGTGAGCTCTAAACTCCAGAAAGTTTCCTTCCTTTTGACTTTCACTAATTAATACTGTTTCTTACACATTTTTGCATTTATTTTGCTTTGAGATTTAGTAAAGCATTTTTTGAAATTCTAAGTTCCAGATTCATGTCATTCTTGATCCTCAATTATTCCCTTTTTTGGCAACCCGTTAAGTAAGTTGGGAATCATACATACTAGGCGTAAGATACGGAGGAGGTGGCCTTGGTGTTTATGAACTCACGGACCTGATCAATACTCTTGCCAACAAATAAGATTATGTAAAATAAAGCTTGCGTTAGATATGCGAGGTTTAAAAGTTAGAAATTCAGTTGGTGTTTATGTGTATGTGTAGAAGTTTGAGCTTCGAACTTTATCAGGCTCCGATTGGTAAAATTATAACCCGAATGGATAGTTATAGACAGTAAAACATACCCGTCGTAGTTTATACTTTTTCATTAATAAAGCAAACAATGCTTACAAACACAACGTACAAGATTCAAGTCACCCCGGAGGGAAGGCGGGCAACAAGCTGCGCCGCCAGCCCCTTTTGAATAGCAAACCCTAGACGTATGAAAACAACATTCTTCAATCTAGAGGCCACGATATTCCCGTACATGACTTTCTGAATTCGGCGTAACATGGCAGCCGCCTCCGACTCAAGATGCCCAAATGTATCAAAGGCGAAGGGAACAAACACATGTTGGTTTTCGATGCACGCTTTCTCGTGTTTGTTCACCTTCCCTGCAGCCGCTCTAGACGCCGCCTGCCCTGCCACGAAGGTACTGGCCCTCAGCCCCACAAGGGGAGAAACCCCCGTTAAGTCGACACAAGCATGCTTCCCATTCTGCCATCCAAAAACAAGTATGTCAGCAGGCCTCAGGGAGGAACGCCCATTAGAGGGGTCAGACAGAAAGTTAATAGGAGCTTCCTTCCTGGCTGAGATTCCAGCCCGTCGGAAAATGTCAAATAGAACGTCCCGAACCACATAATGTCGATATTTAAACCCCGGGAGCTCTTTGCAGTGAACGGCGTGCTCCCCAAACGAATCCATACATGCCTTGTTGCAGACGGGGCATTTTTCATCCATAGGGAACAGGGGGACCATGAGGCGATACTTGAGAATGGTCCGGTACTCGAAGGGCGACATGTGTTGGCCCAGCCCATCAATAGGGAGAGCATGGAGGAAATCTTGTGCATGTGGTTGCCGAAGGCATTCCCAAACGGCCTTTTGCCTGACTGTCATCTCGTAGGTAGCTTCCATCTCGAGCAGGGTTTTACCAAAGAGGGCATTCGCCAAAATCTGTTGGGCTTTTGGTGGGGCGGTGTCCTTATTAGTGAAACCGCTCAAATCAAAGCCCGAAATTATATCATGGAGACCAGCCAGAGCATTCTCGTAGTCAGGGCCCATACCACAAGCCCCACTCTCCCGAAGAATATGGTCTTGCAGCGTCCAAGATTGGGCACGTGAGGCCACAAAGGCGTACGACGTCGCCTCGACCGCCCAATAGACCCCAAGCCCCCCATGTCGAATCGGCAAAGAAGCAAGCCGCCATTGCAAGTCCCCAAAGAAGGGACCTCCACACACGACAATATCCTCAATAGCCGACCGCAAATCCTTATCAAACCCGGCCGCAACTGTCATCATATGTGTGGGGGGACATGTTCTTAGGCCAAAGAAAAGCTTGGCGACACCCATGCACGAACGAAGCAGAAGGAGTTCGCATTGCGGGTCACCCAGCGCGGGGAGGAGGCGCATAAGATCAGCAGCAGTTGACGCCCTTCTCACAGCCAACTCCTGAATAAACTGGCCATCACGACTAACAGCCCCCCCCAAGGAGCTTCACCCCTTTAGTGGGTCTGCTAATGTCAGCAGGGAAGAGGCCCGGCCGGACTTTCACACTATCGCAGGATGGCCAGAAGAGTTCCGTCTTCCTAATATTTAGAGCCAGTCCCAACGGCGGCCCCCTCTCTTTAATGATCTCGAGGGCCTTAGCCACCTCCCTAGTATCCCCAATAACCGTGCCATCATCGAGATACCAGGCATGGAGCAGCAGATGGCAGTTGTCCCAGATATGATGCACAAGCGGGTGAAGAACGAGGGCAAACAGGAGGGGCCCCAACGGGTCACCCTGCTGGACCCCAGTAGTGGCCCAGATATGATCATCCCCCAGGTTTATACTCATTTACATATTTAGATTGGAATATTGGGATCCATATGGTGTTGCTATTTAACTTATTTAGGATTTTAAAAGAATTTTTTCCTAATTAGTGGAGTCGTATGCGGCTAGTGTCTAAGATGTGTGAAGAAAAACAAAATTTAAATATCAGCTTGATTTTTTCTGATTATGTTTTGAATGCAAGTAAAAGAAGAGAACAAAATAGGAAGCTGTGAAAAATGGATTGAGATTTGACAATGTGTTAGAAGATGGATAGATAGTTGGTTAGTCACTTTGAATAATGCATAATACAGCAAAAAGAGTGGTGTGTGTAGTTAATGGATTGAAAAAGGGGAGGGAGGGTTATGTATGTCTGATGGAGGACTTCATCAAGGTCCTACCTGTCGTCTTTCATAGTTGGATTGGTATGACCCGTTTAGAAAAGAGTAAACAAAAAAATGATGGTTAACATGATTTGTTAACATGTGGTTGGGGGTTTGAGATTCTAGAGGTCTCAAGTTTAAAATCTGACTCAAGGTTTTTTTTTTTTTTTTTTCCAATTGATGGGTTTCCTCATTGATAGTGTTTTCAGGTGAGTGAGTGTCAAATCAAGTATGGACGGTTGTAATTTCGTTATAGGAAGACTCACTCGGGTATTAGAGATTTGAGGGTACTTTTAAACAATGTTAAAAAATGTTAACTTAGACCCTCCTCTCCAATAACATTAGCATTTTTAGGGATGTTTTGGCCTATCTGATATTTTGGGTTGTTTTTATACATTGTGCATTGTGGATCTTGCTTTTAGGAGACACTTTTACTGTTCTGTTCTTGGTCAAAAACCAAACCAACTTAGGTGATGGGCTCCATGTATTTATCTTTCTCATCCCTTAAATCTCACAATTTTTATACAAATAAAGTATTTCAAATGAATGAAAAAGAATAGAATCAAATATAAAATTTCGGTATAGGAATAAAAATTGGTGATCCTCGTGCATCAACTAAAGTTTGTATTTTTTTAATACAAACTAGCTGGTTTATTTATCACTGCAGGATATCTGTAGATTTACAAAACGGGTAATAAATGCACTTTTTGAACAAATGTGTTGAAATCTTGTTCTACAAAAGAATCAATCATTGATAGAGGAAGTGTTGTTTTGGACGCTATTTGAGTCTAGTTCGTTATTATCTATTATTTTTTTTAACATAAGAAACTAACCTGTCTTGTAAGTAGGTCAAATCCGTTCAGATTTATAGAAAGTACAACAAAAAAAAATTGGAGTTTTATATAGAACGACTAATTCGCATTTGCGCTACCCATGAAAAGTTGATTTTTATATGTGTTATGCAGGTATTTGTACAAAATGGGCTTGAGTTGCTCAGGTTGTGCCTCGGGTTTTTTGATGGACTATTGTTTGTTTGCTTTTTGCGTCTTGCTAGTTTTTTTTTTAATGAAATGCTTGCCGTTAAAAAAAAAATGATTTTTTTTTATTGAACTTAAGCATGGGTGGGTGTTTAAAGGTAATAAATACCTAGCAAGCAACCTTGTATAGTTGTGTGGTGAGATATTAGAGGTAGAACGTGTCATGCATGTTTAACAAATATAGGCTCTTAAGTTATACTCAAGTTTGCATATTTCGCAAAAAATAGGACAAATGGTTCATGTAGATAGAAATATGTATTTATAATTGATTAATGTGTTGTTACATTAACATACATTGAAATATGAAAAGAGAGGTGTCCACATCTTTTATTATGAATCATGAAAACCCGACCAACTTGGCGGGTTTGGGTTGTATTTTTTTAAGTAACAGCTTCAACCTAAAATCTTTGTTAAACTTGATCGAAAGAACCATAAACGCACTTATTTACCTCTCTAAAAGTTCCAAGTATTCAACTCGGAAAAATGGACAGAACAAATAGGTTTTGTACCAGAAAAAACGTGCACAATATTTGGCCGGCGAGAGCTGACAACTTATTAGGTTTTTACCTTTTAGTTTAAAGAAAGGGGGAATAAAATAATTACGATAATAATTCAGTATTTAAAATAAATTAACAAAAAAGGTTATAAAGTTCTGCCAATTCCACATTACAGTAATAAAATACACCCTGAGTTTCTTCATGTTTTTCTTTATGGTATTGATTTCTTTTTTCTTCTATAATGCATTAACCTATCCGATTTCAAATAAATTATACGAATCAATTCTTGAATAATACAATATTGTTATGTCATATGTTGTATTAATCTATATATGTATTATATGATTCAATTTGATAATTTCTTCTATAAATATTTGTATGTACCATGTCACCAATGAGTGAAATAAGAAATAATGGAGAATTAACAATTAGAAAACTATATTGTTAAGATATGATATAATTGATTTTTTTTAATGATTTAATAAGTTTTAAATAAGTATTAGAATAAGTGACTTTATCTTATATTAAGATATCATTTTATAATTTATAAATCTTCATTACTAACTAGTTTCTTTTATTTATTTAACCTCTGTAATATATGAAATTATATATATATATATATATATATATATATATATATATATATAGGGTGAGTTCATTGTAGACACTTTCGCATGTGAAATAGCTCTTTTTCACATGTGAAAGTTTCTAATTAATGAGAAAAAAGAAAAAAAGAAATTAACATGTACACCAACACAGCACAACACATACCAGCATAGACCAGCGCTGAAAGACCAGTCTACCAGCACAGAGCACAATTCCACCAGCACAGCCAGCACAGACCAGCACAGCCAGCACAATTCCACCAGCACAGCCACACAGACCGCGTCGTAAAAAACGTGAAATTTTTTTTTCTCCAAATCAAGCAAACCTAGTCTCAAATTAAAGACAAAATCACGACTAGAAATATGGTGAAATTCGTTTTCAAAAATAACGTCATAGTGAAAAGTTATGGTCGTTATAGACACCCTGATGGGTGTAGACTTGAATAGACACCCTTTTCCACCATTAGACCTCTTCAGCTTAGTGGTTGTGATCCACTCATTCTCTCTCCTTTATCTCTTTATAATCTTGTCCAGAGCATTTCATATGCGAAATTGATCTAGTGGTCCACATGTGGCCGCATCTGACAATTAGGCAAATGATCTACATATATATATAATATATATATATATATATATATATATATATATATATATATATATATATCATATCTTGTGTATGAATCTTTTAATATTACAACTAAATCAATAAAAAAAATTAAAATATTTTTAATTTAGACCATATGGCAACTAATATATATAAATTACCGACACCAAGTTCCGTATATATATTTATTTAAGTTCCTATGGAATAAGGGGAAAGTTTATTTTATTTAAAAATTAGAGACAGAAATAAAAAATAATAAAAGTTAGTGGAGGATAATTAGACAACGACGAGGCAAGAAGGCAGATTCATTCCCTCCTTTTTAGTTTTAAGCATCAGCACAGCACATTGGAGAAAGATTAAATAAGAAGTTTTTATATTTTTTATTTTTTATATACATCCGTATATATAAGGGCAGATGAAGTGGTATTCTATTGGGTTTGGTTAACCGATTCTCTGATCAGGAACACCGTCTAGTAATTTGCTGTTAGAGCAATTGGCATGGGGATGATGGTTTTGATCTCAACTTCAAACATTATTTAAGGTTTTTTTTTTTTTTTTTAAGTGGTGAGTTTCCTCCTTAATGGTAAATCTAGTATAAACGGTTGTAATCTTGTCTAAAAAAGACTCACTTGAGTATTAAAAATTTATAATAGTTTCAAATGCCGTTAAAAACAAGAAACACTGCCAACACAGCTCCACTAAGATTATCACAACTTGTAGCACCTCACTATTTGAGACATAACAAAAGTTGGATTTACACTGAAAATTTCAGCGTTTACGCTGTGTTCCTGAGTTTACTTAAAGAGGGTAATGAAGAGAAATGAAGAGAAGGAAAAAGAAGAGAAAAGAAGAGAAAGTGAGTGATTTTTTTCCTTTCAAATCCTTCCAAATCGGAAGGAAAGAAAATCAACAGAAAATAGCCCAACTTTCCCTCTCATTCCCTCCCTTTCTCTCCTTTAATAAACTCGGGAACACAACTTTTTTTGTTTCCTTTCCTTTCCCTCCTTAAATGAAACTCAAGAACATAAATTTTTTTACACTTCCTTTCTTTTCCCTTCTTTTCTCTCCTTAAATGAACTCAGGAAACACAATGTTAGTAATCATAGCAGAAGTTTGAATTAAGCGTCTTACATTACATTAAGAAATCAGTATAAAACGTAGTTGTCCAAGTGTAACAGAATAAGAAAGAGTTCAACTATGTATGTCAATAATATTTTTATTTGCCAAATAGCCCGCTGATGCTTTCATATTTATTATCTCAAGATGTGTGCTAGCTTATGCTCAAGAGTAAGAAGAGAGATGTTCAAATGAGAAGTTTGTTTTGGGTAAGAAGGATGAGAAGGAATTTCAGCCATTAGATCTTGATCTAATAAAAAAGGAAGGAGGGGTATTTTAGTCTTAGCCACTTTTGTTGACTTTTTATCTACTTCCCCCATTTTCTTTAAACATTCATAACTTTCACATACGACATTATTTTTTTAAAAAAATTACACCATAAAAACGAGCATTTTTTTATCTTTAAAACGCATATAGTGTTGCTATATAAAAAATGAAAAAAAAATTACTCTTTCGATTTTTGACACAGGTCATTGTGTCATTGTGTCAAAAATGTTCAGATCATTGTGTCATTGTGTCGTCGTGTCAAAAGTATATATAGTGTTGCTATATATAAAATTAAATACTCTTTCGGTTTTTTGCACAATATGAAACAATGATCTGAACATTTTGACACATCATTGTGTCATTGTGTCAAAATGTTCAGATCATTGTGTCATTGTGTCGTCGTGTCAAAAGTATATATAGTGTTGCTATATATAAAATTAATTACTCTTTCGGTTTTTGGCACCATATGAAACAATGATCTGAACATTTTGACACATCATTGTGTCATTGTGTCAAAATGTTCAGATCATTGTGTCATTGTGTCGTCGTGTCAAAAGTATATATAGTGTTGCTATATATAAAATTAATTACTCTTTCGGTTTTTGGCACCATATGAAACAATGATCTGAACATTTTGACACATCATTGTGTCATTGTGTCAAAATGTTCAGATCATTGTGTCATTGTGTCGTCGTGTCAAAAGTATATATATTGTGCTGCTATATATAAAATTAAAAAAAATTACTTTTTCGGTTTTTAACATCATATGACACAAATGATCTGAACATTTTGACACAATATGACACAATGATCTGAACATTTTGACACAATGACACAACGACACAATGACACAATGATCTGAACATTTTGATACAATCGAAAGAGTAAAAAAAATTTAATTTTTTATATAGCAACACTATACGCGTTTTAAAGATAAAAAAACGCTCGTTTTTATGGTGTAATTTTTTTAAAAAAATAATGTCGTATCTAAAAGTTATGAATGTTTAAAAAATTGGGGGAATTTGATAAAAAGTCAAAAATACCCTTCCATCTTTTATTTTCTTTAGTTTTTCTCTCTAATTTACCCAGGAAAATTTTAAGCCATAGATCTTCATTTAATTGAAGATCTAATGGCTATGATTCCTTCTTATCCTTCTTATCCAAACTAAACTTCTCACAATAACCCTACCCAGAGTAAGAATACATGAACAAATGTTTTCGCAAAACATATTTAACTTTCTTTAAACGACAATTTGGATTATTGACGGAGTTAAAGGGCCACTAGCTCGATCATCTCCAACTCCAACAAGAGGTGACAGTAACTGGCACATCCCATAAGAGAAACCTCGTACATTAGCCTTGTATACAACCGGGTCACTAACTTAGGTAGAAACTAATCATTGCCAGAAGAACCCATGACCTCTCAGTCATAAGCCCAATCCACTCCTCCATGTCCATTGAGCCAAAGCCCAAGAACGCAAAACATATTAAACATATCTTAGATTTCAATAAAGACATATGAATCACAACTTGATCAACCTATTATATATATTTACAAAAATAAATGGTGGTCTCACACTCATGAGCCACTATTCATATCTTGACCAATGATGGCATGACACGTGTCATGCCAACCACTAATAACATGACACGTGTCATGTTGTTTTTTTTTAATTTTACGTTTTATAACACTTAACTTTTTTACTTTCGTTTTTAGTATACTTTTAGAGTTTTCGACTTACGTCATCCTTTAAAGTCGTTAAAAGGTGACCCGCCGCAACGCGCGGTGGTCAACTTTCAAACCACTTTTAGAGTTTTTGACTTAGCTCATAGCGTTTTAAATGGTGGTCTCACACTCATGAGCCACTATTCATATCTTGACCAATGATGGCATGACACGTGTCATGCCAACCACTAATAACATGACACGTGTCATGTCTAACCGACACGTGTCATGTTGTTTTTTTTTAAATTTTACGTTTTATAGCACTTAACTTTTTTACTTTCGTTTTTAGTATACTTTTAGAGTTTTCGACTTACGTCATCCTTTAAAGTCGTTAAAAGGTGACCCACCGTAACGCGCGGTGGTCAACTTTTCAGACCACTTTTAGAGTTTTTGACTTTGCTCACAGCGTTTTAAAAAATTGGTGTTAGGCCGCGTGTCATGTACATGTGGTACTTTTTCAGACTTAAGCGCAAGTGGTTAACTTTTAAATCACTTTTAGAGTTTTTGACTTTGGCCATGACGTTTTGGAAAATGGGTGGCCCGCCGCGAAGCGCGGGCGGATCACCATCTTGTTAAATACAAATTAACCAATGTTTTGGTGGTAGAACCCCGATTATTGCAAAATGGATAGCTAGGCCATGGTGGTTGTAAGTAAGTATCAATCAAATTAAGGTAGTGTTTAGTATGTAGAAAAATGGAGGGTAAAATGGAATAGGTCATTACGTTGAAATGAAAAATAACATGTTTGATAACACATAAGAATGGAATGAACCATTACATAAGGAATGTGGTTCATTCCATTCATAAAGATTTTCATTTCTTAGGGGTGGGTGTTTTTCTTCCATTCTCTCAAGTACTGGAATGAAAATTTTATTCAATTTAATATTTTTTCTTAGAATTTTATGAAAACAACAAAATCAAGAATAAAAAAACAAAAAAAAAATTTGAAAAAAATATAAAATGGAAACAAATAAAAATAAATTAAAAATATAAAATAAATATGAAAAACAATAATAAAATAAATATAATAAATAGAATCAATAAATAAAAATAAAAGTAATTTTGCAAATAAATATAAAAATAAAAAATAAAATAAAACATAAAAATTAAAATGTTTAATAAAAGTTAAAAATAAAAAATAATAAAATTAAATAAATATATATATATATAAATCAAATATATTATTTTAAATGAAAATCTTTGTAAAACTGTATTCGATTACTTCGTTTTTACTAATTATGAAACAACACAGAACAATGATTTATTTCATTTTCACATGGTAACCAAACATGATGATGTAATGGTAATGATCTATTTCATTCCCTCAATCATTACATTATCTTGTTCATTCCGTTCTCTCATTCATTCCATTCTCTCATTTATTCCATTAACTCATACCAAACAGACCCTAAGGGATTAAAATTTTGGTCCTACTATTGGGATGAAAAACCTAGTTTGGTGTTATTTCTAGAGTATTGAAAATGATATATTACTTAAAAATAATTTTACTCAGTTTTTTTTATTTGAGTTTCTTTTGTTTTCACTTTTTACCTAACTTTTTAAAGTTAGGACGCGATGTCTATTCGGAAGCGGTGCAGATTCGAAACCTAGAGGTTGTAGTTGCCAAAACTTAGCTAACCTGTTTCTTTTATTTCCCCTGAAGAATCAAATCATCCTCCGAAGAGAATTGGAATTCAATAGATGAAGTGACAATTTTATATTGCTATAGCACAACGAAAAGAAAAAGAAAATGAAAAAAAAACATAACTATTAGTCTTATGTCATAATTTCCTGTATATTGCTAAATGTTTAGAATATTCCAGTAGATTGTATTATGAAATGATGTTTACGATTCTCATTAACCAAATACAGAGATGGACAACATCTTCTCTACCTGGGCACCAACATTATTTCATGGAAATCTGCAAGGTAAAAGTTTGTTTCTCAGTCCTCTACTGAAGCCGAGTACAAAGCTCTTGCTAATGCTGCCTCTGAGCTTGCATGGGTTCAAAACCTACTTATAGAGCTTGTCATTTCGTCTAAGTATCCTCCTACATTGTATTGTGATACCACCGGTGCTACCAATGTATGTGCTAATCCTAATTATCATTCCCTGATGAAACATATTACTCTCGACTA
>JBCNJP010000027.1:38039548-38074789 GCA_039602395.1 Deinandra increscens subsp. villosa
CCTCGAGACAAGAGAAGCAAAGCAAGCTGGGCCCGAACTGGGAAGGACCGTACCAGATACAAGAAGCTCACCAAAAAGGGTCATACAAACTCGCAACTCTCGACGGGAAAGCCGTACCCAGACATTGGAACGGCATGCAACTAAAGAAGTGTTATATCTAGATTATTACTGCCGCACGGCATTGCTTGTAATTTACATTTTGAATCTATATAAGTAAGTCGAACGGCATTTGTTGCAACACGCATCTATTTAAAAGGGCAACATACTCTACAAAACTAACACAAGACCGACACTTTAACTAACCGTACACGCTGCCTAACCCAAGCCGTAGGGTAAGAAAACATCGGCAATAACATTCGACAGGCCAACCGAAGGCTGGGGCACAATGGGGGACGGGTCGGATTAGCCAGCTCCGAACCTTACCTTACAGTGGGCGACCCGAACACCAAGACGCCGGACTCTAACGGACCGGTGTCCTACAGGACAGCAAAAACGGGACCACACTTACCATGGTTTCAAAGCGCTAACACCTTCGAACGGAGTAAAACATAAGTGGGTGTACAACCACAGAAACGGCCAACAAGCCAAAAGAAATACTTAAAATTAAGACAAACACAATCGCACAATTACAAACGCCGTACGGCTCACACAATCAACATAACAACAAAATTAAGGCAAACACAATCACACAGTTACAAAGGCCGGACGACCCAAAGCATAAATTGCGTTCAAATTTTGCAGGAAAATATCATTCATTGATAGAGATTTACAAACGAGGCCGAAGCCAAAGAAAATTACAAGGGAATATACAAAGCCGAAGCCAAAGTAAACTACATAAAGCAAAAGTCATGAAGCAGCGGTTGAAGGATCCGGGTTAGGCTCTTCAGTAGTCTTCTCTAGTGCGACCTTCGGCTCGAGAGCCTTAACAACCTCAAGAGGTTCGGAGGCAAGGTAAGCAAGCTCCTCAAGGTAAGGGTACTTGTGTTGCTCAAAAGCGGCGATCGCCTCCCTCAAATCTGCTTCGGCAGAGGGCTTCAAGGCAGGGATGTCAGCAAAGGCGTACCCTGAGCTGGCAAAGTCATGACCAGTCCGGACACTTTGGGCGGTGCCCACGTCCATCACAGCCTGCTGCACGGCACCGATCCTGCTCTCGAACTCATGGCTCCTTAGCAACCTTAGAATAACATGCCGAAAACCCTCAACAACCAGCCACTTCCTATCCTCCCACGCCGAATCGGCAGCAGCATTAGCCTTAACCAGCTCGGCGTCCACCCCCGCCTTATCTTTTTTTCAAAGCCTCCAGTTCGGCCTCGACTGCCGCCTTCTCCTTCCTCGCCGTCTCCAACTCGATAACTCGAGCCGAGACCTCCTCCCTCCGGCGCTCGCCCTCCTCTGCCAACGCCTTCTCTAAACCAGCCGCACGGCTATTGGCAACAACAAGTTCGTTGTCAACAGCAGCCTTCTCCCCAGTCACCTGCTCCACCCTCCTCCGCAACTTCCTAACCTCCTCAGTATTCAGTGCGGATAGCTGAGACTTACTCTCAGCTAACTCGGCATCCCGCGCCGCCAGGTCCCTCTTCAGATCGCGGACGGTGCGCCGTTGTTCAGCATACCGGTGGATGAGGTCGTGGGTTTGGACAAAATATTGCACTAGGCGATGGGCGGTCTTCTTCATCGCCACAACATCCTTATCCTCCTCCACCGCCGACACCGCTCCGGACGGGGCGGCGTGCTGAACAAAGTCCCACGCCCTCCTCGGCGTGGATAACACGTCCCCGACCCGTAAATTTCACCTGGGGACATACACAGAGGTTGGGTCAGCCGCGGAGGACTCAGTATCCTCCTCGGGCTCCGTGTTTTTAACAGAACCGCGCGGCGAGGACATATCACCGGCCAACATGGCCTTGGCGATGGCATCGGCGCCCTTACCCATACCGAGCTTCAGTTTGCGCCCAACTATGCTGGACGAATGTTCGCCGCCCTCCTCTAGCGAACGAGCAAAGCTCTTATCGCTAGAAGTAGGGGACATATCCCCCTCCGGACGGTGGCGCGTCTCATCCTTCAACTCCGGCTCAGAATCGGTGTTATGAATGATATCCACATGCTCTTCGGACTCGTCCCCAACCTTGTAAGTGGGGTCTGGGGACCCATCCACAGAAGATTCATCTACCAAGGCGGGCGAGGTGGCAGTCCCGGCCCTCTTCTTCTTAGATTTCGAAGGCCCCTTTCCAGGAACCTTCTTCCTTTTACCGGAAGCCCCACTAGCGGGAGCGGTAGCCTTACCCTTCCCCAACGCATCGGCACGCTCTTTCAGCGCCAGCTTGCGCCGGCGCTCAGCCTTTTGTTCTTCTAAGAGCGTATGGGAGGCACCTCCCAAATCCTTCCTGGCAATAACCTTATCCCCATCCTTCACTAGAAAGTCAGTGAACCTTCTCTCCTCAGTAGCCTTGACAATGCTATCCTGCCCCTCCGGCAGCTCTTTCGTCGTATGCTCAACCTCCAAAGTAGACGGAAGCATCAAATAATCCAAAAGACCCATTTCTGCACAACAAAAGAAAAAAGAGTTAGACAGATATACAAAAAAAAAACAGAAAAGTCAAGGAGAACCGTACCGGCCCCATTTATTTTAAAGCAGGGGTCAGTAAGCAGCCCCAACCAATTGCGACTCAGGCCGGCCATTACCAATACCTCCTCCGCCTGTTTGCGAAGAGGCATAGTGTTCGCAATCAACTTCGCACGAAGAACCATGTCATGAGGTAATTTGAACACATCGTACGTAACCAAATCCTCCTCCGGCTTCCTCCAGTGCATCTTCCCGATGCAAACATCATCGACCCAAAAAAACTTATCTTTCCACGCCTTCAGACTAGTGGGAGGAGTAAAGAGCCGCACGACACCCTCATGGCGAGCAACCTCTATTAGGTACCAATCCCCCTGGTGGTTAAGGCGAAAAACTGCCTTAAAAGATTGACGGTTGGTTTCCCGCCGCACGCCCAGCAAGCAATTTCAAACTGAGTGATTCGCGCGACGGCTAGGGGAGGAAGTTGCCGAATATCGACGCGCAGGGTCCTGATGAGGTCGCGAAAAAAGACGGTGAAGGGGAGGCGGAGGTGAGAAAAGCTAAAGTGGTGAAGATATAGCCCAATCTTACCGGCCGGACAATCGCGAATGGTTTGGGTCCTCTCCGGCAGGGTAGGATGCAACTCTAGGGGAATACCATACCGCGCTACCTCAGTTTTAATGGTTTTCGGGGTGAGACAACTGAACTGAATGTCCATATCGGACTTACTGCTATCACCCATGGCGTAAAAGAAAAAACAAAATGCAAGAAAAGGGGGGGTAACGTACCGCGCGGTATGGAAGCAGATGGTATTTTCAGCAAGAGTTTTTCGCAGAAAGATTGGAAGAAAGACGATGTGGCCGGAGGGAGTTACGTCCGGGTATATATAGGCGATATACAAGGCGACGGTTGATATTCCTGATGGGACGGTTACCGAGCCAACGCCCAATCAACGCCCACCAGCGAAGAAGGGCTCGGGAGCCCGGCCCATCCAGGCCCAATAAGAAGACAAAGCCCGAAGCACCGCTACGTGACAGCAACGCTTCGGCCAGGGGGGCTGATGACGTGGGTCCGGTCCGGCCGGAACAGATAAGGCCGCCCCTTACCAGGCCAAACCAAGGACTCACTCTGGACATATAATGCGTCCGAGTAGGCCGCACGACCTTCATGAATACTGGAGACAGGCAATGATTGGTGCATCATAAGCCAATCATGCGCCGCTTTACCCAAAATGGGACTGTAGGCTACATACCTACTGCACCCGCCCATACCGTTAGTCGCCAGGAGCATTAATGGCGCATCAAACAAAGGTAGGACACTATAAATACCCCCCAACCACTTGGGGGGGGGGGGGAGGACACTTAATCCCTTCGGACTACAACTAGCTCCTGCACTAAACATCTCTCACGGCCGTACGACTGAGTAGATCTTCCCTTTCCCCATACTCACATCCTATATGCACGAGGGTAGACCTGTGATGGCCATGATGTATCTGTCAGTCCCAGTCTGAGCCGGAGGATAATCTCCCTCCTACGTTCTAATTCTTCCTTCGTGTCAGGTATCCAAGGCTAACACACCGAAGCAGTCGAGGGGCTCCAGGCCGGAGCAACTCGCCTCGATCACCCTCTAGAAACACTTCACCAACCGGGCCGGCTCATCCCAGATTCCCCGTCCGGCCGAGAACCACCGTTTCTACAGTAGTGTACGTTGACCAAAATTCACTTTAAAATGGTCGGCTGACTTTCTTGTTTCTTAATAATTAGTATAGCCTCTTAACCATCATTAGCCAAGGGTCGCACGACCCTGTTCAGCCAATGAGATGTCATCACGTAACCTAACACAGTCGCCAACGATCGTATTCCTCCGACAACTAACGTAGTCGCCGGCAACCGTCTGACACCGTTGTTAGGGTCGTCGACGACTGATTATTAAAAAAATTTAATTAAAATTCGTTATTTCATGTGATCGTCCGACCCTGTTTCGGCAACGGTCGCCGGTGATCGGATACACCTTTTAATTATTTTTTTCTCAATTTTTTTCCATGTATTTTTTGTTGTCAGATATATTTTTAATTTAGTTATTTCTAAATTTTTCAATATTTCAAGTTCATAAGTTTATGGTCTAAGTTAAGAGATTTTGTAATATTTCAATATTTCTAATTTTGTTAGAGATTTTGTAATATACTAGATTTTAACCCTCCGCGCGTTGCGTGGAGGTGTCTAAGAATGACATCATGATGTTATCAAATTTGCTACGTTGTTGCGTTAGTTCTATTAACTTAGCTTGTTGTTTGTTTCACATAGAGTGAGATTCACCAAAGATCATGACTTCGTTCATCTCAACGCGGTCTCATTTTATTGTGTTCTTGTTTTAATCATTCGGATAACACGGTTAGAAAAAATAGTTAAATTGTTACACCACCAACAACATAAATTATTGGTGATCAATGGAGGTTAACGTTGGGATAACACAAAATCATTTATGGATACGTGGAGGAAACGAAAAAAGAAAACATTAACCGACCAAAATCACTTATAAAATTATGACCAAATCATATTTACTATTTAAAAGTTTACGTATTACACAACCAAAACAAAAATATAAAAAGTAAAAAAAAACTATAAAATTAAATAATCTAAATGGAGGTTACCGTTGAGATAATGCGAACACACAAAACTAATGCAATGGAGATTACCGCTCTGACAACGTGAATATTGCATTTCTAATATGCAAGCATAATATAAATTGTTGGTAATCAATGGAGGTTACCGCTAAGATAACGCAAACACACTGAATTGTTGGTTAATAGAGGTTACCGCTGAGATAACGCGAGCACACAAAACCATCGGACTAATCATAATATCATTTAATAAAAATAATAAAAAGTATTTAAATTTGTTGGATTAATTAAAGATATAAAATATTTAAATATATATAAAATATTAGATTATTTTAATATAAATATTTTTAAAATAATAGTTTGAATAAAATAATATATAAGATATATTAAAATATTGTAACCAAATAAAATATTAATATGTTTGAAATTGTAATATAGTAGAATATTTTCTTGTTTAATTTTTTTTCCCTCAACGGTCTTGATAAGGTTATGGTTAATGCAATAAGGTCATGGTCATCTTCATTAGGTTATGTGTAATCGGGCGTTATAGCCCCAAAACACCCACTATGGCGCCCCTCATAGCGCCCCTGGGCACCCCCCGGGGCGCTATGTTGCAAGATTTTGTCGCTGGCGTTACCCACATCACGCCCAAAAATTCCACCAATTTCAAACTAGCCGTTGAACGGCTAGTTGACCACATTTATTTTTTTTCTTTTTTCTTTTTATCCATCATATACTATATATATATATATATATATATATATATATATATATATATATATATATAGGGGAAGGATCAAATAAAAACAAGATGTTATTGTGAAAACACGAAAACAAATATTAAAACCTCTATAACTTCCTCATACGTTAATAATTTTTTTAAAAATTTGCACCAAAAGTCTTAAAATTATGTCACCTTTAATTCTGGGGAAAAAAAAATTAAACATATAAAATTTCGTGATTTTTTTTATTATTGCACATGTGCAATAATACGTATTAATTATATTACACATGTGCAATATTAACAAAAAACATTAATTTTTTTTAAATTTTTTTCAAGAATTAAAGATAACAGAATTATAAGATCTATGGTACAATTTTTTATCAAAAATATTAACGTATGAAAAAGTTATAGAGGTTTTAATATTATTGCACATGTGCAATAATAACTTTTTATTGCACATGTGCAATAATAAAAATTTTAAAAAACGTCGAATTTTTTTTTAATTTTCTCCAGAATTAAAGATAGCAGAATTATAAGATTTATAGTGCAAGTTTTTATAAAAAATTTTAACATATGAAAAAGTTATAAAAGGTTTTAATATTATTGCATATGTGCAATAATAATAAAAAAAATATTGCACAGGTGCAATAATAATTTTTAAAAAAAAATTGTTTTTTTTTTATTATTTCCAGAACTAAAGATAACATAATTTTAAAGATTTTGGTGCAATTTTAAAAAAAAAATATCAACGTATGAAAAAGTTTTAGAGGTTTTAATATTTGTTTTCGTGTTTTCGCAATAAAAGTTGTTTTCACATGATCCTTACCCTATATATATATATATATATATCTTCCATTTCAAAAAAACTACACTCTCTTCTCTTCTTCTACACATTCTTTTCTTTTAAATCACACAACAAAATGGGTTCACCGGTGTCATCATCATCCTCATACCTCTGGAACTTCAACGACGAAGAAGAGGATGAGGTAATTTCGGCATGTGTCAAAGTTGTAAACGAGTTAGTGGCTTCGAGCTCCGTCCCACGACCGGTTTTTCGAAGAACACGTGTTGACCGTGATCGTGAAGCGGCGAACAACCGGTTGATGAATGACTACTTTTCGGAAACCCCTACGTACCGCAATCCGAAAACGTTTGCAAGACGTTTTCGAATGAGCAAGCGTTTGTTTTTACGCGTAGCACACGACTTAGAAGAAAATTTTGATTATTTCAAACAACGACGCGATGGAATGGGAAGGCTTGGATTCACCGCAATTCAGAAATGTACGTCGGCTTTGCGCGTTTTGGCATACGGGTATTCGACGGATTTTAACGACGATTACTTGAAAATGGCGGATAAAACAACACGCGATTGTTTGGAGCACTTCACCGAAGGTACATTTTTTTTTACATGTTACATAAATCTTGAGTTAGTTATTTTTTTATTTTATAAGTTATATAATTTATGAGTTAGTTACTTTATAATTTTTATAAGTTACATAAATTATAGATGTTATATACAAGTTAGTTTTTTGTTTCTAGGTATAGACAAATTGTATGGGGCACGTTATCTAAGGAAGCCCACGTGGAATGATATTCAGACGCTTTATCAACATCACGATGAAGTACATTGACTACCGGGCATGATCGGTAGCATAGATTGCAAACATTGGCAATGGGAGAATTGTCCTACCGCTTGGAAAGGTCAATTCACGAGGGGTGATCAAAAGGGGCCAACGATGATTTTGCAAGCCGTCGCATCGTGTGATCAATAGATTTGGCATGCGCACTTTGGTGTAGCCGGATCCAACAATGATATAAATGTCTTGGAAGGATCACAAGTCATTGAGGATTACGTGTCGGGGAAGCAGACGAACGTAGCATTTTATGCAAATGGCAACTATTACCTGCATGACTACCTATTGGGTGATGGTATTTACCCAGAATATTCGTTTATTGTCAAGACTTTCAAAGACCCTCTCGATGAAAAAAGGAAATATTTCAAAACGGTACAAGAAGCGGAAAGAAAGGACATCGAGTGCACATTTGGTACTTTGGTGAAAAAATGGCATTACGTGAAATATCCGTGTCGATTATGAACGATGACGAAGATGACAAATTGTATGCGTGCCATTATAATCATGCACAACATGATCAAGGAGGACGAAGGGCTTGCAATTTGTAGCTATTTTGATCCTTCACACGTCGAGGATCGACCATACGCGACGATGGAAGAACGTGTTCAAAATACGAGGGAAATACGTTCAAGAGAACGACATAACGCACTTATGGTGGATTTGATTGAACATGTATGGGATACTCGACCACCACCAAATGCCCCTCAACCTCAACCCGAAAACAACGACGATGCGGACGACGATGACGACGACGACGATGAAAGTGATGATGACGACGACGATGGAGGTGATGATAGTGACGATGAGGATGATGAAAGTGATGAAGATGAAGCATACGATGACGTACCAGACGATGACTAGTTTTTTTTTTCACTATATTGTATTTCTAGTTGTATTTCTATTTTTAGAAATAAAAAATATCTTTTTTTAATTTCTTTATTTGATTTTAGTTAAATAAAAAAAATTAATAATTGAAGTAATCATTATAGGGGCTTTATGACTACACACTCATCCCCCATAACCCCCCTTTTGCCACGTTACTGCCACATGTCACATAATGCCCCATGATGAGGCATTATGACTACACATAGCCTTATGGTCGTGATGACCGTGGTATTCTAAAAAAATAGTTTAAAAGAAAATGTTATATATAATTTAACTTTTAATAAAAAAAACTCTTAATTACTATCTTCTATCTTATAATTTTCCTATAAATATCATCTACATTCCCTTTATTTTTCTTTAGTTTCTATCACCTTCTAACTTTTACTTCCAGATCTCTTATATTTGTTCACAAAGATGGCTTCGTTTTTATATTATAAAAAATCAATATGGTTACTCATGACGTTTTTCAAAGCTTTAAACTTTTTTTAGAGTGGCGTAAGTGTCGAAACGGAAAGTCGGCGGAGACAACATGTCTAGTAAACGGATAGAATCTCCAAAAATCCGTTTGTCCAATCATGAAAATCCTTTGCTGCTTTTTCGGATTATAGAACAGTGTAGTTGAAGATACGCAACTTGGATTTGGGGATTTTTAATATTTGGTTTTGATATGGTTGTTTTTAGTCCCAAAAGATGTGATACATTTGTATGGTATTTAGTTAGATTAGATTTTTAGTGTATTTAGTTAGAGATTTGTTATCATTTTTAGTATTTTAATGTGATAGATTTGTATGTAAAAAACGAGATTCATGTTTACTCCTCTAGGATTTTGATACTAAGTTCCTCATCTTAATAAACTGAAACATGGTCGTGGTGATTTGTATGATATTTTATATTTAGTTAGAGATGTGTAATATGTTATTATTATTTTTCTCTATTTTGAGGATAATGATATAAGCAAGAATCCACACAAAAATCATCAAAATCTTCAAGAAATGATGATGTACGTGATAGGACAACAACTAAGACGGCTAAGGTTGATTAGGGTTAGGAGAAATGAGGATAAAATGGGTTTAAGATGCTTAAATAGGTGATGTTTTTCCCCGTCAGACTTTTTCGCAGACCGTGAGGGGTTTCACTGGGCAGGTTCGCGGTCGTGAGCCGCCCATGGTGAGCCTCCTTCGGTCAATTCCCGTTTTCGCGCTCGGTTATTCGTTATTCGATGTTTTCAGGTCCTGTTTTCTCCGATTTCTTAATTTTCTTATTTCCATCATATTAACCATGTTCAAGCCAATCAAAATATGTATAAACATGTCATATAACTAATTACGGTCAAATGCTTAAATTCACGTAACACTTTTTCATGCAAATTGACGTACGTATCAACTTTTGATTAATCACCAATGTTTCGAGACTCAACTTTGTGTGTGATGTATTGTGATGTGATTTATGAATATAAGACTCATTTAAGACTCTAATTGATATGACAAACCCAAATTCGTGAACTACCGGTTAATACTGAAATAACGTGAAAACCCGAAACTTCCACCGTTTACGTTTTAAACAAATCTATCAATTAGATATTTTGTTTTGGAAGATGGTTATGAAACATCCATAATATTATTTGAAAATATAAATTAGCGAATACCTGAAATCCTTTCGGTTATTATTGAACCGAAAATCAGAATTGCTTGAAAGTTCCAATCGGGTCGGGTTTTGTCAAAATGGTTGAACCAAGATGTTACACGTATGAGAAAAACAACGATTTGAACACCTCCGATTGAAATAGAGTTATTCAAAAAACTCGTAGCTCGTTTAGAAAATAACTTGAAAATGGCTTGCTCATAATTGGGTCGTATGATCCCGCTCAGCTCGGTTTGCAAAATGAACTGAGCACGAACCAAGGTCGGCTCGACTCGTGGCTTGCTCGTTAGTTGGCTTGTTGGCTCGCTCATTAATATAGATATATAAATACACACATATACATATATATATATATATATATATATAAATTATAACCCAAATATCTGATATCTAAGGCCCGTTTTGTTTTTTTAAGAGATTTATATCTGAATCTGAATACCACTTTTGAATGTTAAGAGATTGTTTAAATGTCTGAAATCTGAATCACTAAAGCGGTTTGTTTTTTGTAAAACATCTGAATATTTGTAAACTGTATGTTTACCAATTTAAATATTAAACTTATGCAATAAACTAGTATTAACATAAGCATAATTTTGTCAACAGGGTAGAGAAAAAGTATGTAAAATGTGATGTTTTTGTGATGGGTATGGTTGCCTAAATGATGTTTTAGACATATTTTTTAGTTTTTTTTTAGTTTTTTTTTAAAACCACAACAATTAATTAGACTAAAACATTGAATATAAAATAAAAACATAAAAATTCATTAAATTAAAAATAAAAAATTACAAAGTCCTAAAATAAAATAAAAATTACCAAATTCCTAAAAAAAATATAAAAAAAAAAGTTAAAAAATTACAAATTCCTTAAAAAAAAATAAACAACCACCATTTATTCTTCAAATTAAGAAACATACAAACCTAGGTTGGAGGATTTGCGTTTAGCTCTTCTTCCGTTAGCTCGACATCCAAGTTTGTGGCGATGTGCTCTGTATCTCCATATAAATATCCTTATTGTCGGCCGGCTCGACTGGAGGGTCACGAATGTGTATCGGTGATATAGCCGCACCATCGTCTTTCAGTGTCATGTTGTGAAGTATCATGCAAGCGTACATGATATTCTCCATCAAATATGTGTCTGTTGGCCGTGCTTTTCGATCGATTATCCCCCACTTAGATTTTAACCTACGAAACACTCTTTCGACGTCTTTTCTTGCACCCTCTTGCACCTTCTTCATTTTCTTCTCCTTGTTTGCATATAGATGTGTATACGCTTTTACAAAAGTAGACCAAGTGGGATATATACTATCGGCAAGGTAATAGCCCCGTTTGTATTCCCGACCATTAACCATAGAGATTTCGGAGAAATACCTTTCAACTCGTTCGTGAACAATGTTGACTGATTTAGCACATTTATATCATTGATCGAACCTGCGACACCAAAGAAAGCATGCCAAAACCACATTTCTTGTGACGCAACTGCCTCGAGTATTATCGTTGGATTTGGATGATCACCGCGATGATACTGTCCTCTATTTATTGGACAGTTTCTCCATTCCCAGTGCATACAATCGATGCTACTAATCATGCCAGGGAGGCCATATGTTTTTAAATGGGCCTCGTATAAAAGAGCAAGATAATGGCTAGTCGGTGAACGCAAAAAATAATCTTTATAACGCTTAATTATAGCATCACAAAAGTAGTGTAAACATTCACGTGATGTTCTTTCGGACATTTACAAAAATTCATCGTATTCGTCAGGCACGTTACCGGTTGCCAATTGACGAATAGCTACCGTACACTTATGTAATGTCGTGAAACTTGGATGCCCCCTCGCTTCAATACGAGAAGTAAACCACTCGAAGTTACTTTCAACATCATTCAAAATACGATTAAACAAATTCTTAGACATTCGAAATCTTTCTTTAAAAATACCTTCGTGAAAATATGGCTCGTCGGCGAAATATAACTCAATCAAACGATCATGACTTGCCCTACGATTTCGATAAATACTCGTCCTTGTTGAACGATTTGTCTCTCAAGCTTCTTCGTCTAAGACAACGCGATAACAACTCCTCATGAACTCCATCACGTCCTCATCCGAACCACTCGAACTACTAGATGAAGTCATAAGCTCGGGTGAGATTATATACTTTGGGCGACGACGATCCATGTTTTGTTTGAGAGAAAAATATAGAGGTTTTTATAGATTGAATTGAAGAAGAAGAGGTTAAAAATTATTAGGGATAGTGGGTTTAAATATATAGTATTTGAATTGATAAAAAAAATTAACTGTAAAAAAAATGACCGTTCAATGGTCGAAAAGGGTCGAAATAATATCGGTATCATTCGGCAAAGTTACGCCGATTTTGGTTTGGTTTATGCCGATGCCGAGGACGCCGCTGGCGGCGGTATGGTCACCGAATATCGGCATCAACCATGTCGCAGTTGATGTCGTGACACACCGCCTACCCTTATACTCAAAAAGAGAAAAACAAAAAATGTAACCAAAAGAGAAGGACGAAGGGGCTGGTGGTCCAGGTCAACTGTAGTCGATTGCGGCTGTGTCGGGTTCGAAATCACGCTCGCTACACCACCTCGTTACCAGAAGAGAAGAAAAAAGGGGCTGGTAGTTGAGAGTTGCTGAAGGTCTCCGTTGTTGAGCTCGCCAAAGATGGTGGCGACTCCTTTCTTCTTGCCCATCTTCTCAGTCTCTCTCTCTCTTTCTCTGACAGTGTGGGTGGCTATATAGTGGGGAAGAGATGGAAGGGGATAAGGGAGGTGAGAGAAGCTTGGGGAAGACCTATATAGAACGCTCCATTCTTTTTTATGTCTGATTGAATTTTAAGAGGTATTTTTACCTCTTTGTGGTTTAGAGGTTATTAAGACCTAAATCCTCTTAATAACAAATAAAACAATAAACAATCATTTATCTTAAAACGTCTTAGCGATTCAGACTTAAGAGGTTTTAAGATCTTTTTTATTATTTATTTTTTTTGTGTAAAAATAAACAGGCCTTGATATTTATTAGAGTAAATTACAGATATCGTCCCTGAGGTTTGTACAAATTTCGGATTTCGTCCCTAAGTTTCATTTATTACGGATTTCGTCCCTAATTTTCATTTATTACGGATTTCGTCCCCAACGTTTGTCACAACGTTGCGGATTTCATCCTTACAGCTAACGTCCGTCAAAAAAAATTGTTAATTTTTTTAAATGACACTTTTACCCTTCATTTTAAATTAAAAAAGTAAAATGACTCTTTTGCACCCCTCACTTCTTCTTCCTCATCTTATGTCACCACCCACCACCACCACCATCACCACCACCGCCACAGCCACAACCACCACTACTACAGGATTCGGAATTGCACGCCCCCTCCCCTCCGGCGAACTACACGACCTCCCCATGTCCCCTCCGGCGACCTACACACCCTCCCCTCTCTCCCTCCGACGCCCTCCCTTCTCTCCCTCCGGCAACCTGCAGGTCCTCCCCCTCTCCCCTCCGGCGACCTGCACGCCCTCCCCTCTCCCCTCCGGCGAACTGCACGACCTCCCCTATCCCCTCCGGCGACCTGCACACCCTCCCCCTCCCCTCATGCGATCTGCACGACCTCCCATGTCCCCCCCTGGCGACCTGCACATGTAACATCCCAAAATTTTAAATTATATAGCGGAAGATTTACGTGGTAGTAATTCAATTTAACCCATGGTTTTAGCCGTGTTAAGCGGAACGTAATTTTTATTTAAAACACTTTCATATTACAAAATTGGGATATGCTACTTATCCCTAAAGTGTTTATACAAAAGATTGGGATGAAACTATCATCCCATGGTTAGGTCCCTACTACATTCCACCACAAACTAAAACATAAGATAGATACGATAGCACGTCACGTAGTCGTCTTCATACAACCAAATCCAGATCTCCACAAACCCCATTAGTTACCTGAAAAATAGATTAAACCACAAGTCAACACGAGGTTGGTGAGTCCACTAACAAAACATTTCGTTCCCACTTTATCATTTAATCCCTTTCATTCAATTTTAGAATCAAAGAGTGAATCCAAATGGAGAATATATCATGGTTTCGTAAACTAGCTAGGTTTACGATGTACAAATTATACGCAAGCTCTAAATCAACGCTAGACCCATGTTCGATCGTATTTCTCACCATGTTTCACGACCAGAGCGACTGATCAGTGAGAGCGGGTGGTCAACCCCAGTAGAATCTACTAATACATCTCACGCTACTTTAATGATCTAGAAGGCATTGTTCTAAATTATCCAAATTCCAAATGTAGGCCTAGCTCATCTTGTTATGAGCGGTGCGCCGACACTCACGAATAACTTCGTACCCATAATATTCTCAATCAATCATTCATTCCAAAATACATATTCCAATATTAAGCCCAAAACATTTAACAAAAATGCATCAATTCAAAATTGGGGCTTTAAGTTAGTAAACTCACCTTTGCTTTCTTGTGCGATTTGTGTCTCTAATTGTGTGAAATTTCAATTGCCTTGGTCCTATTCCATTAATATCAAATTAGTTTAGGCATTTCTACTTAACTAATGTAGCAAATTTGGATTTTTCAAGCTATTCGAGCAAAATGACGATTTTGCCCTTATTCGACTAATTCCAATAATTAAAATCCAAGAGAATCTAATCTTTAACTTACGAATTTTGTGTTAAGGCCTAATATAAGTGATTACACTTATTTAACATTATTTCAAACATTTCTAGTATTAATTTCTTAATTTTTCTAAATTTTATGCTAAATTCCTCATTTTTACGTCTTTTCGGTAGTGGTTTTTACTCAAATTTCTTCCAATACTTTAGGTTTCATCTTCACATTATTTTTATATGTTTCTCAAACATTTTTAACCTGTTTGAAGCCTTTGAGCTACTGTTCTCAATTATTTTTCCTAATTTATGCCTTATTTTACTAATTTTATACGTTTTATTGCATTATTTTCATCGTTTTAGGGGTTCGGGTGACATTTTCACCAAAGTTTCCAATTATTTTCACTTATATTAGTTGTCTTATGTTCAAAATAAGTTCTCAAATTTTTCTATATTATTTCTCCAATTTATTCTATTTTTAAGCATTTTTAGCTAATTTTAAGCATATAAATTCCATTTTAATTATTAAATAAATTCCAAAAATTCTAGAAAATTTTTATAACTCATATCTACTGATAAATAATGTTCTTCTACTGATCCAACTAGAATTTTCGGATTTTTGGCCTATTTTTATATTTTCCACCCATTTAATGCATTTAAAGCTTTAAAAAGTCTTCTCCTAATCATTACTTTATTCTCATTCTTTCACTCCATGTTTTTATTACTTAGATTTAGTTTCTTTCCAACATAAATTTTCTGACCTCATTTTAATTTTTGTATTTCTTATCCATTTTATATAATACTCACATGCTTATTTCTATATTTTTCCAAGTATTACATATTTTTAGTGTACCACTCGTGTTTCCTCATAACCGACCATTATAGGCGGAATTACCATGAGAAATAGTCACGGGGTTTATCTTAGTGACAATCGTTACCGACCGTGTAGGCGTCATTGACGACCATGAGGCGGATTTACTACAATTGTGACACTAAGTCTTGTTTTTATTTTACATTTTTGTTGCAACTTCAAGTATACATATATATATATATATATATATTCGGATTTTTAATAAAAATCCAAGGGTTTCATAACTTGATATTATGTATATCATCATCAAACTACCAAGATCAAACATAAGCAACTTCTTTAACTTCATAAAATCACATGAAATCACATAAAATCATGAGAATCACACATGCATGTAACTAGTTTTTAGTTTTCTTTCAAGATCTTATTGTTTCCATCTTAAGTATTCATTTTGATCTTTCATAAAACCCAAGTTTTTAACTTAGATTTAACATGCATGAGAGTTTCTAGATGATCAAACTTAAACCCTAAGCTCAACACACACAAACACACACTAACACACACATCACGATTTTTGTGTGTGTGAGTGTTGTTTTTCATATAAATCTTTATGTGTTGAAGCTTTGATCATTCAAATCCACCAAAACTAATCAATAAATGATGTTGGTTCTTGGATTTGAAGATGGGTTTCGAAATTAAGAAGAAGAATAGATGAAGTTTGCTTACTTTGAAGCTAGAGAGAGTGTAGGTGTTCTTGGTTCTTGAGGATGGTTGAAGATTCAAGTGGGTGTTCTTGAAGATTTGAAGATCCAAGTAGGTGTGTGTGTTTTTAGTGAGAGAGTGTAGAAGTGAAAATGAGAGTGAGGAGGGGGGTTGGGGCTCTCGGCCGAAACATATAGAGGGAGAGAGAGAGTTACACAATTTTTATAAATTTTGTTTAAGTGATGTGTAGGTGGTGTGTATATTTGAAAATAATAATAACCTATCTAATCCATCTAGTCTCATTAAGGTTTAACTAGTCAACCACACTACACAATTTCATATATTTATATATATATATATATATATATATATATATATATATATACGACACACATGCATATATATACACACATATTCTTTCAAATTTTTATAAATTCTAGTTATCACACAGTGTATGTCGTGTTTCGCGGGTATTTTTACAAATCCAATAAATTCCAATATTTATATCAAAATTCATAATTTTAAATTACGCTCAGAACCGTATAGCTATTTTTCAGTTTCGTCGTACTTGGTCGGAGACCAAAAGTAGTGACGTTCTTATACGATTCGAATTCATTATTGCGTAACTTTCTCTAATTTATCACCAATCGAACGTATAACCTTTTCTAAAGGCTCTAGCTCATATATAATCATAATTTAAAACCAAACGAATTACTTTATTCGTTTCGTTGATCGGTTCACATTTACGAGACTTTATCGAATATTATATTACTCAAATAATTCACATAATCATAATTAATTCTAAATAAATCCAAATAAATCCTAAATTATCATTTCTAATTAAATTAAAGTGACGGGTGTCACAGCACATCCTCCCCTCTCTCCCTCTGACGCCCCCCCTCCTTCCGGCGACCTGCAGGTCTACACGCTCTCCCTTCTCCCCTCCGGTGACCTATGCGCTCCGCCTCCGCCACCCTTGCGCTACCGCCATCGATCGTTAAATAAGCCCATAATCTCGCAAGATCACCCATTTCGAAATTCGCATACGGTGTCGTCGGAGTACGGTGTCGTCGGCACCAACATCGAATTCCCGTTGGAATTTATGAGCGGCCAAAAGAATCTGTGAAATACTTAAGAATAATTGTAAGGGTGGGTCCCACTTGTTTTTATTATTTTGATTTAATATAATTATATTCTCTTTTTATATTTTTGATTTAATATATATACAGGGGCATAAATGTCAATTCACACTCACTTAACGGAAAATTTTAACGGCCATCCAACAAAAGGACGAAATCCGTAACGTTTTGACAAACGTTGGGGACGGAATCCGTAATAAATGAAACTTAGGGACGAAATCCGGAATTTGTACAAACCTCAGGGACGAAATTCGTAATTTACTCTATTTTTTATGTCTTCTGTTTTGTATATCTCGAGCGGTCTGGAGTTGGGCTTGGTGCTGAAGGTCTGGAGTTGGGCTTGGTGCTGAATCGCTAATCATGGTTTGGGCTTGTTGGTTTAATGGGCTTCAAAGCTGGTGCTGTGTGGTTGTTCTACAAGAACCCAACTTAGAGTTAGACTATATATTCATTCTTCCCCATAGTAACATCATATTTCTTTTTAATTTCTAACTCTACAAAGCAACAAAGTGTTAAGTCTCAAGGTGGTGGCTAGGAAAAATGTTTTATTTTGTATTTTATCATCTATGTGGTTAATAAATTCTGCATTACTTATGTTTTAGAATATTTTTTTTTTTTTGTCTTTTTGATTAATTAGTTTGTAAAAATAAAAATAACTTTTTAAAAAAAAGCCGAGGTGGCTGCTCGGCTTGTTTATATCTGTTCATTCTTGCCAGGGACTGAATTGAATGTTCCGCGGCCAGGTGTCCACTGCCAAGTGTAGTGTACGTAGATTCATTTATTTATTTGTCTGAAAAACCAAGAGACAATGCTTATTTATTTACTTTATTATTATCGAGTTTAACGGAAATTAATTTCCATTTCTTATTTCTTAATAAAATAAAGGGTTGTATTTTTCCGCCAATCAACCGTATACAGACAGTTAGTTATGTTATCACCACTTCCCGCAAAATCAGTTCTTTCTTTCTTACTTTCTTTCTTTCTTTCTTTCAGGTAGGGTAGGGCCTACCCCCCTCTCAAACACCAACCAACCAACCACTCTTCACATCACATAATAGTCAGTCAGTCAGTCAGGTCAAACACATCGGAATTTTCGAATCCCACCCTTAAACCCACCCCCAATTACTTCCGTTTCGTTTCTGTTGACAAATTCCCCCCACCCACCCCTGAATCCGGCAGGATCCACGGTTTCATCTGATCACCAACTGACTGACTGACTGATCAGAATCCCCCATCAACAATCTAACAACCAATTAGGGTTTTATTTCTTACCCAAAATAATGTTGGCTCCCCCTCCGCCACCAGGCAACATTACCACACCCTTGCTCTACTCTTCCCCTTCTTCTTCTGTTCCTGAAGATGATCGAGCCCGGAGGTCACTCCGGCGCCAAAGCCTACGTGACGCCGCCCGCTTCCTGCGCCGAGCCAGCAGCCGCCGGATGATGCGGGAGCCGTCCATGCTCGTCCGCGAAGCCGCAGCCGAGCAGCTGGAAGAGCGGCAGACCGACTGGGCTTATTCCAAGCCCGTCGTCATCCTCGATCTCCTCTGGAACCTGGCCTTCGTGGCTGTCGCCGCCGCCGTTTTGGTTCTGAGCCAGGCCGAGTCACGTGCCGCCTGGCTCAGGCTGTGGATTGTGGGCTATGCCCTGCAATGCCTTGTTCATATGGTTTGCGTTTGGAGTGAGTATAAGACCAGGCGCCACCACCACCACCACCACCACCACCGGGATCATGGTGATTCCGGCGACTCCGTCAGACGGAATAGCAGCAGTAGCAGCAGCCAGAGCCAGAGCCAGTATGTTACTCTGGCAAATCTGACCAGCAATGAAAGCAGGTAGTAGTAATTAGGAATTAGGAATTAGGAATTAGGAATTAGGAGGATATGATCAAGTCACCAATGCAATATAATGTAATAATTAACCATATATATATCCGTTTGCTTGCAGTGGAGTGGTGAAGTATTTGGAATCTGCAAATACAATGTTTTCCTTCGTCTGGTGGATCCTCGGGTTCTATTGGATTTCATCCGGTGGACAACAAATCGCTCAGACTGCTCCGAATCTTTACTGGTGGCTTCACATTCTTTCTTCACCTATTATAGATGATTAGTAGTAGTAGTTGGTTAATAATCAGCTGATGATGATTTTCACAATGCATGCAGGCTCTCTGTAATATTCTTGGCATTTGATATCTTTTTTGTTGTTTTCTGTGTGGCCCTCGCGTGTGTCATTGGTATCGCGGTCTGCTGTTGTCTCCCGTGTATAATTGCTGTCTTGTATGCTGTTGCTGATCAGGTAAGCAACCCATTATCATCTTTCTTTCCATAATGTCTTAGATAAATTGCTTTTATGCAGGTACCAAACCAAGGTCTCTATCTATAATCTGTTGTTCTTGTGAAAAAATTCATCATCTTTTTTACAGTTTCACATATCTTTAGTTTTTCTTATTAGAATCTTGGCATTAAAGTGCCTGCTTCTTTTATGACTTAGAAGTTCATTGTAGCCACTTCATTTCTGTTCTGCAGAATTGTTTTTTTTCTTATAGGATGTAGTAGTTGCAGCTACCTAAGAACAGGTAATTTTCTGTCTGAACTGACATTAGTATTATTAACATAGCAGGAAGGAGCTAGCAAAGAGGACATTGAAATGCTGCCAAAATTCACATTTCGGCGTGATGCTGGAGCTGGAAAAAGTAATGATGAGATACAAGGGCTGTATGGTGGAGTAATGACTGAATGTGGCACCGATACACCCATTGAACATGTTCTGTTACCCGAAGATGCTGTAACATCTCTCTCTCTCTCTATCAGACACAAACACACACACACACACACACATTGTTGATAAAACAAAAATTGAATCGGATCTGTGAAACTAACATACGACTAACTGTAACCTCATCCAGTATTTCTCATTTGCAACCCCAACATGATCTACTTTCTCCATAGTAATGTTTTGACTGTTTAAATTGTTATAAAGCTTGTGGGCCCAAGCTAACACTCTCAGTTTTAGGTTTGTGTGTGAGGATTATAATGAGCAGGTAAGTAATTCGACTTGAAAACTTCATAAAAGAAGGTAATGTTGCAACTCATAGGTGTGTGTATTCTTCCCTTTAGTTTGACTAAGAAAACCAGTTTTTGTATCGGAAAAAAATATATTCAGCTATTATTTTCGTTCATTTTGTTTCTTTAACTAGCCTCGAAGTTATTACTAGAGTTGACAAGATGGCTAGAAAATAGGTTGTGCAACGGTTCAAAACCGGTTGAGGTTGAAATAAGTCATTTTTTTTAGTAAGACTCGAAAAGGAAGGATGGGTTGATGCCTGTAGATCTTCTTGTCCATTGGAATATTATAAATAACTAATGTGTGGATTGTGATGATAAAAAACAATATTGTTACAATAATAATCTTGATCTTTTGATAAAAGTGGTTTAGGTGTTAGTTGACCCATTTGTAAGTCAAGGGGTCAAGATGAGCACTTTTAGTAACAACTAACTATTAGGAGTATGTTGAACCAAGCTTTAATTAACATATAATAATGTTAATGGTAAACATGTAGGAGTGTTGCATATGCCTCTCAGCCTATGATGATGAAGCCGAGCTACGTGAGCTTCCCTGTTCTCACCATTTTCATTGCAGCTGCATAGACAAGTGGCTCTACATTAATGCAACTTGCCCTCTCTGCAAGTACAACATTGTGAAGAATATCCCTCATGGCTGTGAGGAGGCCTAGTAAGATCATTAATTAGTATTACCTGTATCAAATGGCTCTTAATTCTCTAGTGTTTTATTACATTCTGTTTGATGCGTGTTAGCTTTGATTTTTTTAGGGTTCATAAATCATGATTCATGAAAAACCGAAAGCTAAGTGAAATGCTCTGTTTGTCACAGATTCTTGAAGTCGTGCCAAACTTATAGTGTATGCATCCATTTGTGTGTGCCAATGTATGTTTTCTCATTTTAACGGGTTGATTTTTTTATCAAAATACCCGTGTCACCGGTTCAACATGACAACTAGGAGATATTACATGTGTTCCTGTCTATAGCATATAAAAATATCTCATATATATGTATGCGTGTTTAATTTATTCCGGTATTCCGGTTTCGATCATATTATACTGTTTTGTTTCAATGTGAGGAAGGCAATCATTGACGGTGACGGATCTTCTTCAGTAAATTACATGAGCTACTTTGCCGACAATAAGAAAAATTGGTGTAATAAGAACTATGAAGAACTTGATCCATCCAATCATCATCGATCGTATATATAAAAAGAAAACTTAAGTAAATAACCGATATGGCGATATGATAGAAATAGCAAAACCAAGTAAAATTATAAATATACATATCATTATTCACTATTTTCTTAAATTAAGAACTATATATAAATAATAAATTGAGAGACGATATTGTATTTGTGGAAGAACAAGACAAAGAAGCGTCTTTTAGCTAGTGAGGATCCCCCATAGATAACATAGTACTAACTAATAATAATTCATAGGGTCAATATATTAAAGAACTTGCAAACAAATGGATATGGGCCGCTAGCTAGCAGTTTTAAGTTATCCGGTTTTGATTGGATGGAAATTGTGTGTGCACTTACTTACATGCATGTGATACTGCTTCACCCTAACTAGATGTCGATGGTTTTGTTTCTGCCCACAAACCAAAACACTTAAACCCTACTACCTACGTATCATCTTCCAAAATCACATCACATGCTTTATATATATCAACATAAAACGTACATCTCTAGCTCTGTTGTTTCTAAACTTATTAAATAAATATAATTTAAAAACTATTCCATCTATCGGCACATTCATGCATATATATTGCATAATCCTACTCAAAAACTTACCTCATCTAAATGCCTAACTAAAACATAATTAATATCCATCCATTACTAGCTAGTAAATGATAATCGTAATAATAGTTGGGAAAACGTCAACTCATCTTTCGTTTGCAATATCACCAACCACACAATTACACGTTATCTTCTTTTTTTTAAATTTAAACGTACATTCACACAAACACCATGCTCCTCGACTCCTACGTACATGACAACACTTTTTACCATTAGGACCATCATTGACTAAAACCACACCATGTTTTTCATTTCTGTTTTCTAAGAAAACATGGAAAACATAAAACGTGTTCAAAGTGTAGTTTTCCAAAAACACTTTTTTTTTTGTTTTTCATTTTCCGTTTTCGTTTTCCAGATTTTTGTTTTGGAAAATGGAAAACCCATCTTTTGGTTTAGCACGCATTTTCAAAAATTTCCATGTGTTTTCTAGAGATGAAAAACCCATTTCATTTTCTAGAAAACTAAAAATGAAAAACTGAAAAACGTTTTCCACAACGAAACGCACCCTAAGTTTTTCTAAGAAAATGATTAGTAGGCAGTGCTAATTGCTTTCCTGAGTTTGCGTCCAGCCAGTCAGTGTTATTAGGTCATGTGATCCTTGACCGAATTATTAACCACCCAGTCACACTAAAACCAAATATATTGTCATTAACAGCATTTTAAAAACTAAAATCTAATCTTATATTTATAGAAAAACATTTGTCCTTGTTCCCCTTGCCATAATTACTGTAATATTTTAAGCTTTTGCCAGTAAATCGGTGATGATGGTATGTAAAGTCATGTTTTTTAACTTGTTACATATATGGTGCAAACTATTACAAATTAAATACTGGTAAAAGTTATATATACTTAAGTTTTAGATATTTCGTATTAGTTTTTGATGGGTTTACTGTATTAATCAGTAAGAATAGGAATACTATATTATTGTATAATTTCCATAACTAATTTTGTTAGCTGTTACTTAAAAGACTGTAATAGGAGCTACTTAAGGTCTATTGGATTGCTTATAATGAGGGACACCAATGGCAACAGACAAACTGTAATAGGAGCTACTTAAGCTCTCTATTGAAAAACATATTCACAAAAAACAAAAGGATATGATGTGGAGATTAACCAAAGCCTTTGGCTAGGTGTTATCACTCCACTCGACAATATTATTGCAAGGAATTTCAAACCAAACACATGAAACTATGATATATTAAACCATGATGTTTGAATGTCAACCTTGTGTATCAGTTGGTTGGTGGCTTCTTGTATCCCCATGGATTCTGTCTTGCCCAGTTCCATTGATCCCTACACATCTCTTCAATCCCATATTTCGCCCTGAAACCATATGATTCAAAAACGTCTCAAAAGAAGTAAATTACAATACACTCCTCCCTCGTATGAATCGTAAAACTAAGCACATTGTGTTTTATGGTATTATAGACAAGTAACCCGTTTATATAGATAGAACTTGTTGATCTGGGTTGTCTTTTACTGATAGCGAGTCAAATAGGTTGAATGGGTCAAAAGTTACTTGAAGTGTATGTAAATACCAACAATGTCCTGTGGTTGTTTTATTTTAAGATAATTATCTTATTATTTGAGTAAATTTTCAATACTTAAATAGATAAAAAAAATGCCAAGAGTTGATCAGAAGCATTGCCAGTCCTGTTTTTGATCCGCACATAAAAATTACTTCTTATTTCTTACCCAAACCCACTTTGACCCGTTACCCAGCCCATCCATCTAGTGACAAAGAAATACCATGAAGTAGTGTTCCTGGGTAAATAAGTGACTGCACTAAATTTACCCCCAAAATAATAATAATAATAATAATACTTTATATAACAAGGAAGATATTTAACATCATACTTCCAATTAAGCTCTATTGCAGCTTTATCCGTGGACGCGTAAACTTCTGTTGCATCTCCTGGCCTTCTTGGGCAGAATTTAATAGGGATTTTCTGAAAACAGTAATTTGTTAGTGATACATAATGTGCAGCAGTACAAAAGATTGACATGGTTAGGTGTAGATGAACCTTTCCGGATGCCTTCTCAAACGCAGTAACCATTTCAAGAACGGAGGTCCCCTGACCCGTCCCCAAGTTGCAGGCAAAACAGCCTAAACAGCATGATACATGTTAGAAAAATAAAAGTAAACGTATCAAATGACAATAATGTTAAATTAAACAACTGCCGTTGCTGACCAGTGTCTTCTTTCATGAAGAGCTTTTTAAGTGCTGCCACATGACCATCAGCCAAATCAATCACATGGATGTAGTCCCGCACCTGTTAGAAATCATAAAGAATCATGTCACATTATTGCTAAGATTGATTTTTGTATTTTTTAGATGATGGACCGTGAACTGGATTATGTTACATATACTTTAACAAAAAAAATCCAACTAGGATTTGGATTCAATGTTTACATACAGCAGTGCCGTCTTTTGTAGGATAATCGTGGCCATATACATTCAACTCTGGTAATCTTCCAACAGCTACTTGTTGTATATATGGCATGAGATTATTTGGGATGCCAATTGGATCTTCACCAAGCTTTCCACTCTCATGAGCCCCCACAGGGTTAAAGTATCTAAGCAAAATTATTTTCCACTCTGGATCTGCAGTATGAATATCTCGAGCAATTTCTTCAAGAAACAGCTAATCAAGACAGAAATATAGGCCAAAATTAAAATTTCTAAGATAAAAACCCGACTTATACGACTACAAGTGAATGAAAAAGGTCAAAACACTAGCAAATAGAACATGTTCAAGGGCAATAAGGTAAATACTTTTGTGCGCCCATAAGGATTCATCGCTTTCAATTCAAAGTCCTCAACACATGGAATTTTCTTGGGCTGTCCATAAACCGTCGCAGAAGATGAGAAAACCAACTGCACACCCAACAACAAATTGAAATTCAGGTATTAATCATCAACACATTATTCCTCATCGGGTTACAAAATCAAGATTATGGTTACAACAGCTTTGTGAGTCGAGAATTCAAAGTTGGTCAAAATAAAAGTGTATATAAATTCAAAACCGACCTTCTTGCAATTGTATTCAGCCATAACTTGGTACAGGGTGATGGATCCAATCAGATTATTATCAAAGTAACGAAACGGGTGGACCATGCTTTCACCCACAGCTTTGAGCCCAGCAAAGTGTATGACAGCATCAAATCTAGAAACCATTAAATCAAGACTCCATGTCATGATTAAGAAAATTGAAGGCATGGCAAAGGGTAATAACTAATAGCACCAAACATTTTTACAAATTACAAGACAATTGACATACTTAGCCTGGGAAAACAACTTCTCCAAATCCTGCTTATTCCTTATATCACCCTACAACCAACAAGCACCATCAAATAAAACATTCGAAAACCGCAGGACACTGATGGTATAAATTGAACAGAAATGGAGCGTACTTGATCATCTTATCAATTATAATAACAGAAAATATATAATTAAAATGCAATTCAAATCGATTATTTCAGATAGTAACAGAAACTCATTGAAGAGAAGCGGTTGCAGGTTTTAGGGTAAATCCTACTCCAATTAACCTAAAACCACACAAGATTTAACAAACTCTTCTTCATTCGGTTTAATTATTTCAGAATTTCTCTAGTTCTCGCACATTCTAGGAATTCATCTCCTAATAGAAATTTAATCCTACTACAATAGAATTTCTCGGTTCTGAAATCACTATATATAGTTGTCGGTTCTGAAATTAGATAAGAAACAAGAAGATGAAATATATATACCAGATGAAATTGAAGATTGCGGGAGATGTCAAGACCGACTAAATCTCTGACTCTATGAACAGCTTCTTCGACCGAATTATCAAGGTTATCGATGATCGTAACCTTGAATCCTTGATTAAGAAGTTGCACAACTGTGTGTGTGCCTATGAATCCGGCGCCTCCGGTCACCAAAATCGATGAAGCCATTGCAGAATTCTAGAGAGAGAGAGAAGATGATTGATTTGATTGAGCAAATCAACAAATGCAGTTTGTTTTTTTGGGATAAGCGCGCCTAATACACACATATATATCATGGGGGAATAATTTCTTTGCATTTACGTTCTTTCTTAATTACCTCAACTTTATTACTATCAGGTTAAACTATTATAAGGTTGATCCAAATATTTAATTTTTCAAAGAATCAATCATCAATCATCATATGTCTTGTGTTTATCAAATGAATGACTATGACTATAGTTAGTTTAGAACGACTCGAGTTGAATTTGGGTTGACTTTAACCATCGAGTTTACTAAAATCAAGCATAAGGCCGGATAAAAAAATAAAAGAGTTAACTTCATTTTTGGTTTTTAAGGTTTGATGATTTTAACATTTTTAGTTCATTTTTAGAAATTATAACATTTTAGGGTTTGAACTCTGTAAATTTTAATAATTTTGGTCACTTTTTAAAATTCCATCCAAACTAACGGTTATAATCCGTCAAGTGGGGTTTAATAAGGGCAATTTTGTAATTTAACCCTTCTTCCTTTTTTAATTTGATAAATCAGTCATCAACTCCCCCCGCCCCCAAAATAAAAGAATGTTCGATCGTTCCCTCCCCCCCCCCCCCTAAAAAAAAATCCTAACGCACACTGCTCATGGATGATTAACATTCAAGCTGCTCTTTTCCACGCAAGCTTCAACCATCTAGGATCGTTTCGCTCACGTACGCTGCTCCCTCAAACCATAATGCACCATGGTACTGACGAGGTGGGTTGTTCAAAAAACAAGAGAGATGTTTGATCGATTAAAAAAAAGGGAACAGGGTTAAATTACGAAAATAGCCCTTATTAAACCCCACTTGACGGATTATAACCGTTAGTTTGGATGAAATTTTAAAAAGTGACCAAAACCGTTAAAAATTACAAAGTTCATGCCCTAAAATGTTATAATTTCTGAAAATGAACTAAAAGTGTTAAAATCAGCAAACCTTGAGGACCAAAAGTGAAGTTAACTCAAAAATGAATAAATAAATAGGTTTTATCAGTTTCATTAGTTATTATAGGTGATTACGGTGTTGGTTTGACATTGTGTTAACCAACAACTAAACGATAAAGGATAGTATGGATGGAAGTTTGGAAGCAAGGTTTGCATCCTCACCCACAAAAATCAACTAAATTACACCTAAAGCATTTTAGTACTTGTTACAAAATGAACAGAAAGCTAAAGAAAATCAAATAAGAATGTTGAAACGGTCATTTTAAATGTAATAAAGAAATCTTACCCAATCTTTCTAACTTCTTACCAAAAACTAAGAACTTTGAATTTTTAACTGCAAAAACCTAAACTAATTTGTAAACAAGATTAACGTGTTTAATTAAAAAAATTACCAAATAAAATGCAATTTCTTGCTTTGACCCGGGCTTATGACCATTAACAGTTACTACGGTGCAATAATCATTCTTATAAATGATTCATATTGATTCTATATATTGAGTCATTTAGAAGTGCACTCCACCTAACGGCTAAACAAACACAGTTTGTTGATTAGAGTCAATCCGTTACTCTAAGTTCAAGTTGTTCTGATCGTAGCATGCGAGTTGCAGTGGTAGAAGAATATGCCATAAAACAAACACACGTCTCGTTCGGAATTTTTAACTAAATTGTGTGATTATCTATATCTAATTATCTATACTATATTATAGGGGAAAGATCCATAGAAAACCAATAATTATCCAGAAAACCAAAAAACCAACTTTTTTTTCTCTATAACTTCTTCATATATTAATATTTTTTAAAAATAATTTCACCAAAAATTCTATAATTTTATTAGCTTTATTTATGGGAAAAAAAATTTAAAAAATAAAAAGTTTAGTGATTTTTTATTATTGCATCATGCAATAGTACCAATAGTATTGCATAATGCATTATAATTAAAACTACTTAAAAACAAGAGACTTAACTTAAATATGAATGTGGTTTATGCGAATAATGTAAAAAACAAAGAATTGACATTCATAAACCAATTTTATATTATTGTTGCATAGTGCAATATTAATTTCAAGCTAAAATTCGAATTTTATTTTATTTTTTAAAAAAACTCGAAAACGTTTTTAAAGTTTTTTCTTTTTCCAATATTCTTAAAATCATGAAAGAAACATATAAAAAAAGTTTAAAAAAAAATAATTTTTTTCCTTGGTTTTTTGGTTTTTTATAAAATATTGGTTTTCTATAGAACCTAACCCCTATATTATAATACATTTGAGAAGGATAACATTGTCAATATTAATTTTTAAGATTTTAAAAAGGCAAAATTGTCTTTCATAATTATATATTATATATAACTTAATAAGCAATTAATAGCTATTTCATTTATAAATCTAATATTTTATTATAATACAATCAAATTTCTTGGATTAATAGTATTCTTTTGAGTTTTTTGAATTTGGCCACAACTATTTAATTTTTGGACATTTTTGGTCCTTCTCTCTCTTTTCATATTCGAGATTCTTCTTCTCTCTCTCTCTCTGCATGTTCCAGACGAACATCTTTTACCGTCGCTTGGCGGTGATGGTTGTGGTGATGACGGAGAGTGGCGGCGCTGTTGCTCCCGTCTGTTGCTCCAACCGAGGCGTAGGCAGGCCGTTAGTGACGGCTTACCCGCCCGTCGTTGAGTAGCTTTTGTCGCCGGCTGTTGATGATTCTGAGTAGTCGTCTTTTACATTCGTGGTGATGGTAGGTGGTGATGACGGAGTATGGCGGCGTTCTTGCCTCCGTCTGTTGCTCCGATTAAGGCGATGCGCGGCCGCCGTCTTCTGTCGATGGCGTCGCCGGTTTTAGGGTTTCAATGTGTGCAGTCATGGAGATCATCTTGAGGTTTGGAGTTTGTTTGTGCCTTTCGATTTCTAAATATGATCGGATTTAGCTTCATGTGGCGTCTGTTTGTGCCTTTCGATTTCTAAGCGTTCTTCTGATTGAATTTAGGTTTTCCGATTGCGCTTTCCGATTTTCGACGGGTTCAGATCTAATTTATTCTTCGATTATTGTTTCTGGGTTTTTAATTGCCTCTGCAGTTGAATTCTTATATGCATGTGCCATCTGCTTATGCTTTTCGTTTAGGGTTTCTTTAAACCCCCCAAGTGTATATGTAGGCTTCGTAATGTAGTCTTAAAGTCAGATCCGCTTTTCCTTTGTGATTTCTCTCTAAATTTTCAGAATAGCAGGGATGGATCTTTTTTCTGGCCTATGATATTTTGATGCTTGGTGCTCTGATTAAGGAGAAGTTGCCTGGAACTTTTTATTGTCGGTTCTTTGATCCAGGTTTTGGATGGTTTAATTTTTTATGGTGATGTTCTATTTGGATCTTGGTCGGATGTTTTTTCTCCATCACTATGATGGTTAGTTTTCTGATCTGAGTTTTGGTAGATGCGTGTTGATGATTACTATGACACCTAACGAAATCATACGTTTATGCTTTAGGCTATGATGTTGATCCAGAAATAACGATTTCAATGGTGATCTTTTGCTTTAGTTGGCCCAGCAATATTTTTTTTGCAGCCATCTAATTTTAAAGTTCTCTTTGGATCTTGATTAATGGTCTGAGCCTTGAAATGGTAGCATCCATATTGTTTGCTAGGTCGCATATGGGAGTTTATGGGTTGTTAAATACGTTTTATCGACAATATGCATTTGGTTTTATGACACATTTTACTGTGTCTTCAGCTCCCCATGAGATTATTCCACCACATTTAAGCCTCCACTAATTTTATGCCACCTACGACAGTGTGTTCACGCGCGGTAGTGTGTTCACGCGTGTTTATTTGTGTTAGCGGACCAGTGCACGTCTATTATTTTCTCTGTTTATAGCGTTTTAAATGGTGCATGCACATCTCTTTTTTCCTTGGCTATGATGATTAATCTGTACAACTGGATCAGTGAAACTTACTTTTTGGCTTGGTAATAGCTTTTGCAGCCATGAAAATTATATCTTTCTATGGCGGGGTAGTGGCTTTTGCAGCCATAATAAGTTTGTTCATGAAAAGTTTGTTCTTCTGATTCCATACAGATCTGAGCCAATTTCCATTGCCTCTTTTCCCGCTGAATATATGACACTAAAATTTAAAGCCTAGAGCTATACATGTACGGTTAAAGAACATAAACATACATATGTCTATTGTGTTTCAGCTTCTTTTTTGCAGGTTACACCTCAAATTACAAGTGAAATAAATCTTCAGGTGAAACTAGAGAAGAGCACATTTATTGGTTTAACTTCTCAAATGAACAGTACATAACAAGAAGTAAGCTTTTAACATTATATGTTCTTTTTTTAATAATCATACAATAGTACAATATAATAATAGTTGACATTTACTTCTAATTTAAATGGCATATGTTTTTTAGCAAGTTTTTTATCACCAACTTGGGTAAAAGATAGTTGGTGCCTTGGTACAAATGGTTTGTGCCTTGGTTTTATCTCATCTCGGCGATGCCTTTAGATGTCATTGAATATTAGTCTGCTCTGCTGCTGCAAATCAAACAGTTTTAGTGATCATATTTATAGTAGTGAAGGAATACTCGGTGATGAGACTCAAAAAGTGTTGGGTTATATAACAAATTATCACTTTAAACACGAGTACGCAGCGGAATTAATCCCATGACTTAATCTAACTAACCGGTTAAATAACGTGTACCTTTTTAGCTCGACAAGAGAAGATCTTCTAGGATTAGAAGTAAATCCCTCTACGATCGTACACACGACACACCGATGTACGTATGCTAGTACTCGATCACGAACTCCTCTTGGTGAAGTAGCTTGGTCGAACCACACAAGAAACCGAAACCCCTAGGGTTCTTTCTTGTTGCCGAATTCGAGAGAGGAAAGAGAGAGATTAGGGTTTGCACCTTTATCAGATAAAATGCAGCAGCTAAACCTTAAACCCAGATGGTCTATTTATAGGTTTAAAAGACTTGATAAACAAGTTAAGGATTGGCATAGGAGCCCTAGCCGAATTCGGCCTAGAGGCCCTATCCAAACCCTTCTCTCAATTGTAATCCAATTACAACTCTCTCTAATTACAACTAACACCCCTGTTAACAATTAACTGTCAGTTTTTAACGAAACCTCGTTAAATGTTCGTGATAAATATTAATTAACTAATTAATTAATACAAATACATTAGTGTCGAGACGTGTAACCCAGTAGGCTTAAATACTTTCCGGACATACGTTTATTAATACGTGATCATATCCCTACAGCTACCACTTGAGCTCGTAATAATAAAGGTAATAACATTGGTTAGCGTCTAGCAACACGCCAATGCTCCCAGAAATATTTAAGTACAATTTCTCAAAGTGTATTTAAATGGTACAGTCTTTTACTATCCCTTTGTTACCGATACCGTTGTTAAATATGAATATGGATCAAGTCATTTCATACTTTAACGATTCTGTTTCTCATTCCATAACTAATTAAAGATTACCAAATTCAAAATCGAGACACATCTGGATTTCATTTGGGCATGGCCATGCAGACATCTTAATTAGTCCCAATGAGGGGCCCAGTGGTATCTGCTTCAACCTTTAGGCTGAAGGAACAAATCATCTTGACTACACGTGTCCAGTCACATACTTCACTACACTTACTGAAAATAGCCCTTTGTACTACCTTATTCAGGATAGTTAGAACTATATCAAGTAGGTTCAATCCATATATGCATGACCTGCTTGTATCTCAAGTCTAAGGATAAGTAAAGCAACCATTTACGAATTTCACTTAATGACGACGATCCATAAAGTAACAATTCGTTAGTGGGGTTGTCCGATATGCATCTTATGAATATCATGTGAGTTTGGTGGGACCATCCATTATATATTCCAAGAATATTACCAATCACTCAGATTTGTCTTAGTTTAACTATATTCCCATATAGTTAATCGACAATGGACAATTTAGAATACTTGACAAGTACTCAAGGATTAAACATGCAAATATAGGACACAATTTACTATTAAATGAAATCAAACATATCAAGTACTTTATTTCATTATGTAAATAGAAATTGTTTAACATCCCTTATCCAAATACCGAACATCAGACATACATGATTTAACTAGCTAATTTAAGTCCCATGCCCTCGGCATGCCTTTCAAGCTTCGGCGTTGACAAAGCTTTCGTGAAAGGATCGGCTAAGTTAATATCTGTGTGAACTTTGAGTAATCTGATTTCACCTAGTTCGATATGCTCACGTGTCACACCCCAACCGACGGCGGAATACGTCGGGGCGCGAAGATTGTCCAGATGCACACAACACTAATTCAAGTTGCGATATTCTTAATTTAACCCATTTCCATAACATAGGATCAAACATAAACAAGTCATAGTTCGAGATTACAATTCAACATAATATTCAAATAGAAAGTCATAAAGTCTAATATTTTATTTAATAAGGTCATCTAAGTCCCATGCAATCCTATGATGGCGGAGACAAAGGAATCAAACAGCAGCACCTGCAACATGTTTAACATAAAAGTCAACTACTAGAGTTGGTGAGTAAACATAGGTTTGTAAGCATTTCATAGTATAAAGATAAGCGATTCATGATACTAGTGTTTCATTCAATCATGTAAACAAGGTCATAAGTGATGTGCACCAAACCTAGACAAGTAAGGGAGTAATCACCCGGCGCCCAAGCCAAGGCAGGCCAGGTGGGTTGTCAGCCAATAGATCTATCATTGTTGCCACGGCTCGATGGTTAATGGTACACAAGCGATTAGCGATTAGTGATTAGTGACTAGCGAATATCCACACATAGAATCCAACCAAGTTTCACATAATAGAATTCACACATAGAATACATGAGATCGCATAATAGTTTGAATACATAGCCTTTAGAGATTTTGTATAACACATGTTGCACCCCAAAGTTTAAAAAGGTAAAAGGGGCTATGAATACTCACCTCACGGGTGAATCGAGAAGAAAAGATAAGCGATAGCGATGCGCGAATATCACGTCCGGAGATCACCTTTATGATTGACCGAGATTGAACCAACATAGACAAATGAGTAAAGTGAGAAACCGACACTTGATACGACACGACACGACTTAACCAAATCACAACTCATTGGTGTTTTACTCAAGTGATAGCGTACGGGCTTAGTTTGGGTTCAAGTTAACACTCTAAGTAATATTGAGGGGTCCTAAACTAGCAAACTAGCATAGAAGTCAAACTAGGTTAACAAAGGTCAACAAATTCAATTTCCATAATAATAATTCAAGGAAATATGCATGATTAACATTTAGGATCAGAACTAACATCATCTTTTATAGATTTTATAGATCTACTTGAATCTAGCATGAACCTAGCTTAGTTTAGCATGTATCTAGCCAAATCCAATTCACAAACCGGCTTTTGATTCACAAAACAAACCCTAATTGAGCATGCATGGTAGATCTATCATTTAAACATTTAAAGACTCATGATTGATAGCTTTACATACAGATCCTACAAGAAAACTATAGATCTAAACAAGTTATGAGGTAAAAATGACATCTTAAAGCTTTATGACACACATTTCTACCCTAGATGACACACATGTTAAGATCTAGCCATTTATCAAGGAAAAATCCAAACTTGATGATTATAATACATGGATCTAGTCCTAAACAACATTCATGAAGCAAATCAAGTCCATTTGAAACATAAAGATTGAATCTTGATGAGTAAATCCCTAGATCTAGCCCTAGATGACATGCATTTCATAGATCTAGTCATGTTGGCACATAAAAATCCAATCTTGATCAAGGAAACCCTAGATCTATAACATATTAGTGATTTATCATGACTAAATCTCAGATCTAAACACAAGCTTACAACTTTCATGAAGATTCATACATCAAATTTCATGGAAAACCTAGATCTAAGGAGATTTCATCATGGAATCAAGTTAGATAGCAAAATCATGCAAAAAGGTGGAACCTTTAATCATACAAACCCTAGATCTATCATCTACAACATGGATACAAGCTAAATAACACATAAAGTTTGCATCTTGATGGGAGTAGAAGAGAAGATTCAAGATGCAAAGACAAGATTTGAAGATTACTAACCGAAAGGGATGATTTCTAGGTGATCCTAAGCAATAAAGCTTGAAACTTGGGCCTTGAATCTTCAAAGAACTTCACCTCTCATGTTTACAGCCGTTTTAGGGTTTTGGGAGTGATTTGGGGCTGAATGGGGAGAGCATGGAGGCTTAATGATGTTTATATAGGGGCTAATTAGGGTTTCTGCCAAAATCAGTCTGGGGCGGTACGCCCAGAATGTATAACTTCAGGGCGGTACGCCCTAAAATGGCAGTCCGGTTCCTGATTATCGTTTTCACGATTTTGGAGCTCGGTTCTTCGTTTTTCGATGTTTTCGAGTCCCGTTTTCTCCCAAATCACCCAAATAGTGGTCCCATCATGCTCATTACATTAAATCCATTAAAAATGATAACAAATATGTCACGTAACACTATTGTATGCACAAATTAGGTCAAAACATGCAATTTTGGTCGGTTTTGCCGTACGCATCACTTTTAAGCAATTCACCTACGATTTGTGACTCAATCAAGTGGGTGATGACTCAAGACATCATGTGTGATCATAAATGACCTAAAGACTCATAAACATGACAAATTTGATATACGAAACTCAAAAATGTGATCTCCCGGTTAAAATCGAATTCGCGCGGGATTTACCGAACGTTCACCGTTTTCGTTCAAAACCTCAAATCCATGCACGTCCTCACATGTATTCACTTGTATGCTTAACTAGTATCACATACAAACCTCGTACATGATTGGAGTGCTTGAATTCCCGGTTAAACAGAATTATCGGTGTATTGGCGGTAAAATTCAAAATAGTGACAAATTGAATATCAAATCGATTAATGAACATAATAATGAATCAAACACCATAAAATAAAGTATAAAACATCATGATTAAACATAATTCCTCATTCGATTATCAATCAAAGGTTTCGGGTTACAAAACGGATCGAATCGGATAACCGGAAAACAGAAATGTTACATCACGAACATAGTGATATCTCCTG
>JBCNJP010000027.1:38075289-38107398 GCA_039602395.1 Deinandra increscens subsp. villosa
CCGGGGTGTGACACATAAAAAAATACAATTATATATGAGTTGTGAGTAGTTCATATTTCTACTCTAGGGAGAAGTTCAAATGAGAAGTTTGTTTTGGGTAAGAATAATAAGAAGGATTTTCAGCCATTGTATCTTGATCTAATAAAAAAAGGAAGGAGGGGTATTTTAGTCTTAGCCATTTTTGTTGACTTTTTATATACTTCCCTCATTTTCTTTAAACATTCATAACTTTCACATACGACATTATTTTTTTAAAAAAATTACACCATAAAAACGAGCATTTTTTTATCTTTAAAACGCATATAGTGTTGCTATATAAAAAATGAAAAAAAAATTACTCTTTCGATTTTTGACACAGGTCATTGTGTCAAAATGTTCAGATCATTGTGTCATTGTGTCGTCGTGTCAAAAGTATATATAGTGTTGCTATATATAAAATTAAATACTATTTCGGTTTTGGGCACAATATGAAACTATGATCTGAACATTTTGACACATCATTGTGTCATTGTGTCAAAATGTAATGATGTGTCAAAATGTTCAGATCATTGTGTCGTCGTGTCAAAAGTATATATAGTTTTGCTATATATAAAATTAATTACTCTTTCGGTTTTTGTCATCATATGAAACAATGATCTGAACATTTTGACACATCATTATGTCATTGTGTCAAAATATTCAGATCATTGTGTCATTGTGTCGTCGTGTCAAAAGTATATATATTGTGCTGCTATATATAAAATTAAAAAAAAATTACTCTTTCGGTTTTTAACACCATATGACACAATGATCTGAACATTTTGACACAATATGACACAATGATCTGAATATTTTGACACAATGACACAACGACACAATGATCTGAACATTTTAATACAATCGAAAGAGTAAAAAAAATTATTTTTTTATATAGCAACACTATACGCGTTTTAAAGAGAAAAAAAAAACGCTCGTTTTTATGGTGTAATTTTTTTAAAAATATTGTCGTACCTAAAAGTTATGAAGGTTTAAAAAATAGGGGGAATTTGATAAAAAGTTAAAAATACCCTTTCATCTTTGATTTTCTTTAGTTTTTCTCTCTAATTTACCCATGAAAATTTTAAGCCATAGATCTTCATTTAATTGAAGATCTAATGGCTATGATTCCTTCTTATCCTTCTTATTCAAACTAAACTTCTCACAATAACCTCACCCTTCTACTCTAATAAATAATTACATTTAACGACACATGTCATCGCTAGATTCATTCTCATCATAATTTTCGTGTTTCTCTCTCTCATATTAAATATCAATTATCTCCTTTATTAAATGCTAAAAAAATTTAATAATTTATATATATTACATTAATAAATGGGAGGCTTAGACACTACTTCTACTATTCATAAGTACTCTTGAATTGATGTTTGCCACGTGTCCCACTTACGAATTGATGGTTGCCACGTGTCCCACTATTGCATGTGTTTTTTTTTCCTGTTTTTTTACTACTTTATAATAATTGGGTGGTTGTGACACATAAGTCACTATTTATATCTAGGCCACTAATTTTATTACACGTGGCCTGACACATGTTAGGACATGTGGTGACATGTGGACACGTGTCATATATAGGTCAATGCTTTTGCGACACGTGGTCATGTGTTAGGCTACGTATGGCGACACGTGACCACGTGTCATATCTAGGCCAATGTTTTTGTGACACATGGTCACGTGTTGTAACACCCCAAATTTCACAGATACATTATATATATAGTAAATACGTGTTTATATTATAAATACGTGAGCTTAATTGATGAATGTGGTAAACTATGCTTTAGATAAGTTGCATGTGCTAGAAATACGTGTTTAATGGCTAACATGATAAAATGTGCATAAATGGATGTGTTAAACGTTAACGAAAGTAAAGTATGATATGAATATATGATTATATGAATAATATAATGATACATGTGTGAATTGATGGATATATACGTATAAATACGTGTGTTAGTAGTTAACGGAAAAGTAAAAGGACTAAAAGTGTAATTATTGTAAATTTATAAATGTATACGAATATTATACGTATCTATAATTATTATAAGTATTTTGAGCCTTATAAATAGTAAAGATATATCCTAACATGATTCATAACATGAAATAATAAGTATTGTAAAGTTTGAGGGGCTAAAACATAATTTAGCAATTAATAAAGAAAATATATATGTGTATATATATGTTATTGTACGAATCCTGAGCCTTAGAAACCTTAGAAAATGTTATAAATATGTCGCATAAGGTTTTGATACATAAAATGATAAAAAGATAGAAGTTCAGGGGGTTAGAATGCACAAAATAGAAAGATAAGGGCCTAAAATGCAAATAATCAATTCTGGTCGGAAAACCAGTGGCTCGCGTATCGCGAGCCACACCTTCTATCACGACGCGATACGCGAAGGACCAATCTGCAGCAGAAAATTCACAGGTTCGTTTTTAAGCCACGTTGATCACCTTGGAGCCCAAGTTAGGCCATAATACGCGTCGATTTTGAAGCTTAGTCACCATGGGACGTGTTAGGGACTTGAGACGCATCAAAAGGCTATAAATAGCAGCTTTAATTCCATCAAACAACTCGCCAATTCACTGAAATATGATCTAAAAACCCTAAAACCTCATCAGAACTTCGTCGGAGCAATTCTCTCAAACCGAAAGGAATTAGGAGCTGAATTTCTGCAGTCACCCATTAATTGGTATGATCTAAAATAACCTCTTTCAATTTTTTCTAATTCAATCTCTAAGTATGCTTTCTAAAAATGATGTAAAATTAGGGTTCTTGAGGTTATTCTGCTCAAATCGGGTGATCGGGTGGGAATTAGGGTCTGAATTTTTGTAGGTAATCCTAATTTAATGTGTTTTAAGAAAGCCCTAAGTTTATTTCACAATTGGAAAAGGTTTGGTTAAGGTTTTGTAAATGACCCAAAATTAGGGTTTTCATAACGTTGTTTTGCCCAAATTGACTAAACGATGTTGAAATAAGCTTCGATCTTTTGAAGGATATTATAAAATGTTATAATGGATAATGCCCTAAGTTGGTTTGAATTAAAAATGAGTTTTGAAAATAAAACAAGAAATTTATGAAATTAGGGTTTTGAAATATGATTATTTAATATAAAATAAACCAAAGGGTATAAAGGCTTGAATTTTGGTATGCTAACATGTTTTCATATAATATAAGAATATATGAAAGTAAATTGGCTATATAATCAAGTATTTAAAATACCGAGTTAATCGGATATTAGAGGTTCGCGCGGACCGGAAGGGTAGACACCTGTACACTGGGGTTTCTGGCAATAGCGGGGGTGTCGCCATCCCATCTGGGAAATGGCATCCCAACACTGGGCGATCCCGGAGTGAGTGTCTACTTATAGGAATGCGCGTCTTCATATTATCAATTAAAAGAGATATTATGCCTATAAGGGCATTTTGGTCATTTTGACCTTAATAGAAGTAAACCTTAATAATTAGATATTATTAAGATAATGTAATAGATAAATAAACATAGGATATGTTTATAATGTTAAACCTTGCGTTAACGTCATACAATACGCAATTAGGTTTAATCGGAAGGAATAACGGAGGTTCTGTCTGAAATTACTGCCTAAAAGAATAAAGTGAGTTCTATGAGCCCACTTTTAAATGTTTTAAAGTTTTTAATGTTTTCGGGCTGATATACATACAATGTTCAACTGTTTACTTGAAAAGTATTTGAGTTAAATACTTTTATCTGAAAGTTTGATTATCTTGACTGATAAATTGATGAACTGTTTGAAATGATACGTGTTATGTTATAAAGATACTTAAGAATAGTTATACGTGTTAATATTGTATATGAAATAATGATGATAGAATAATGCATATGAAATGATTATTAGAGTTATGTGTTATATTTGCTTTGAAATTAGGTATCCAAATGATAAGGGTTTGTTAATAAATGTACAAGTGAGAATGTATGATTATATGAGAACAGGTGATGCATTTGCTATATTATTATGTGGTGGATACGCCGTTGGTACATTGGTATACAAGCATGGTAGTATAGTTACCCGGTATATCGAAAGTGTGGAGGATACGCCGCTGGTACATCCTGTATACATACACCTAGGTAAATTGGGGGATGTTCAGTTGTTGCAGTATATGAGTACATTATCATGTTTATTAGCACACGTGAGTCACCTGGATATCTAACTAGGGGCGGGTAGTAGTACTGTGGTGGTTAAGGAGATGTTCGATAGAATGGAACGTCTAAAGAGTTAAGGTTACGTGAACAGAGGTCGATACTGAGGTTGGGGGCTTCCAGATGAAGTCACCTGAGCGGTATTCGAAACTGGAAGAACGGAATGTAGGACGGTTGTCGTTGCTGAGGTTGGGGGCTTCCAGATGAAGTCACCTGAGCAGTATTCGAGACCGGGAAGGTATAGATGAAATGGAGCGGTTGTCGGTACTGAGGTTGGGGGCTTCCGATAAAGTCACCCGAGCAGTATTCGAGACCAGAAGATATAGAGGTGTACGGAATTCAGGTCGTAGGAGTTAAAAGTTATTGAGGTAGATGTTTTCTAGAGAAACGTGTATGATTATGATGTTATCTTATAACTTGTTATGTGTTATACTTGATAAATGTTGAAAAAGGGATTTTGCAGGTACAAAGGTTTTGACCTCACAAACGAGGTAACGTTTTAAAATGTAGAACTCACCAGCGTAAGCTGACCTTTTCCCAAAAACATATGTATGTCAGGTATAGGTGTGACGTCCGGGAGCAAGGGCGGAGCCCTCGTGATAAGGGACTGATCGGGCAAGCTATTAGAAGAGCTGTTGGAGTTGCTGGCTTAGTGTAGATAAATAAAGACGAATATAGTTAGTCGCTATATAGATAGATTGTAAATTATCTCAATTACTTTACGTACTTGGCTTTATAATAAATAAAAGTTTTAAATTTTCCGCTGCTTATCTCTGTTGTGCCACGTGTTCATGAGTAAATCCGATGAGTGACCCCTCCTGGTGCCAAGTCTGGGAGTGGGCGTCACACGTGTTAAGCCACGTGTTATGTACATGTGATATGTTTTTTAACTTAAGCGCAGGTGGTCAACTTTTAGACCACTTTTAGAGTTTTTGACTTTGGTCACAGTGTTTTGAAAAATGGGTATTAAGCCACGTGTTATGTACATGTAGTTTTTTTTCCAGGCGTAAGCGCACATGGTCAACTTTTAAATCACTTTTAGAGTTTCGACTTTAGCAACGGCGTTTCAGAAAATGGGTGGCCCGCCGCGAAGCGCGGACGGGTCACCATCTTGTTAAATTTTAAAATATAACTGTTCTTATTTCTAACAATTTATTATAACTTATTAATTAATAATAAGATTTTAGTTATATCTTATATAAAAATTATTTTTTACTATAATTTGTCGTTACTTGTAATTACTTGAATTTTATAAATGTTATATATTTTATTTAACTTTAAAAAAGTAACAATGCAACTCACTTCTCTGTTTGAGAAATTTCATTACTAACAAATTACGAAATTGGATTCCATATTTCTTATTGTAGTTTGGTCATTGTTTGAACTTAGATATGACATGGAGATAATATAAAATAATTATCTAATAAAATATATGACATAGCATGGAAGTTTAATATTAATATTATTTGGAGTGATGTTTTATTTTCTTGAAATATTTTTTATTTATGAGTTTCATCGTTTTTCTCTTATGTGTTTTTTGTCAATTAATGTATAATTTCTTGTCAAGTGTATTATTTTGTCATTCCATCTCCTTTGTTGTTTTGCATACAATAAAATTTGATTTCTTTCTATACAATTAACCAATTTTACTACTTTTCATGTCATATATTACGTGTAAATGACATGTTTATATGTGCACTCAAATCATATAATTTTTTTAACAAACATGTGTGTTGGATTTATTTTATTGTGATAATATTTTATTGAACGGTACATATTAACGGTACTTATTGTTTGCACCCATAACATATGTTTCTACTTTTTGTCTATAACAGTTTGAGAAAATCAGATAATTTCGTTTTCTCGCACTGGCGAAGCTTTGTTGAGACCGGGGGGGGGGGGGGGGTGACCGCCCCCCCCCTCCCGGTTTTTTGGGCCGTAGTGCTAATTTTTACGATTTTGAAATTTTTTATATATATTGAGAACCGCCCCCCCCCCCCCCCCCGGATTAGAATCCATGACTTTTCGCCCCCCCCCCCCCCCCCCCCCAAACTTTTCGTCGAAGCTTCGCTAATGCTTCCTCGGGTATGAAATTACAATCAACTGAAGAGTTTAAAGAACTTGTGCTCCGATCTCTTTGTGCTTCTCGTAGTGAATGATTATTATTTACAGTATCATCTATCAAAATATTTTTTATATGAATCTTTAACGTGAATTATGTATTAAATTTTTAATAATTAAACTCGTATAATACACGGGTTCTATCCTAGGGGTAAAGTTCTAGTACAAACCAATATTATTGTAAGAACTTAAGAACTAATGTAAGAACCATTAAATTTCAATTGAATGAAGGTTATTTAGAAAATTTTTATGCTTCTTCTTCTTTTTTCCTTCATGTATATACACATAATGACAACTTAATGACCTAAAAAAAAAAACTAAACAAAAATCATTTTTTTGTAAGTCCGACTATGTTGCATATATGCAACATATGAAAACATATAATGTTGCACATATGCAACATATGAAACATATAATGTTGCATATATGCAACATGGTATGTTGCATATATGCAATATGGTATGTTGCATATACAACATATGAAACATACCATGTTGCACATATGAAACATATAATGTTGCATATATGCAACATAGTCGGACAGGCACAAAAAACAATTTTTTTTAAGTCATCGGGTGGATATGGGTGGATATATGTGAAATTAAATTAAAAAAAAAATCAAATTACCTAAAAAACTTTATTTGAAATAATTTTCCCTTAGTTCTTACAAGTTTGTACAATAGAATGTAGTGGAGGAATTAAAAAGAAATGACAAAATTACTTAATTATCCCTCATTTAAGTTGGTTCTTAAATTCTTACAATAGATAATGGTTCTTACATGAACTTTACCCTCTATCCTAGTTCTATAATATATTATTACATAATAAGGTTGTCAACAAGAACAATGTTGAATTTGATAAACTTGTAACACTTGCTGTAAGAGGTTCAAGATACAAGAAGGAACATTCTAAACATCTCATTTATGTTATTCCTTACAAATAACTTACATGTATACGTGTTAATCAAACCACGGGTAACCCTTTTTTGCAAATTAAGATAAATTTCAATATGTCATGTAAACAAATTTCATAGCTTTTACTAACGCACTTTAATCGTTTTATAAAATATCACACATATATTTTTAAGTAAATAACTAATTTTTTTAACAATAATATTTTTCATCGTAAAAAACCACCAACCTTACACTTGCAAAGATATAAACCTTGATCACTTACATGAAAAGACAATTACCGTACCACTAGACTATTGGTATAGTAAATTAAGTGATTAAGAGCATTCACACCAGCTTTCATATCCTTATCCTTATAATTTGTACTTTTATTATTACTTTTTCTCTCTTTTTCACTCACAACCATAATTAAATAATACTTTTTATACCTTTATCATTACATTTCTCTCTCTTCAAATCTTCAAATTTTAGCAAATTACCAAACTTTTTGTCAAATATACAGATTTTATAAATTTTTTATATCTTCTCTACTCACAACCACTCACAACCAAACCTTAAATTATACAGATTTACACTCACATATTTTTTAAGAAACTCACCGTGAATGCTCTAAGTGGCCATATTAAAAGGGTAAAAAAGTAGTATAATAGAAGTACAAGGGCCAAAAGTAAAAATGTTTTGCACATACATACTATAACTATACCCTGGCTATCTATCTAATTCATCCCCCACCCCACCCCACCCACGGGAAAAGTTACCATCTATCGTCTTTAATTTAATTTACTCTCAGACCTCCTCTACATATAAATACATAGAGAGCGGCAGTAGCAGCAGATTCTTTCTTTGGAAGTGTTTAATCATGGCGACACCTGATCGAGAATCAATCGAGACGTTCATGAGTATCACCGGCTCGTCTGAACTCGTTGCTATCCAGAAACTCACGGTAATCATTTACACCAAATGTTTTTTTTTTAATCTCAATCGCATCACGAATCGTGATTTAACGTTTTCTGTTGATTGTTATTCACTTTTCCTTGATCAATTTCAGTATTTACAATCGATGATAATCTGTGAGTTCGGAATCTGATTCTTAATGTAACGCAGGGGTTTTCCCTACGTTCTAGATCTTAGTTTGATGTTTTGATATAGATGTTGGATTGGTGTAGAATGTTGCTCCCTGTTTCCAGAAAGTTATATACCTAGGAATCTGTAATTTTGGAATATGGAATTGGAGTGGAATAATCTGTTGCAAACTTAATCCTGCAGCAATTGATGTCAACTTTTGATGATTGGTTCTTCTTCATGAGCCATCTAATGAAAATGCCAAATAACACTACGGTTGCTTGCTAGATACAGCAATTTTGGATAAATTATAGGTCATTCATCATTTTGTTTAGTCAACTGCACATTCTTCCTTTGGCAAGAAAGATTGCCTATCTGAAATGATTAGCCAAGTAAAATGCTTCAACACCGAATTTGATTTATCAAACAATACAACGTTCAATGTAGGCCAGTAGCAACTTTTTCTAAAATTTTAGTTATCCTATTTATGCAAGCCAAAAACAAATCCTCTGACATGCAAAGTCAAGGTGTATGTCTAGTCCAGAAATGGAGAGAGAATCTTTACGTGTCTAATTGAACATCATTGAGGTTTGATAGATGCTGTTAACATTGGGATAGATTAATTACAGGTCTCAAATTTTAATCTTTTGCTCCATCAAGCACTTTCTGATTGTATTTTCTATATGCTTATGAGGATGCTGAGTTGGATGTGTGAGTACCCAATGCTGGACCATATAAGAAATGGAGTTTTTCGTGAAGAATTGGGGTTGGGGTGATACGTATCTTGGATAAGATAAGAGAGGGGAGATTGAGATGGTTTGGTTCCATGTGAAGAAGAAATAGATCATAGAAACCCTCACAGTGGAGGGGAGGAGGAGAAGAGGCATACCCAAACTGACATGGGATGAGCGGAACAGATAAGATCTGCTAGATTTGCACCTCTTTGAGGAGATGACTGGGGTTAGGAGTTTTTGGAGACATTTGATAAAGGTTATGGATTTTTAGGGGAGCGTAGGGTTTTGTATTGGGTTTGTGTTGGAGCCTTAGCTCTTCCTACACTTTTGTTTTCCTTAACATAGCTTTTACCTTAGTGTGTCTTGGCGTATATATTTTTTTTGAGCGGAGTGTATAGCTAGCATCAAGTGGGTTCATGCTACCTTTTCTTGTCTCTTGTCTCTTTGCTTTTTTTTTTCTTATTTTATATTTTACTACTATATTTTGCCAATCATGTTTTGTTATCGGTAGTTTACTACTATTATTATTAATAGTATTTTTTTGTTTTGATTCCCTTTTCCACAATTTATCGTTTCCGGATCACTATAATATACATTTATAAAAGAGAAGTTTCTTGAGCTATTATCTCAGCGGGAGCAACCTATCTTACTCCTGGGATAGAGGAAATGGCGCTACCCCCGTCCCACCCTCCCCAGACCCTACAAATAACTTTGCTATGAGTGGGAATTTTACTGGTTATGTTTGTTTGCTTGTTCTTCAACGGGTTCCATTTCTCTGATAGTCTGATGAGTACTTTAGCTGGAATGTGCTAGCTATAGTTGTTTTTAGTTGTATCTGGGATGTTGTTTCATACACTTGTTGATTCTTGAGAACCAATCTATTTCAGTATCTTAGAAATTAATGTATGCCTTCAAAATTTTCATGTAAAGGAAATGTCATATTTTATGCTTATTAGATTTTAGGATAGAATCTATGTGTGCGTTGTCTGAAAGTTCAAATGGTAGATATAAGAAAAATGGGATCAAAGAAGGAGATACATGAGTCTTATGAATTGAGAAATAAGGAGTAATTTCATGCTTAGGATAGGATCTGCCTTTTATATTAGTATATATAATTATTGTATAGACAAGCATTTGCATTAGATTAGAGAGTTTCCATAGTAGATTAGAATCAGGAATTTCCATATCTTTGATTAAGAAATTATAAGCAATCAGTTAGGGCGTACCTAGGATAGCTATTCAGTATTCACCACTCAAATGTGGGACAAATAATTATTTTATTGCTGTTTTCGTTAGTTCTTGATATAAATCAAGTTGGGTCTTATCAGTATGTATGCATGTATATTTGTGTGTGTGTGTGCATATGTTTCTATAAATGTATAGTCTATATATAAGCCTTTTGTACTAGCTAGCTGCATCAATCTTTGCTCAATATCCGACATCATATTAAGCTTGATCCCTTGAATTTTCTGGTTTATGAATCTTTGTGATTGAAACAATTTAGTGATTTTTGCTGGACAGTGAAATAGAAAATTCAAAATACTTTTAGGACAACAGTCATTCTAAAAAATTCAAGATACAGGGAACTAAAAAAGTGGAAACTTGTTCCATTGGGTGTGAAACCTTGTCTCACCATGGTCAAATGCTTGTTTTTTTCTCTGCATAAATCAGTTTTGTAAACTGATATATATTTTATTTCTATCAACTATTATACAATACATAAATTGAGTTTTTTGCCAGTTCATTTCTGTTTTCAGTGTATCCTATTACTTTCTTGGGCTAAAGTGCTAAAGTATATTTTCTTTATGATTATCAGGAGCATGGTGGTGGTCTCAATGAAGCCGTTAATTCTTATTTTACAGAAGGAGATACGAACATGTTAGTTTCCTTTAATATGCAAATTATGCTAAATTCAGAAGTCCAAAGAATAAGATGATAAACCCATGTTTTGTTAATTTTTTTTAACGCATTGATTGCATTTTCTCAGTCAACATGAAACACATGTTGCTGCTCCACAGGAGGATTTCATGGACATAGACGATACACAAAGAGGATTTCATGAATCTCATCACCCTGAAACTACTTCCAGAATCGATGATGTCACCAACACTTTGCCAGTAATTATCCCTGAAACTCGTGTATCCTGCGGAACTGAAGATGATGTGTCGGGTGGTATTTCACATGACACATGTTTGAGTCCGAGTGCTCCTGGAATTAGTACTTTACCTGACTATGCCATAGAAGAGGAAATGATCCAAGCTGCAATCGAGGCTTCCAAACGCGAGGCTGAAACCAGTCGACCAGATGATGTGGTAAATTTGTGCTTTTCAAAACGGGGTGGGTCGGGTTGCCTTGAAACACCTTTTTTTGTCTAGAAGTTCTACGTTTAGTAATTAATAACTAGTGTGCCTATATGATTAAAAGAACCATACTATTTAAATAATGATTAATTTTGTGAATAGAATGATTTAGTAGTATGTCTTAAAGTTATGCTTTGGGTGACTTTTGACCCGTTTGACCGATTTGAGCTCTCTTTTTAACCATTTGACATATTATCAATAGAACACAAACCAAATTATCTCATTCATAAGTAAATAATTCTCTACTATTGATATTCTCTCAGCCAGCTGTGCAAGAGAAGGCCTTTGGTGAACTAGAATCTGAAGCAGGACCATCAGAAACACGAGCTTCAAAGGTGGCCGAGGTTGAAGAAGTCGGGACATTGGCATCAGCAAATGGAAGGTAAAGAATGATTTACTATATTGATTTTACTTGTGTAATTATATTTTTACCATTAAGACAAGTGTCAAGAAACCATAGGTTGGGTGTTGGCAGCTCATCTATTCAGGATGAGACCGAAGATGCAGACGAGCAACCTCTTGTTAGGCATAGGAGTAGACGCATGAACTTGAGCTCACCATCAGGTCCCACTCGACAGCAAAATGTGAATGATCCTGATGAAGTATATTTCTGTCTTCTTTCTAATTTCTTACTACAAAGTAGTGTTTGGTATGTGGGAATGGAATGGAACATTCCCCCATGGAATAAATAAACAATCTTGTTAACCTCTTAGGAACGGTTGGCACTATTCCTTCATGGAATGGAACGAAAGTTTACAATTAAGTCTATTTTTTGTTTCTTAAAAAGATTATAGTAACATTAATTCATCAAAAACATTTAATTAAAGTATCTTGTATACTTTTATATTAACTTTTTTTTTATTATAATATGATTTTAAGTTTTTATCTTTTTTTTTTAGATATTTGTAGCAATGCATTTTAAATCATATACTAATAAGAAGTAATATATATATTTCTTGATGAGATGATATATATAACATGAAAAATTGATATAAACTAAATTGTAAGAGAAAATAAATATTTTTAAGAATATCTAATGGTTATTTGGCTTAAAAATTATCAAACAAAATATATACTTGAATAACTGTTTCCATTCCCCATGCTAACCAATCATGCTAATGGAATGCAATGGATCAGTTCATTTCAAATATTACTTCTTATTTTTATTTGTTGATTGTTTATTGGAAGTGGGGTGGTATTTCATCTGAAGAACACGATGAGGCGGTCATGCTTGAGGCTGCAATGTTTGGTGGAGTTCCCGCTGGGGGTGGATATCGCGTACCATATACCCGAAATCGTTATATGCGAAATGGTTTGGGTAGAACTAATGGGCCGTACACTAGGTCGGCCCCTCGTCCTCCATCTCCCACTCTTACTGCTCAAAGATTGATAAGGGAACAACAGGTAAACCCTAAGGTTACTAACTAATATACACCTCTTTCTCCCAAAACAAGCCATATGATTTTCACCATATTTTCTTTTTACAGAATGATGAATATCTTGCATCATTGCAAGCTGACAGAGAAAAAGAGTTACTCCAGCAGGCAGCCAAAGAAGCTGCCATGGAAGAAGAACAGAGAAAACTGGAACAAGAACAGGTAGTGCAATTCAGATATTTGACCTGTCAAAGCAAGTTCATTATAGTATATTTCTATTTGAATATAGTTTTGAAGATTTTTTGGTATGTTTTTGCAGGAAATTGAGAGGCAGTTAGCAGCTAAAGAAGCTTCACTTCCTCAGGAACCTGCATCTGATGATGTCAACGCAGTCACCCTTCTCGTGCGGATGCCAGATGGAAGCCGTCATGGTCGCAGATTTATGAAAACTGATAAATTACTGGTATGGTTTCTACTGCTTTGTGCTTAAAAGTTAGAACCCCATTCCTTAAATGAATTAATATCCCTTTTTTTGGCAGTGTCTGTTTGACTTCATTGACGTTGGCAGAGTGGTCAAACCTAGCACATACAGATTCGTAATCACTCCCCTTCAAATCTTCGTTTATTCAAATAGTCAGTAATGATATTAACATGATCAAACCTTAGAAGTAATCAAAAGAGCGACATTCAATACAAAATCGATCAATTTTAATAAAATAGAGAGCTGCAAGAACCGTCGAATCCTTTTAGTTCAACAAGGCGGTGCTAATTGATGGAGATGCTAATAATGTAAATGTTTGACACAGGTGAGACCGTACCCCCGACGTGCTTTCAGTGACAGCGAAGGTGAGTTAAGCTTGAGTGAACTTGGATTGACTAGCAAGCAGGAGGCGTTGTTTCTTGAATTGATTTAAGCAAGCAGCTTGTAAATTATGAAGAAATAGTTAGTTAGTTGGTCATTGCTTCAAACATATTTAACCCTGAATTCAATGTTTATTGTTCTGTCAGTCAGTATATGGTCCTGGTATATACTCATGAAGTTGATATGATTGATGTTTACTAGATTTATATGATTTAGTTTTAATATAAACCGTTTCATAATTTATAAAGATAAGGTAAGTCATTACTATTTATTTATTATAATTATTACATGTATTCTAGACAACTAAAATGATTATAATATATTGATCGAAGATTTTTTTTTTTTTTTTTTTTTTGTGTGTGTGTATTTTTTCGTGAATTTAAATACTTCATTATTACAAAAATGATACTTTTATGAAAAGAAAATGTTAGCTTTAATAATATTTTTTTCTAAAAGAACACTAGATGAAAATCATATGGTGTATAAGCATGTCAGAGTTATGTTATATACATTTAAAATGATATTTGAATGAATTTGACGTGTGTTTGAGTGGATTTAGGTATATGAGGCACATGAAAATATATGCATTTTCTTTTATATATGATACTCTTGATTGTATGTATCTGAAATGAAATGGTCATTGTCTTTTAGTTTGGTATAGACAATTTATGTAGGTATCATTCACACCTAACGATAATGCTCAGTAGCATATCATGATTTGTGATATTGACATGCCCTCTTTGAAGTAGCTAGCTTACTCACCATTATTAAATTAAATAATATTATTAAAGAAAAGACACCGTGTACTTTAAACAAGATGGGAGTGTGTTTGTAAAACTTTGATATTTTGGATTGTTTCCAAACCAAAGAGGCAAAGAGAAGAGAGACAGACAGTTGGCATAACGTATCATCCAATGAGGGGCAACAACGTGTCACCCCTCCCCATGACCCTTCCTTCCTTCCTTCGTGTACGCTTTTGTGCTATTTTGGATCGATCTCTTCAATCAATTTCGATCTCTTCAATCAATTTCGATCTCTTCCACCACCTCTCTACGTACAATTCTTGCATTCGAAAATTCAAATCCAAATCCAATAAAAAGAAAAAGCTCAATTTTATGTTGGATGATCGATCGAGATCATGTGTCCGTGTTTAATAGATAAGATGAAAATGGAAGAAGTGGCGTCCATGATCGGAGTATCATACCCGGTATTCCAATTTCTTGTATGTTACGTTGCCACGATTCCCGTCAGCCTTTTCTGCCGCTTCGTCCCGGGGGGTTCCACCGCAAAGCACGTGTACGCCGCAACAACCGGTGCGGTGCTCTCCTTCCTGGCCTTTGGCCTCTCTTCCAATTTACACTTCCTCGTCTTTATAACCATCAGCTACGGCTCTATGCTGGCCTACCGGAAACTATGTGGCCTCATTACCTTCTTCTTAGCAATGGGATACCTCATCACATGGTACGTAACGTTCATTTGTATTTGTTTTCATCCGAATTGAATTGAATGATCGATCGTGTTATATGACCGGCCACTTCGCGAATATCCATTTATTTGTGTAAGATAGATTTGGGGATCGAGGGGATTTTTCACCGTGATTGTAAAGTTGAGATCATATATTTTGTCTATCAATGTATATATCCTGCATGCATTACATACATTTCCTGAATTTCCTTTCAATAATTATATTTGATTTTACTGTTGGCAAGCCATGTCTACTACATGAGTGGGGATTCATGGAAGGAAGGAGGTATTGATGCTACTGGTAAGCATTCTTAATTAATTAATTAATTAATTGTTACCTACCGTAGTAATTACTACTGTTAGTTTATTATTACATTATAATGATGTGTTCCACTCTACCCTTTAGATGTATTTTGTTAAAGAAAAAAAAAACAAAGTGTTAATGTTTAGGGTAAAAAATGTCAATATGCCAAACTTCATTAAAGAAAAAAAAAACAAAGTGTTAAAGTATTAATACCTAAAGTAAAAAAATGTCAAACACTAAAACTTTTGGGGCCAATATGAAAAATGTAATGGTTACTATTCATCTTAATTTCTATTATATATATATATATAATGTATGTAGGATCCATGATGGTGATCACATTGAAAGTGATTTCATGCGCTATTAATTATAACGACGGGCTGTTGAAAGAGAAACGTTTACGCGAGACCCAGAGGAAGAATCGGTTACTTAAGTTACCCTCTTTAATAGAGTATCTGGGATATTGCCTCTGTTGTGGAAGTCACTTTGCAGGCCCGGTCTATGAAATGAGGGATTATTTGGATTGGACAGAAGGGAAGGGGGTAAGCACGTTTAAAATGATGATCGAAAACCAATTAACTTTGATCTTATTTATCTAAATATATATTTTTGTCAGATTTGGATGACGTCTGATAAACCCTCACCATCACCTTTTGGGGCAACAATTAAAGCCATACTTCAAGCCGGTTTGTGTATGGGCGTGTACTTGTACCTTGACCCGAGATATCCACTATCAAGAATAGGTGACCCGGTTTATGAAAAGTGGGGATTTGTTGAGAGGCTGAGCTACCAGTTCATGTGTAGCTTTTCTGCGCGTTGGAAATATTACTTCATATGGTCGGTCTCGGAAGCTTCCATGATTCTTTCGGGCCTGGGTTTCAGTGGATGGACTAATTCTTTTCCGCTTGAGGCGCAATGGAGACGGGCCAAAAATGTTGATATATTGGGCGTTGAATTTGCAAAGAGTGCGGTAGAGATACCGCTTGTGTGGAATATACACGTCAGCACATGGCTAAGACACTGTGAGTTATTGATCCAAATATATACTTAATTTTCTTCTAATTTACATAATTTACATAGACATACACTTAATTAATTACACGCTGCATATGTGTGTATGTCTGTTCAGATGTTTATGACAGGCTTGTTCAGAGGAGGAGAAGACCTGGTTTCTTTCAGTTGCTGGCAACACAGACTGTTAGTGCTGTGTGGCATGTAAGAGTTTATTTATTTATTTATTTGCAGTACACTACTTATATATAATCTTTTATTAATTAGCTAGGGAGCATGCATGCATTTGGTTGGGTTATTGAGGATGATGATGATTAAATATTTTGGTTACTTTGATATATAGGGTTTATATCCAGGGTACATCATATTCTTTGTTCAATCTGCCTTGATGATTTCTGGTTCAAAAGGTAATTAATTACATGCAATTCGATCTCTTGTCTCTCTCTCTCTCTCTGGATTCAATTTAATTCCATTCATGATGGTGCCAGCTGCCGGATTAATGATTGACGTATTACTGTTTTGTTTTGTTTTGTGTATGATGATGATCAGCCATTTACCGGTGGCAACAAACTGTTTCGAGTGATAAACGTATGTTTAAAAAGATGATTATGCTCTCCAATTTCGCTTACACAGTTCTTGTTCTAACCTACTCTTCTATTGGTTTCATGGTAAGTGCTTGCATGGGTGATTCTAGCTCGTTTATGTTCGTTTATTTTCGTTTATTTTCTTAATAATTGGCCAATGCCGCTTAATTCCCTTTATTCAAAATCAGACTTAATTAGGTTTGGCTACTGGAAATCACTATTCTGTTTGTTTGTCTGTTTGTCTGAATAGAGCTAGCGTGAACAAGTTGATGAAGACAGACATTTTTAGGGGATTTTGACCCATCATCTGCCATGTTTTAAACTACATATATTTTTGAACTTTTTGGTTATTTTCTCACTAAACTTATTCTCAAAGGAACAGATCAGTATTTCAAACAATAAATGATATCCGTTAATTACCACAACATACATGAATGAAAACACATCCAGACAATAATGAATAGGGAAAATCACCAAAATGACCAAGTTTGACCAAGAAAAATCCGAAATGACCAACCAAAAGTATACTAACTCAAATGACCCACCCAATAGAATCCAGCCATTTGTCATATTTTAACCAATCACAATCTCACATGTGTCCTCAATCTGACAAGTAGGCTAAATGTGGAACCCACTCTCAGCCAATACATGTTCGACACGTGGAAAAAAACTCAGAATACTAGGCTTGGCACCAGCTTTGTAACCGGGCCTCTACAAATCTGCCACGTGTCCTAGAAAAAAACTCCCCACTTACCTCCCCCCAACTCTCCCTTACCTCCCCTTGCGTCATCGGTGCAAATGCAAAAGACCAAAAGCGTATGCAACAAAAACCAAATAGGAAATGCATAATTCTTTAACGTATTTGCACAAAATATACTTTCGTAAACAAAGATGAAAATGCGACATCAATTATACTGAATATTTAAAATTTCAGACTAATAACATGATCGATCATAAAACGTACGTACTACACCCGTAGATCACTTCTTAGCAAAGAGTCCTCCAAACACACCAAACCGGCCTTCACTCTTCTTCGGTGGCGCCATTGTTACGGTACCGGTACCCCTCTTTCCGGCGACGGTGGTGGTACCGGTACCCCTCTTTCCGGCGACGGTGGTGGTACCGCCGCTCTTCCCCTCCACCTTCTGCAGAATCGGGTCGGTCTCCAACAACCCTTCTTTATCCAATGCACCCATCAGCCACTCGAAAATCCCCTTCTCCTCCTCGCTGCTTTTACCCGAGCCCTTTGCCGCCGTGGCAAAGGTCCGTACTCTTCTTGCACGTGTGGTGATGAGGCTGCTGTTGGTGGTGCCGGCGATGGTGTTGGCGGTGGGGTTGGCGGAGGATACGGCGGTCGCCGGAGCAAGAAACATGTTCAGGGAAGACATTTTTGGTTGTGGTTTGAGTGGGTTTGTGAGGATATGAAGGTATTTGGAGATAATAGAGCTGGTGACGCAGGGGGAGGTAAGGGGGAGTTGGGGGGAGGTAAGGGGGGAGTTTTTTTCTAGGACACGTGGCAGCTTTGTAGAGGCCCGGTTACAAAGCTGGTGCCAAGCCTAGTAGTCTGGGTTTTAGTCCACGTGTCGAACATGTATTGGCTGAGAGTGGGCTCCACCTTTAGCCTACTTGTCAGATTGAGGACACATGTCAGATTGTGATTGGTTAAAGTATGACAAATGGCTGGATTCTATTGGGTGGGTCATTTGAGTTAGTATACTTTTGGTTGGTCATTTCGGATTTTTCTTGGTCAAACTTGGTCATTTTGGTGATTTTCCCTAATGAATATAGTTGGTTGGTCATCTAGTAGTTAGCTATGAATATTGTTACGTTTATTAATGTCACATAATCATCATATACTTTCGATCAAAATGTTTCAGGTACTAGATCTAGATGAATCAATCAGTGCATTCGAGAGTGTATACTACATTGGAACCGTAGTTCCTGTGGTTTTCATCCTCCTCGGTATCATCTTCAAACCAAAGCCCGTCACTTCCAGAGCCCGAAAAAACAAGTAATGTATATGCATGCACACAAAACATATTTACTTACTAATGCTTCCTAGCTTCTTGGCCCGATAAGCAGCGAGCGTCTCCTAATCAAGAGCTTTATGGTAGTGTTTTTTAGTCGCATATTAATTTGAATTATATATATATATATTTCTGTAATAATAATAAATATAATACATACGGGCATTAGCTAGCGAAGGAGGACTAATTAAGGCTTTGTTCTTCTCTATATATGTTGAATCATGTATATTTGGAGAAGATTTTGTACGTTTGTATGAAAATTATACCATTTTCCTGTCTTATTAATTAGTTCATCACATTAATTCATTAACATGCAACACTTCAGAACTTCTTCTTCTTCTTCTTTTTTTTTTTTTTTTTTTGATTTTTCGTTACTGTTGATTACTTTCTTAACAAAAACGTTTATCCTTAATTATGAAGCTCAACATTCTTATACTTATCTTATTTATATTAATCTATATATGTCGTGTAACACTATTTTGACAGTTTTTAGACTGTCTCCAATGCTGGTGTCTGTACTTCTTACAAATAGTCCTAATCAGCATGTCACATTAACTTTTTATCCATCATTCTCATAAACACTTTTTAGCCCCAACGCTATCCTTCCCACCAGTGGCGGAGCTTCGAATTTTTATAGTGGTGACCGAAAGTTATGTTACTCAATTTTTTTCCTATCACTATGTTTCGAGGTATATGTTCGGATTGACGGTTCGGTCGGTTCAAACAATAAAAACTAAAAATAACGAACTTTATTCATTAATTCAAATGACCGTTCTTACAAATGAAAAAATATATGTTTTGTAACAAAGAAAAACCTAAGATACCTATGATTATACGGGAGAAACAATGAGTACCTAAAAGAATTGTAACTCGGCTCACTGCCCTTTTTGTCTTTTTTCCATAATAAACCTGATAAAAAAAATAAAGCAATCAATCAATAGTCTTATCGTCTAATAAAAAGTGACAACATTAAAAATTACAACTTATAAGCAATCAATCAATATGTTTATCTATCATAAAATGCATCTCATCCATCAAAAAATTTATAAAACTCGAACTTAAAAATGCATCTAAAAATCTAAAATACATCTCATTCGTCAAGATTTAAGAAATACATCTCATTCCGTCATTCATTAGTTACTTCGATTTCATAAAACATAGAAACATACATATAACACACTATGTCATTATTGGCCTTTGGCCACGAAAAAAAACCGTGACCAAAGGTGTTTGTCCATGTTTTTTTTCTCCATTTCCATCGAAATCAAAGATCTCGTCATCGTATGTATCATATGACCATGTTAGAATATCAGTAGCTGAAGCCACCTAGAAACGTGGCTAAAGGGTACCGATATTTATTGTTGTAATCTAACAATTCTTCCAAAAAGCGTGGCCAAAGGGTCCCAACGGCCACATGTGTTTGTTTAACGTGGCATTTGGTATTATATAGTCACATATATTTGTGTTTTAGCCACATATGTTAGAAAAAACGTGGACAAATGGGTTGTTGAAATCATACATTTTGTCCAAATACACGTGGCCAAAGAGTGGCATTGGCCACGTAAAAATACCAAAAGTGTGACCTTTGATATTATATAATCATATATATTTGTGTGTTTAGCCACATATGTTAGAAAAAAACATGGCCAAATGGGTTGCTGAAATCATACATTTTGTCCCAATTCGCGTGGCCAAAGGGTGGCAATGGACACATTAAAATATCAAAAGTGTGGCATTTGGAATTATATAGTCACATATATTTGTGTTTTAGCCACATATATTAGAAAAAAAGAAAGTGGGCAAAGGGTTGTTGAAATCAGATATGCTCTCCCAATACGCGTGGCCAAAGGGTGGCAATGACCAGGTTAAAGTATCAAAAGTGTGGCCTTTGGTATTATATGGTCACATATATTTGTGTTTTAGCCACATATATTTGGAAAAAAAATTGCCAAAGGGTTGTTGAAATCAGATATTTTGTCCCAATACGCGTGGCCAAAAGGTGCCAACGGCCACGTTAAAATATCAAAAGTGTGACCTTTGGTATTATATGGTCACATATATTTGTGTTTTAGTCACATACATTTGAAAAAAAAGTGGCGAAAGGGTTGTTGAAATCAGATGTGTTCTCCCAATACGCGTGGATAATTTAAACCCTAATACAAATCAATTACAAATCCAATACAAATCTAATAAAATCAATTACAAACTTTTTGTTCATTACAAATGAAATACAAACAAAAAATTAAAGAAAATTACACTACATACATGCATTATTCTCAATTTAATTCTCAATCCGCGAGCCAACAACACTATCATGTGATCTTCATCTTCAACTGTTCAGATTTGAGCTTAATTAGAACCATTTTTTCTTGTATTCCTATACAAAAACATATAATTGATAATTAGGTTATGAAAATTGATCAGATATATATAGAAATTTTCAAATACTTATCACCATAATAGATATGGACTGAGGAGTGCCATTGTATTGCAAGTAGTATGGGTGATCAGGTCCTACAATTCAATTGATTTCTGGATGAACATTAGATATCCAGATGAACTTTAAACATCCGGATGAACATCACATTAAGTTCCAGATCAACTTCAAAGTCAGTTGAACTTTACTTGGTACACATCTCACCATTTATTCCAACAATCCCTACCTAGCCCAAGTGTTTGAGGTACCAAATAACATTAGAAATGGGACTACATGACATTCCCAAATAGATTAATGTGAAACTATAGAAGAGAATGAAACTTAACTGGCAAATATTTACCTTTTTCTTTTCAACTGCTTCAGATGAGGTTGATAGGCCACCGATTTAATGCCCTACAGTTCAATTAATTATTTTATTGAAATCAGCAATCAAACCAATAATGAGTTTGAAAAATACTAACCGTTGTGTGTATGTCAGCATGATTAGTGATGTGGTTAGATCCAACAGAAATCTCTTTAGAATTTACCTAGAACAATGTTTTTGAATTGGTAAAATGTATATGTTATTAGGTACTTGCGAATAGTATGATTAAGTTGTGATGTAAAGAATTTACCTCTGTAAATGCTGGAGCATTAAGTTGTTGTGGTAACGGTGTTCCAAGTGCAAACAAATGAGCTATAAGTAGATCAAGTCTTTTCTCCGATTCTTCATTCTTCAAGAAGAGGGCCTTAAGTTCTTCATTTTGTTCATCACGCAAAAGTCTCTCTTCTTTAAGTTCAAACTCAAGTTTTTCTATGTGATCAAGGTTGATGGAACCATCCTTGAATTTTGCACAATTAACCAATGTTTTAAAAACCGGTTTTTTAGTTGAACCGGAAAACTTTCCGGGACCGGTTCGATCGGTCGGACCGGTTAGACCGGCCGGTTGAACCGGTTAGGGGATTTATATATATATATATTTTTATAAAAATGTTAATAAATGTGTACACCACAACGAAAATAGTTAAAATACAATGATAATCCACTAAAAAATAATACCAAATAGGTATTTCATAAGAATATATAAGTTTTAAACTTTAAAAAATAATAGCAAATAACAATAAATTTAAAAAAAAAACTTTTTTTTAAATTGTCAGAAAACCGGTTGAACCGAAAAAAACCGGAAAACCGCCCGGTTCAAAACGGTCCGGTTATGTCCAAAAAACCGGGGATTAAAAAACCGGTATGATGACCGGTTGGCGGTTGAACCGGTTGAACCGGTTTTTAAAACATTGCAATTAACAAAATGTAGTTATATGCTTTTTAACAAAGTACATAAATAAGAAAACATGCGGAAAATAAAGGTTTTAAATACATATAATGTATCAGATGAAATAGTAAACACATAAGAAAGCTGCAAATTCTTAAATTATGAAAATTCACAGAATGTAGCATAAAATAATGTAGCAGATGCTTGACATCAACATTCTTCTATTCTTCTAGAGGAGACTTCAACTGCAATTTCTTTATTTTGTACCCCTCTAACATGATCCTACAAACATGTTGTTGGAAATATTCCAACATATGTCCTTTAGGATCATTTCTTAGTAATGACCACATAAAGTAACATAAATTAGTTCTTATTAATATATCATATAAAGACCCTAATTTTATTTGATATGTTATAAACAATATACATCTAAAGGGTAGAGTGGAACACATCATGTCTTCACTTTATATAAAGAAACAGTTGAGCATTTCTAGCAAAGTACATAAATAAGAAAGGAGGTTCATCAACATTCTTGTATCCGCCCCCCCCCCCCCCTAACACATGCAGTAACATGAATAACTTGACAATTACCGTTCTCTGGTAATTGTGCAGATGCTTGGCATCAACAATCTTAGCATAATATAACTAATTTAGTATGCTCCCACAGTCATGTAAGAAAGTAAATAACCCCTTCCTAATTGTGTATGAAATGAAATTTTATCAATTTGTAACTATATTTGTATACAAATACAGGGATCCCAAGTTAAACGTGTATCAATAATAAACAAAACAAACAATTTTAAGAAAATTGTAATTAATGAATAACTTGACAATTGCCATCTTCTGGACAGATTGGTCTCCCAAAACACATGGAAATTCTGAAGAATCGCTAGCGCTGTCTGTTGAAGCTCCTTGTTGCGTCACTATTCGTTGTCGAGACGAAATTAGTGATGAATCGAAATTAATGATATATATTTGTATACAAATACAGGGATCCCAAGTTAAACGTGTATCAATAATAAACAAAACAAACAATTTTATGAAAATTGTAATTAATGAATAACTTGACAATTGCCATCTTCTGTTCACGTCACTATTCGTTGTCCAGACGAAATTAGTGATGAATCAAAATTAATGATACGGATGACAAAGAAAACCTAGTTATTTGCTGCAGGTGTTTAATTGGAAATTTTCGGTGAAAATGAGAGGGAATAATATCTGATGAATCGATAATAAGTACATTTAGTTTGAAATTTTGGTTGAAATTTGAACTAATGGTGGGAAATTAAAAAAATTTGGTGAAATTTTTTAATTAAAAGGCGGGGGGGGGGGGGGGGGGATTGTTCAAACTGATAATTAAACCCGAAATTAATTAAACAATATGTATATTAAACATAATTAAACCTAAATTTAAACATAAACATAAATTAAACCTAAAATTCAACATAAACATTAGATAATTAATTACCGTATTAAAGCACTTGAATTTCAGTCATTTAGATGATTACTTACCGTATTCAGGGCTATCAATCACATTTAGAGGACGCAAGTGCCACATTTTTAGATAGTGGTGATAAACCAAAAAAAAAGAGAGCTGAGAGAGATAAACGGGGTATATGGTGATGATCCACAATTATTTAATTAATTATATTATTTATATCCGAAACTCGAGGTGGTAGATAAAGATTTGACCTCTAGTAATCATATATATCTGTCGTCGCCACAGGTAACTAATTAATAGTTGCTACTATTTAGTCACGGTTAATATATGTGGCCACAGGTAATAGATTTTTGTCACTCACAACCTACTATTTAGTCACACAACTTAATAACAGTGACCATATGTACTAGCTTTTAGCCACATAACTGAGTAAAAACAGTGGCCATTGCTCACATTTTGCCACACATAATATAATAATATATACTTAATAGTTTTGTTTTTTTATTTACTAAGTAATAAAATATTCTCTTCCGTCACACAACATTATTTAAGCGTGGCCATACATTCCTTTTTGGTCACATGAATAAAAAATCATAAAATTTTCGTGGCCGTTTGGTGCATTTCGCCAGTCTTTTTTAAGTGTGACAAATAAGCGCTACATGTTTTTGTAAAACAATAGCTAAAGCTACTGCACCTGATTGTTGTTGTCACATAAACAAAAAAAATACGTGGCTAAAAGGAGTCCGAATGTTATATATTTGGCCACGGGTACAAAATATGTGTGGCTAAAACTAGTGTTTGTTACCTTTAGCCACGTTTTTTTAAACCGTGACTAGGTGTTTTCTAAAAAACCGTGGTTAAAGCCACTTTTTGACGTAGTGTGAATAATGGAGGATCATAAATGGTTTATAGAACTATAGATCCTCAATGCTACAATTTTGTTCTAATTAGGCATTTAGAGACACCGAAGGCAAGGACTCGTCTTAACGGGTCAAACGGGTTAAAAAGTCATATGGATACAAATTACAATGGTAATGCAATCCAAATGATAATTTGGATGATGGGATTTCAATTATATGACTTATATCCAAGAAACTTAAGTAAATGTAATATGTGATGCTATATAGCATAATAGGGGGTTTAAAACTAATATCGAAGTGTGCATAGAGTCGTATCCAAATTAATTGCTTGTAGACATGAATATAGTGGTGCTATAATTGTTGTAGATCATTTCTGGATCACAGCAAACGAGGTTGCCTCAAAGAAATCCTTAATGAGTCAAACGGGTTGGGTGAACCCGGGGATGGTTAAGGTATTATGATCATGACCAAGGTATGTGATTACCATGAAAACATTTTCCAAATGTCTTTTTGAAGGTCTAAGGGGCCTAATGTAAGTCCCCAAAGATTTCAAGTGAAGATAGTAAAAACATGTGAAACTGTCAAAAATATTCTTAGTAAGAAACAGAGAAAATTCGGCCAGATCCCTGGAAAATTAGCTCCAAACGTATCGATTGGAGCATTAGTAGATGTAGGCGATACGTCTGCAGGTCTAAGCGTATCGCTTGGAAAATGTAGTTATTCTAGATGATATGCTTGGGAGCCCGATTATGATTTTAATTGTTTTTCTTCATTATTTGATGTTATAATACATTGTTATGCAATAGAAACTCACTATTGAAAGTGAGTATGTTGCAGGTAAGGCCAAGGCTTGAAAGGATGCTCATCAAGTGAAGAAGGAACCGATCACATGAAGATTGAACAAACCGATTCCCCTTTTTGTGTAATGAACTTATGTAAAGTTTAAAGAACAACTCTTGGATGTCAAACTTACTATGGGTATATTTTGTATATGTAAACCTCAATGATGGGTTTTATGATTGTCAAACCATATGATTTGTACAAAAATTTCTGTGGCCGAATTTTTATAAAGTAATGACTTTGGTTTGGCATCAAATTGTATACGGGTGTTACATCGGGTAGGCCAGTGGCCTGTTAGTGATCCAAATTTGCCGTTGAAAAAGTTAATTAGGTTGGTTATCCAAACAGAAAATAAGGTAAAGACATGAGGTATACCCAATTTGAGTTGGGCATGTGAGCCTACCCATGTGAGTTGGAAATGTGAGTTGGATTCAACCTTTTTCGTTTAAAATATAAAACATAATATTTTGAATAAAAATAAATCATTTCATTAGTATAAAAAAATTACATAAAACAAAATATAAAAGCACACCAAAAATTTAATGAATCTCCATCTCAACAAACTCACGTTTTGCTTTGTCCAGATGATCGGTTCTTAATGCAAGTATGACTGATTGTCATCAAGTCATTCAAAAACCTATTAACCTAGATAGCTTTGTTTGAGTAAGAAAAAAGAAAACATAAAAAAGTAAAGCTTTGATTGATTTAAATAAAACTTATGCTAACCTAAATTACAATTAAACTAAGAAACATGAACAAACGATACAAAAAAGCACGAGAAAGAAACAAGCAATCACATTTGGGTTTGGATTCGATGACACAATGTATAACCTGACTTAACTAACCACATTAATAAGCTACATAAAGATAGCCCCGGTTAACATATATGAACAAAGGATAATTAAGGAATGCATCATTCATGCAACTTAGATTCAACGATTCTATACTGAATGAATAAGATAACATAAGGTACACAACGTAATCATCAACAAAACTAAACTCTGCAATCAATAGCACCTTGCTCCTCAGTGACAAAAACCAAATAAAAGGGACGATGTATTGATGTGTGATCAAATAATTTATCCTACAAAGCTCACATATATTAAACACATAAACAAACTTAAACTATTCACTAGTAAAAATAATAAAAGTACATTTAGGTCTAGTATATGCTCAAAAGTCAGATTTAATAAACGACAACACAAACCCTAAGCTTAGATTTGGAATTAGAAGCAACGGTATAACCTGATTTCACTCTGGTAACAACTACATAGACATAACATTATTTGATAATATGGAATAGCGGACAATTATGAGAGTAAGGAATCCGGCCGTGTCAACTTAATGATTTAAAGAGCAAATAAGGGCACGTGCTAAGATGTGTACTACACAACTATCAACATATAAATATAATTCGACACAATATTACATGGTTAACGATTCTAAGACTGATAGTGGGCTAATGAGTACTAAATTAGACATATATATCTTTCAAACACATCCATGTACATGGGCAAATTTAAGTGGTTAGGGGGGGGGGGGGGGAGAGCCCCAGTTCAAGAAGACCCCACTCAACCTTGTCGTAGTAATGCAATTTTTTTAAAAGATTTAAGTAAAAAAAAATTTGGGCCCTCAAGATTTATATTATTAGGCCCCCAGGATCATGGTTGTAAAAACTGTCCGAGAAGACCGAGGACTCGATGAGTACTCCCCGCCTACGCCTACAAGTCCCCGAGTACTCCCTCGATTAGGGCGAGTACTCAAAAATCCAGTCGACTGACTTTGAAGCGCCTGTCGAATTTTACAACCATGCCAAGGATTCATATTTTTAGATGTTTGAATGTGATACTTAAGATGTTAATGGAGATATAGAGTTGCAAGTTTAATGGGGTTGGAGGAAGATATAAAGTGGGGAAGAAGAAGTAAACAAAAATGAATAATAAAATAATAAAAGAAAATGTTTGAGTGTCTTATAAACAAAAGTGAAACTGCCTTTTTTTTTGTTGGAACGGTAGTTAGAATGCCTTTTAAACATACCTTTTTAATTTTAATTTTTTTATTTCTTTTTCTACTATTCTTTTATTTGATTCTCATTCATTCTCTTGAATAATCTATTTATTTTATTTCTTAGCCTAGTGATAAATCTGTATTTCTTAGCCTTGTATACATTTATTTATGCCTTGTATAAAAGTTCTTAATATGAATAAATGTAATTAGCTAATTCATTACAACCACTAGCTTAGCATAGTGACAAAGATGTATGACCCTTTACCATATGGTTTTGGGTTCAAGTCTCACTTGTAACAAAAGAATAAAAAATGGGGCTTACAAGTTGGGCTATGAGGTTTTCTCACCAGTGGTGAGTTTCCTCCTGATAAGGATTGGAGATGATCGGGTGAGTGGTGTAATGTCCCGTCAGTGATTTCAAATTTGCCGTTCAAACAAAAAAAGATAGCTAATTCATTAAGTTATGTAGTTATTAATAAGTTCTATTTATCTTTTAAATTTACGGATTAACAGTTTTTTAAATATAGATTTATATTTCTATATTTTTATTTTGATATTTAAGGAATTGATATTTGAGAATTAAAAAAATAAAAAAAATTATTTAAAGTGTGGTCTACTAGTTGTCAATTACCTTTTGTATATGATCATTTGTATTTCTTTTCTTTAAAATAGTTCAAGCTACTTTTGGTAATAAAATTTTTATAGAATAAAATTTAGTCGACATGATCATCTAGCGCTAATGTTATACACTTAGACTAGTTTTCTATCCAGAAAATGTAAGGTCAAAATACTAGAGAGCTCATAAGATCTGGATTTTCCTTGCATAAGTATTTGATTGATGTATTACATAAAGATTTCAGTTATTTATAGGTTAGAATATATTTTAGGTTACAACTATTAGTACATGTTTACGCATTGTATAAGCTAAAAACTTTAAAAAATTAGTATTATCTAATTTCCTAGAAACATTAGTTTTTATAAGAACCATAATGTTAACTCGTTATTTAATGTTCTGACATGTATAACTGAAACTAGGGTTGGCAATTTTGATACGGACACGAAAACACGACACGAACCGACACGATGTTAACATGTTTCGTGTTTGGGCTTAACAGGTTTCGTGTCGTTAACATGTCGATTTGTTAAGACCTGTTAAATTTCGTGTCTTAACAGGTCGAAACCTGTTAAGACATGTTTACATTTTTAATAATATATATACTTTTTAAATAATATATTAAACATATATTAGGATAAAGTGTTTCAATAGGCGCGATAATTTTTTTTTTTGCATTTCAAAATTCCAACTCCAGTTATACTAGTAAACATACAGGCTGTGATACGTCTCTCGAACCCTAACTGAAGGCGATCGATCTCCCAGACGCACGACTCCAACCTCGCCGTCACTCCAACCACTGCGATACGCTACCATCTTCTACAGGTATGTACCATTAAAGCTTGAACTTAAATTTTCTTTGTATAACTTTTGTGTGTAGGTTTGAGCAAAAATTGAGAAGAAACCACTGCGATACGCTACCATCTTCAAGTTTTGAGAAGAAACACTCGGCGAAAGTTGAAATTGCGATGCATGTCATTATTCTACTTTTATGGATTGTTGTTTAAAACCGTTAAGGGTTATGTGTTTTGGTAATATTTTTCGTTGACTTTTATGAACCATTGGTGATTTATGTTTCACTAAACAGGTTACACGTTTATGTGATATTTATCGTGTTCCTAAATGATCTCGACTGTCGATTAGTTAAAAGTTCGTGTCTAAACAAGTTTTATCGGGTCAACCCGTTAATATACAGATCGTGTTCGTGTTTTGAAACTGGACATGAAAAGTTTTCGTGTTGTGTTCGTGTTTGAGACCAATCGTGTCGTGTCTTATCATGTCGTGTCTTATCATGTCGTGTCTTATCGTGTCGTGTCTGACACGATTTGCCAGCCCTAACTGAAACCACCTTCAAACCTCATACAGAGAAATATTGTGATGACCCGACCCGATAAAGTTCCTCTTTATGGACCTAACAAAAGAGTTTTTGGCTATCCGAATATTGAATTAACCAATTTCGCCTCACTGATTGAAAATCTTGGACCCGTCACTGTCCATATATCAAACAACATAAAATAAACCCTTAATTGTTAACATGTTTAAGCAACTAAAGGATATTTAATGTCTAGTAAAGTGAAACCAAATTGAATACCTATACTAACCTAAAACCTACATCCGATTATGATTAAAAGTAACTATTTAACAAAACATAAAAACAAAGAAATCAGAGATTGTCACCATAACAATTCTTCATTAAAATATTAAGTAAGCTCCTTGATGCCTCTCAAATGCATGTGACAAAAAGAAGTTGTTCCTGTTCCTCTTTGATATACGCACAGCAGCCCCAAAGGGGACTGCCGCTTGCAGCCTTTATGAACCCCCAGGAACTGTCATGCGTATGCAGTGCGAATGCTTTTTAATTTTCATCTTCGGTCAAATGCCAATAGCAGCCCATTATCCGAATTGATTGAAACCAGGCTCATCTAATCTTTTAGTTTTAGCCCAATAAACATTGGATTTCATTTCATAGCCTCACGTGAGCTTGCTGTTGTATTTCTTTTATTTCCATTTGTTTAGGAGTAGCTCAAATACCGAACAATTATAAGCCTACAAAAATCAGTTAAAGTTTAGCTCATATTAGGCTTTTTTTTTAATCCATGCCTCTCCATATAATTAAGGACATGAGGTATACCTCTAGTCATGTTAAACTTTAATACCGTCACGTCATCGCTGACTAGATTTTAACACCACATAACACCACATGGGTATACTCCATGTTATGTGGTGTTGTGTTATCACTATTTTATTATTTTTTTTCTTTTTAATTTTGAGATATAAAAATAACACATTAATCTTAAAAATATAAATACTTCATTTAAATAAAAAAAACTACATATACTTGATTAAAAAAAACTACAAATACTTCATTTAAATAAAAAACTACAAATACTAGAAAAAAAAAACTAATCGTCATGTAATTCACTCATGATTTTTTCCTTCTCTTTCTCAATCATTTCTCGTTGCTTCGGAGTCAAGTTCGATGTATCAATGCCGAGAACATGGAATTGTTGAAGACAATATTTTTTCTCTCGCAATTGGGTTCTTTTTTCATGTTCCGTGTTAAACCTCGTCATTTGTGCGTTCATAGCTTTGTCCAACTCTAACTCCTTTTCTTGTCGAACCGCCTTCTTCTTCCCCATGGGACTTCGCAAAACCTCTTGTTGAGGTTGTGTTTCGTCTTCGTCCTCCAACACCGTATCATCGTTTAAGTTGATGTTGCAACGTCCCGTTGAGTTGGAGCTCATGGGACTATCGTGGTTGGTCGAGGAGCGCTTCTTGCTAACGGTGGAACCTTCCATAATCTCATTGAATTTTGGAGACGCTTTCAAAATTTGATAATGTTGAAGAAGAGGTGACGACTTGTTGTGGTCGTCTTTGTAGCGAGCAACAACGATGTTTATCAAATCGGCGTCGCTTGCACCGCTAGGACGGGTTCGATCCACTTGCACCATAATCCCATGGAATTTCCCAATTTTCGTCTTTTTGGTGCTCCACTTGCCGCTAAGTTTGTCGTTGTTGCGGAATATCGGGAGCTCATTGAGTTTTGCGGCTTCCTTCAAGCTAGCGTGATTTCGTGCTAACTCGATCCCAAAACGCATCTTTAGTTTGCGAGTTACCTAATATATATATATATATATATATATATATATATATATATATATATATATATATATAGGGTAGGGTTCTATGGAAAACACTTCATTTTAGGGAAACATGAAAAACCACTTTCTAACTATTGATTTAAAATTAATGGTTGAGATCAAATGAGGGCAAAGATGGTAAATTTGGAGGGTTTAATAATGGCATAATAGATAAATGATATTTTTATTAATAAATGTTTTAATTAATTTCTCTCCACAATCTTCTTTTTCCTTAAATATCTCTCTCCGTCTCTCTCCTTTAATTGCAAATTTTAGACCAAATTTTAGAAAAGAAAAACAAACAAAATTTATAAAAGAAAAAAAATCATTGATCACCGGTTCATCACCAGAGTAACGATTGTTACACAGTTGTAACTATAACTAATCAACGTATACAAATTTTGTTACAACTGTATATATATTCGTGTTACATTCGTGTAACAGTAATTTCATATATATTTTTCAAGAAAATATTGAAGGTTACATATGCGTAACAAT
>JBCNJP010000027.1:38107898-38168152 GCA_039602395.1 Deinandra increscens subsp. villosa
AGTAATGCAATTTTTTTAAAAGGTTTAAGTAAAAAAAATTAGGGCCCTCAAGATTTATATTATTAGGCCCCCAGGATCATGGTTGTAAAAACTGTCCGAGAAGACCGAGGACTCGATGAGTACTCAGTTTGGTAAGAGAACTTAAGAAAAAGATAGAAGTTAAAGAACAGTATGAGGGCTTGTTTGTGAGGGGAAGAACTGAGTCAAGAGATACTCAGTTTGGTAAGAGAAGAAATGAGAATAGGTCTAAATCAAAGGGTAGGAGGAAATGTTTTATTTGCCAATCAGAGAAACATTTGAAAAAGGATTGTCCCAATAGGAAGAGTTATAACAAGAATGATGGAAATAGAAGTTATAATAATCCTAAGAATGTAAGCTATAATGCTGATGTTGATAGTGAGGGATATGAGAGTGCAGAAGTACTAGCTGTTACCACAGGAGAGATTTCACCATCCTGGATTCTTGACTCAGGATGTTCCTTTCATATGACCCCTGTGAAAGAGGTGTTTCAGAATCTAAAAATGACCAGGAGTGGAGTTGTTCAACTAGGTGATGACAGACCATGTGAGATTGTAGGTATAGGGAATGTGTGCCTTAAAATTCAAGGTGGTGGTGAAATCATATTAAGAGATGTGAGATATATACCTGATCTCAGAAGAAGTTTGATCTCTTTAGGTTCATTGGAATGTGAAGGATATCATGTTAGCTTAAGAAATGGAAGAGCCAAAGTTAGCAAAGGGAGTTTAGTGATGTTAACAGGAACTAGGATGGGTAATAACATATATTTTCTTGATGGTGAGGCTAGTGCTAATGCTGTTGATAGTAATCAGACCAAGGAACAAGAAAAGGCCAAGCTGTGGCATATGAGGCTAGCTCATACAAGTAAGCAAGGGTTAAGTGAGTTAAGCTCTCAAGGAATCTTGACTGATTTAAAGTCATTTGACCCAGGTTTTTGTGAAAATTGTGTGCTAGGTAAATCTCATAGGGTTAAGTTTGGGAAAGGCATGCATTATTCTAAGGGAATATTAGAGTATCTTCATGCAGATTTATGGGGTCCTACTAAGCATCAATCCTTAGGTGGAGCTTCCTACTTTCTATCTATCATAGATGACTATTCCAGGAGAGTGTGGGTAGTTTTGTTGAAACATAAGGATGAGACCTTTCATAAGTTTAAGGATTGGGCAAATATGATAGAGAAACAGTCAGATAGTAAAATTAAGAAATTGAGAACTGACAATGGTTTGGAATTCTGTAATAATGAGTTTGATGATTGGTGTAGATCTAAAGGTGTAGGTAGACATAGGACTGTGGCTTACACGCCCCTCAGCAAAATGGTTTAGCTGAGAGGATGAATAGGACACTCCTAGATAAAGTGAGATGTTTGCTGTTGAATGCTGGTATGCCCAAGAGATTTTGGGGTGAAGCTTTATCTACTGCTGCATACTTAATCAATAGAACACCTTCATCTGCTATTCAGATGAAAACACCTTTAGAAAGGTGGAGTGGCAGGAAACCAGAGCTAGGAAATTTAAGAGTGTTTGGTACTATGGCCTATGCACACACTAATACAGGAAAACTGGATCCCAGGGCTGAGAAGTGTATTATGCTGGGTTATCCAGAAGGGGTTAAAGGGTATAGGTTGTGGAGGATGACTCCTGGTAAACAAAAGGTTATCATTAGCAGAGATGTGGTATTCAATGAAACTGTATTTTACAAAGATATGGTTAAAAGTGGTAAAGGTCAAGGCACTAATGATGAAACAGGACAAGGGGGTGTTCAGTTTGAGGTGGAGAATCCAATGGTGAACTTTATGATGAGTTTGAGGTGGAGAGACTTGAGGACAGTGACAGTGATCATGAAGGGCAACTACAGATGCAGCCTCATAATTCACCTGGTAACTCAAACAGTGCAGGATCAAGTAGTGCTGGATCATCAACAAAAGAGTTATCAGAAAGATCAGGAGAAGATGAGCCACCCTATAGTATTGCAAGAAATAGGACTAGAAGAGAGAGTGTAGTTCCTATAAGGTTCAGGCATGATCAAGATCTTGCTGCTTTTGTGTTTAATGTTGCTGCAATGGAAAGTATTGTAGAGCCAGTGACAGTTGAAGAGGCTTTGAGATCACCTCAAAAGAAGAAGTGGAAAGCAGCAATGGATGATGAGATGCATTCTTTGTTGAAGAATAAAACTTGGGTTCTTGTTGATCCACCAAGAAATCAGAAACTTGTAAAGTGTAAATGGCTTTTCAAGTTAAAAGAAAGTGTAACTGATCTTGAATCTATTAGGTACAAGGCTAGGCTTGTTGCAAAGGGGTTTACTCAACAAGAAGGGATTGATTACAATGAGATACTTTCTCCAGTGGTGAAGCATACTTCTATCAGAATATTGATGTCATTGGTAGCTAGAGAAGATATGGAGTTGGAACAATTAGATGTCAAAACTGCCTTCCTTCATGGCAGTCTTGATGAGGTTATATATATGAATCAACCTCAAGGATACATCACAAAGGGACAGGAGCATAAGGTTTGTCTTTTGAAAAGGTCTTTATATGGACTGAAACAGTCTCTAAGGATGTGGTACAAGAGGTTTGATGATCATATGATTGCCAGGGGTTTCAACAGGAGTTCATATGACCCTTGTGTCTACTACAGGGAGTATAAGGTAAATTCCTATGTATATCTTTTACTTTATGTTGATGATATGCTTGTAGCATGCAGGGACAGGTCAGTGATAGGAGCTACAAAGAGGATGCTGATGGAAGCATTTGAAATGAAGGAACTTGGGGAGGCTAAGAAAATCATTGGGATGGAGATCAAGAGAGATAGGAGCAGAAGACTAATTATGCTGTCTCAGGAGTCCTATGTTACTAAGGTACTAAATAACTACAGTATGGAGTATTCAAAGCCTGTGTCAACACCACTAGGACCTCATTTTAAGATGTCAAAGCAAGATAGTCCAAAAACATTAGAAGAACAGGAATATATGGCAAAGGTACCTTATGCAAGTGTTGTAGGTAGTCTGATGTTTTTGATGGTATGCACCAGACCAGATATAGGATATGCTGTTGGAATGGTGAGTAGATTTTTGAGTTGTCCTGGTAAGATTCACTGGGAAGCAGTGAAATGGATATTAAGATATCTAAATGGGACAAGATCACTAGGTATAGTGTATGGCAATAGTGGTGATCTAAACTCAGTGGTGACAGGGTTTGTAGATTCGGATTTTGCAAAGGATAGAGATAAAGGTAGATCAGTAACAGGTTATGTTTTTAAGGTGTATGGTGGCCTAGTTAGTTGGAAATCTACCTTGCAACATGTAGTTGCTCTATCCACCACAGAGGCAGAGTTTATTGCTCTGACAGAGGCTGTGAAGGAAGCTATATGGCTAACTGGTTTTACTAAGGAGTTGGGATTGAATATTACTTCTGCTCAGGTAAATTGTGATAAGAGAAGTGCAATTCAATTATCTAAAAACCAGGTGTTTCATAGCAGGAGTAAGCATATTGATGTGAAGTTGTATTTCATAAGAGAAGTGGTGGCTTCAAAATAGGTATTGGTAAAGTATGTGGATACCAAGGAGAATAGTGCTGATATGCTTACTAAATGTGTACCTCTGAGCAAGTTTAAGTTTTGTTTAGAGAGCTTGGGGGTAGGTTAATAATTTCAAAGTGATATGAACTATCAGAGTTGAGAGTATTTTCAGTTCTGGATAGTATTTGTTGGGTTGATAATCTGAGTTTGCTAGTAAGTTTGTAATATTCTATAGAATGATTTCACATTAGTATAGGCAAATCCATTGGATCCCTACTATGCAATGATGGAGGTGTTTTATGGTGAATATTGCAGAGTTGCTAAGCTTGAAGATATCAACTTGATAATAAGGTGGAGAATGTTAGGAATATTGTCAAGTTTCTAAAGGTTTTATATGGAAATAGCTTGTTTCCTAAAGTTTAGGGGCTAAATCTGTCAAGGCTGGAACTCCAGGGGTGTTAGTTGTCTAATCTGATGATACGTTTGTTAATTACCGTTGGAGCTTTCTGTTTAGGTATAAGATCGCGTGAGCTGTGATTTTGGGGATAACTTCTCTTCGATTACATTTCCTAATTCCTTTTGTTTTCTCTCTTGGTTATTCATTCCGAATCTTGTATAACTTCTTGATGTTCAATTCGTCTTGTGAATCGTTCAATTTAGTTTGAATGTATTTGTTCTTATTGTTTTGATTATTAGAGTTGATTGATTGATTGAATTGGTTGTTCCGCATTTGATTACCAATTCTACAGAACTGTCATGCGTATGCAGTGCGAATGCTTTTTAATTTTCATCTTCGGTCAAATGCCAATAGCAGCCCATTATCCGAATTGATTGAAACCAGGCTCATCTAATCTTTTAGTTTTAGCCCAATAAACATTGGATTTCATTTCATAGCCTCACGTGAGCTTGCTGTTGTATTTCTTTTATTTCCATTTGTTTAGGAGTAGCTCGAATATCGAACAATTATAAGCCTACAAAAATCCGTTAAAGTTTAGCTTATATTAGGCTTTTTTTTTAATCCATGCCTCTCTATATAATTAAGGACATGAGCTATACCTCTAGTCATGTTAAACTTTAATACCGTCACGTCATCACTGACTAGATTTTAACACCACATAACACCACATGGGTATACTCTATGTTATGTGGTGTTGTGTTATCACTATTTTATTATTTTTTTTCTTTTTAATTTTGAGATATAAAAATAACTCATTAATCTTAAAATATAAATACTTCATTTAAATAAAAAAAACTACAGATACTTGATTAAAAAAAACTACAAATACTTCATTTAAATAAAAAAACTACAAATACTAGAAAAAAAAAACTAATCGTCATGTAATTCACTCATGATTTTTTCCTTCTCTTTCTCAATCATTTCTCGTTGCTTCGGAGTCAAGTTCGATGTATCAATGCCGAGAACATGGAATTGTTGAAGACAATATTTTTTCTCTCGCAATTGGATTCTTTTTTCATGTTCCGTGTTAAACCTCGTCATTTGTGCGTTCATAGCTTTGTCCAACTCTAACTCCTTTTCTTGTCGAACCGCCTTCTTCTTCCCCATGGGACTTCGCAAAACCTCTTGTTGAGGTTGTGTTTCGTCTTCGTCCTCCAACACCGTATCATCGTTTAAGTTGATGTTGCAACGTCCCGTTGAGTTGGAGCTCATGGGACTATCGTGGTTGGTCGAGGAGCGCTTCTTGCTAACGGTGGAACCTTCCATAATCTCATTGAATTTTGGAGACGCTTTCAAAATTTGATAATGTTGAAGAAGAGGTGACGACTTGTTGTGGTCGTCTTTGTAGCGAGCAACAGCAATGTTTATCAAATCGGCGTTGCTTGCACCGCTAGGACGGGTTCGATCCACTTGCACCATAATCCCATGGAATTTCCCAATTTTCGTCTTTTTGGTGCTCCACTTGCCGCTAAGTTTGTCGTTGTTGCGGAATATCGGGAGCTCATTGAGTTTTGCGGCTTCCTTCAAGCTAGCGTGATTTCGTGCTAACTCGATCCCAAAACGCATCTTTAGTTTGCGAGTTACCTAATTAATATATATATATATATATATATATATATATATATATATATATATATATATATATAATAGGGTAGGGTTCTATGGAAAACACTTCATTTTTGGAAAACCTGAAAAACCACTTTCTAACCATTGATTTAAAATTACTGGTTGAGATCAAATAAGGGCAAGATGGTAAATTTGGAGGGTTTAATAATGGCATAACAGATAAATGATATTTTTATTAATAAATGTTTTAATTAAATTCTCTCTACAATCTTCTTTTTCCTTAAATATCTCTCTCCGTCTCTCTCCTTTAATTGTAAATTTTAGACCAAATTTTAGAAAAGAAAAACAAACAAAATTTATAAAAGAAAAAAAAATATTGATCACCGGTTCATCACCAGAGTAACGATTGTTACACAGTTGTAACTATAACTAATCAACGTATACAAATTTTGTTACAACTGTATATATATTCGTGTTACATTCGTGTAACAGTAATTTCATGTATATTTTTCAAGAAAAAATTGAAGGTTACATATGCGTAACAATAATTTTACATATGTGTAATCAAATCAAACATTAGATATGTTACAGTCATGTAATTGTACTGAAGTTTTGAAACAGAAAAATACGAAATAGAAAAAAACAGTAACAGTATTATAACAGTATTTGTGACAATAAAACAGAATGTTGTTACATTGCTGTAACAACAACGATGTAGAAAGTAACAACAGCGATTGTCGAAAAAAAGTTGAATGTACATGAAAGTAATTCAAATAAAAACAGGAGTTGATTATGGAGATCAGATAAATTGATTATGAAGTGTCATTAATTAACTAATGTAGGTTATTAGTTAATTGTCATTAAATTAAAGAATTGTTTACTAAATTAGAATATGGTAAGTTACCATATTACCATTTTTATAAAATAAAAAAACAAAAATAGAATGAAATTTCTGATTGGTTAGATATGGTTTTCTAAGTTTTCTAATGAATAGGGTTTTGCAATGATCATCTTATATATATATATATATATATATATAATATATATATATATATATATATATTAGTAGATGATAAAATATAAAAAAACGTTTAAATTAAAAAGATGTAAAAAAAGACCATATTTCTGGTCCTCCGATGTATCGACATAAGCTCGAATAAGAGCTAACTTCTCTTGGGTATCCCATGGCACCCGTCCTTGTTTTTATTGCATTCCTTCAATCGTTTTTTTCCTTTTACCTCGGCCTCTCCGAACCCGCTCCGGCACTTGTGTCTCGGGTATAACCTCCACGTCGTCATCTTCTTGATCAAGATGTGGTGTTTGAGGTTGTGATTGAGTAGGTGGAGGTTGCGGTGAGAAAACGGTTTGTGGTTGGAATTGCCCCCATTGAACGTAATTTGTGAAAGAGGGGTTGGGATTGTACATTTGAAGGTATTTGACCCGTGTACAACAGATTAGTCCCCCCCCCCCCCACACACACACATAGGTATATGCCACGGTTGAAGATTCTGGTTGTTGTTAGAAGAATCTTGGTTGGGTTGGTCAGGATTCATGATGAATTTTTTAAAACTTTTTTAAAGAGATAGAAGATTGTCACACCCCCAAATCAACCACTAACGGAGTTTATACCGTTAGGGGGTGCGAGCAAACCAGGACCACAACCATTAGTTACAAATACTAAACGAATCAGAGTAAAGTCCAAACATTATATAATAAATAACAATTTCAACAGTACGCAGCGGAAAACATTGTCTTTAGCACTAACCACGTGCTTTACAAACCAGTGTTTTAAATCCCCAATTAAGTTTAATCAAAAATAAAAGTCTTCATGTGCCATGCCAACCCGATCCGGATACTCCTTAGCGATCTGCAAAAGTTTAAACCACGCAAGAGTCAACCTAACGGTTGGTGAGTACACAGTGGGCTTGTCATGCAGTGGCCCGGTCTCATACGTCATAATCGTGTAAACATATTCTTATGAAATATTCATTTGTGAAAAGCGATAATTAATGATATCCAAAATCATAGTATTGTGGTTTAGTAAAAGTATTGTCCGTAACCTACGTTATCGGGTATGTACTAGTTTTGTATAGTTAAAGTGCTCAACCGATATCGCGGGTAACTAATCCGTTGTTACATGCACTAAGGAAGTTTGTACCAAAGCTGACTATTATTGTAGTGGCCGTGCCATCAGGATTTGCGGACCTACGTCATCGCGGATTTGCCTCCCCCGTGTCCTCTCGGGATCACGGTCAGATAGGCTGATATTGCACCTCCGTGCACTCCCCGTGCCACGGGGCGGAGTTTGTCAAACTCCAGTAGATCTACCCAACATCCCCTCGCTTTACAATTAATGGTACAATTTAGTTGAGGACTTTTAAGTTTTCAAGGCATCCTTAGAAATCATGTGATATCATGTGGTTTAGACTTTAACCTACGCTAGCCATATTAAAACGGTTTTTCCGGATTCTCATGAATCTCAAAGTGTTTTCAGTTTTGTTTCAGAAATAGTTGTTTAAGTAATTCGCAAGTGCTTCCCATAAAGCACTTCAAGTTCATCAAGTGGGTGCCTAGCATTCCCGAGTTCAAGTTCATCAAGTGGGTGCCAAGCACTCCCGAGTTCAAGTTCATCAGAGAGGTGCATAGCTCTCATAAGGTTGTCAGCATTGTTTTTCATTAAGTTATTCAGTGTGACCCAAACGGGTTCACGATAATTGGGTTAGTGACACTCACCTTGGGTTGCACTGCTACACTTGCTATATAATCCAAGTTTGCTTAACGAAGACCTATGAACACGTTTAGGTCTTAAGTATTAGTTTGGTGTCTAATCTTTACTTAACGTCACTATGGCCCATAACATAGCACGTTGGAACTATGACTCGACATACCGACACACGACAACGATGGTTGATCATAAACAAGGGTTCATATACATCAGAAATCAATGCATGTATCATCATAGCATAATCATGTAAGTCATGGCATAATGTTCAAGTAAATTGCACAAGTTTGGATTCTGGTCTCAGTTTCGCTAGCAGTTTCGCTAGGCAGTTTCGCTGTGTGCACGGGCAGCACTTTCGCTAGGCAATACCCGATGACACAGTTTCGCTAGGCTAGTTTCGCTCGAAACTGTTGGCGTAGTTTCGCTAGCCTAGTTTCGCCCGAAACTGGTTGAACTTTCGTTCAGGGAATTTCGCTCGGTAGTTTCATCCGAACAGGTCTGGTTGGTTTACCCGGCGACACTACAGTTTCGCTACATAGTGTCGCTGGATGAAGATATACATAATTTCGCTGCTTAATTTCGCCCAGAGAACACACAGTGTCGCTGGTCGCGAAAAACTCACAAATTAGCCTAAAAATCAATCTAGCAGCTTCCATATTTCATGTAATTCAATATCTAGCATGCATAATCATTTACCAACATAAATCAGTAAGCTTTAACACCTTAAACATGGGTTTTCATCATCAAATCACCAAAAAAACACATTTTAAACCTAAAATGACTAAAATGGCATAAATCTTCATTATGGGTGGATTTCAAACGTAAAGTTACTGACTTTATGATAGATCTAGCATTCCTAAGCAACATATCAAGAGATCAGGTGATTACATGAAGATTCAAGCATGCTTTTTAAGAAAACACATAGAAAATGCATAAATAAAGGTTTTTGAGACTCACGATTCGATCTAGGATTCAAATAGATGTTGTCTCGAGGCTGAGTTGGTGTTTCTTTGGTGGTTTTCTCGGCTGACCAGATTCCAGGAGAGTGAGTGTGTGTGTTTGAGAGAAATGGTGCAACAAATGAGACAACTAGGGTTTTATGCCATTATATATCAGAGGCTAGTTTCGCTGGCTAGTTTCGCTGGCCAGGCGAAACTGTCTCTGATTTCATGAGATCCAATAGTTTAACCGACTACCGGGCGACACTATAGTTTCGCCCGTTAGTTTCGCTGGCAACCAAGAAAGGCAAATTTTCATTTTATTCCTAATACTGAATCATGCGTTTTCATCACGTTGCACATAATGACAATACATACATAAATAATCACATAACACATATGGACGGGTTCGGTGATCAACCAAAGGACGTGGACGTATTCGGCCTAGTTAAGCATTAGTTACTAAGTTAACACTTATAACGTAACTAACGGAATTGTCTAACGGAAGTAAACCTTGAAATTCTCGGATGTCACATCATCCCCTTGTAATTGGAATTTTCGTCCCGAAAATTATTCTTGCGTCGTAGCATTCGCAGCCTCGGCTGTCGTTGTTGCTGGGGAAAGAAAGCAAAAGTTTTAAGGTCGTCACATCCTCCTCCTGTTAAAGGAATTTTGGTCCCCAAAATTAAATCATACCTTGAGTTTCCGCGGACGTTTGCTCGAATAAGTGAGGATACTTTTTCTTCATCTGATCCTCTCGTTCCCAAGTATATTCAGGTCCACGCTTTGAGTTCCATCGAACTTTGACGATCGGAATCTTGCTACGTTTGACGGGTTCGATCCACTTGCACCATAATCCCATGGAATTTCCCAATTTTCGTCTTTTTGGTGCTCCACTTGCCGCTAAGTTTGTCGTTGTTGCGGAATATCGGGAGCTCATTGAGTTTTCGGCTTCCTTCAAGCTAGCGTGATTTCGTGCTAACTCGATCCCAAAACGCATCTTTAGTTTGCGAGTTACCTAATTAATATATATATATATATATATATATATATATATATATATAGGGTAGAGTTCTATGGAAAACACTTCATTTTTGGAAAACCTGAAAAACCACTTTCTAACCATTGATTTAAAATTACTGGTTGAGATCAAATAAGGGCAAGATGGTAAATTTGGAGGGTTTAATAATGGCATAACAGATAAATGATATTTTTATTAATAAATGTTTTAATTAATCTCTCTACAATCTTCTTTTTCCTTAAATATCTCTCTCCGTCTCTCTCCTTTAATTGCAAATTTTAGACCAAATTTTAGTAAAGAAAAACAAACAAAATTTATAAAAGAAAAAAAAATATTGATCACCGGTTCATCACCAGAGTAACGATTGTTACACAGTTGTAACTATAACTAATCAACGTATACAAATTTTGTTACAACTGTATATATATTCGTGTTACATTCGTGTAACAGTAATTTCATGTATATTTTTCAAGAAAAAATTGAAGGTTACATATGCGTAACAATAATTTTACATATGTGTAATCAAATCAAACATTAGATATGTTACAGTCATGTAATTGTACTGAAGTTTTGAAACAGAAAAATATGAAATAGAAAAAAACAGTAACAGTATTATAACAGTATTTGTGACAATAAAACAGAATGTTGTTACATTGCTGTAACAACAACGATGTAGAAAGTAACAACAGCGATTGTCGAAAAAAATTTGAATGTACATGAAAGTAATTCAAATAAAAACAGGAGTTGATTATGAAGATCAGATAAATTGATTATAAGTGTCATTAATTAACTAATGTAGGTTATTAGTTAATTGTTAATTGTCATTAAATTAAAGAATTGTTTACTAAATTAGAATATGGTAAGTTACCATATTACCATTTTTATAAAATAAAAAAACAAAAATAGAATGAAATTTCTGATTGGTTAGATATGGTTTTCTAATAAGAATAGGGTTTTGCAATGATCATCTTCTATATATATATATATATATATATATATATAGAGGGGGGTTCCTGTGCGGCAGGGGGTTTTGCCTAAGTCCGGTGCGGCAGGGGGTAATAAAGGAAAATTCCAGATTTCTTCCCCCATAAGTATATTTGTTAGTTACTCATTTCCCCCCAGAATTTTAAACGGCCATAACTTTTTCATACGACATTATTTTCAAAAACGAATTTCACCATTATTCTAGTCGTGATTTTATCTTTAATTTGAGACTAGGTTTGTTCGATTTGAAGAAAAAAAAATTGACGTTTTTTCCGGGTTTTTTTCCATTTTTTTTTTTTTTTTTTTTTTTGAGTAGTACTAGGTGCGATTTAGGCCCCTAAAAATTTTCAGATTTTAATTCGAAGCGTAGATATCTTTTTTTTAATTTTTTTTAAAAACATTGACAGTGTACACGAGCATAGACCAGCATTGACCAGCACAACAGCACAAATCCACCAGCACAGCCAGCACAGACCAGCACAAGAGCACAATTCCACCAGCACAGCCAGCACAGACCAGCATGACCAGCACAACACTGACCCAGCACTGACCAGCATAGACCAGCACAGTGTACAAAACTGAACTAAAAAATTAAAAAAAAAATGCCTACACTTCGAATTAAGGTCTGAAAGTTTGCAGGGTCATAAATCGCTACTAGGAGAATCCAAAAAAAAAAAAAAAAAAACGTTCTGGAAAACGTCGTAAAAAACGTGAAATTTTTTTTTTCTCCAACTCGAGCAAACCTAGTCTCAAATTAAAGATAAAATCACGACTAGAATTATGGTGAAATTCGTTTTCGAAAATAATGTCGTATGAAAAAGTTATTGTCGTTTAAAAATTGGGGGGAACTTGAATAAATATGTTTTTCCAGATTTACCCTTCCAGTTTTTAGATTCCCTCCACTCCTTCTCTCTCATCTCCTTCAATCTTATCCATCCATCCACTTGATCTAAAGGCCCAAAATGTGCCGCACCGGACTTAGGGAAAACTTGGTGTCGCATTTGATCCGAAACCTATATATATATATATATATATATATATATATATATATATATATATATATTAGTAGATGATAAAATATAAAAAAACGTTTAAATTAAAAAGATATAAAAAAAGACCATATTTCTGGTCCTCTGATGTATCGACATAAGCTCGAATAAGAGCTAACTCCTCTTGGGTATCCCATGGCACCCGTCCTTGTTTTTATTGCATTCCTTCAATCGTTTTTTTCCTTTTACCTCGGCCTCTCCGAACCCGCTCCGGCACTTGTGTCTCGGGTATAACCTCCACGTCGTCATCTTCTTGATCAAGATGTGGTGTTTGAGGTTGTGATTGAGTAGGTGGAGGTTGCGGTGAGAAAACGGTTTGTGGTTGGAATTGCCCCCATTGAACGTAATTTGTGAAAGAGGGGTTGGGATTGTACATTTGAAGGTATTTGACCCGTGTACAACAGATTAGTCCCCCCCCCCCCCCCACACACACACACACACATAGGTATATGCACGGTTGAAGATTCTGGTTGTTGTTAGAAGAATCTTGGTTGGGTTGGTCAGGATTCATGATGAATTTTTTAAAACTTTTTTATATAACAAAACTAATTGCTCATCCCTCTCACACAATAACTGTACAACATCAAAGCCAATAGTATTTAGCCAAATCACATCTTCTTTCTTCAAATACCAATGAAATAATGCCACCACAATGTCAATTCTTGCTTCTCTACCTGCCACGACAACCCACCCACATCCACTAATACAATACTACTTTTGTAGCTTCCGATGGCAACCCCAACCCAATTTGATTCACATTTTCTTTCTAGGTTTCTTTCTTGCGCAGCCGACTTTCAAGGCCCCTTTACAAAATCCGAGATCGATGATTCTGCGATTCAAGTCCTCTTGATGTTTGTTTACGAGGTAAAGATGAAGACGTATAAGCTAAGTTCGTCGGATATGATTCTGAGAGAGGGGTTCAGGCATGGGCAGAGTTGTCCAAGTGGTTTAATCGATGATTTCAGGTACGATAGTTCTCTCCTTTGGAAATTTTTGTATTAGCTTTTGAGAATTTAGATTCCGTTTCATTTTGTAAAGGCTTGAGATGAGCGACGAAGACGGTAAACTGGTGCGACAAGCCGACAACTACTCCTATTTGTTCGTTGTCATGGAGGCATGTAAGAGCTTAATATGTACATGCATTGATGTGTGCGAGCTTGATAAAATAAGGTGTATTGCTCATTGGGGGTACAGTTCCAAGTTCGCGATTGCCATTCAACTTGATTTATTTATGGATTCACTTCCTGTTTCAATTTGATTAATTTGATAAATTCTTATTTACTATGCATCTACAATATTACTTATCAGAATGATGCATCTACTTTATTATTTGGACTTATGATACCATAATGTGTAAATTGATACTTCTATTAGTGATTCTTACCTTTAATATTGAATCATGTATGATGGTTTATTTTTTTTTTTTAACTTCACATAATATAGAGTCCATCCATTCAAATTTTTGTTTGGGTGTGTGTTTGCACCATTCTGTTAGACCTAATAAATAATTATAGTGGAATTGCTTTAGTTTGATATACAGGTTGCACTAGAGAAGATTGCAAAATAAATATTAGAGGAGATTATCTTAAGGTGAAAGACAACGAGAGGGGTTGCTTTTCTGCTACAAAAAAATCACTAATGTAGTTTGAGTTTGATTTATTTTGATGTAGTTTGAGTTTGATTTATTTTGATGATGGTGTTATTTTTACATCATACTATCCTCTGTATCTTTGTCAACTAAACCCCCAAATCTTTAAATGTTTGACTTTTTGCTGCTGATTTCCAGGTTATTTGGATTGTACTATCACGGCTTAGGTTCATAGGTTAGATTCTATTTAAAATGTGTTCCACTAATTAGTTTTGATAGGCTTAATATTATAAGTAAAGTTTTGTGTTTTAATGGTATTTGTTTGACAAACTGTAGATGAAGAAAAGAAGTACAATTCTATTTGAGAAGCCTAGACTTGCGATTTTGTTGTTTTTAGCAGAGAGAAGAATGAATGATGATGGGAATGGTCATGTTTGCTACTTACCTCAGTAGGTTGAACAAATTTAACCCAAAACGACGATATAAAAAACCCGATAACATACTGAACAGTTATGTTGTTTTTTCGCCTCCTGCATTCCTATAACTATTTTACGTTCTATACAACTGCAGATATCAGTGACACAAGGAAATCATATACCCGGACTCATAGACAGGTTGTTTCAGACACCCGGACTCAAAGAGAAGCAACAACCAGGGAATCAAACTGACGAAACTCATGCCTTTTACCTTTGAAATTAAAAAAAAATTCGCAGGGTACGTTTTTGTATAATAGCTACCACCTGCCGACATGTTTGTAGTTGACTTATGATTTAACCTTTCTTTTGATGAAGTGACAAAGTGGATTCTTTATAGGTAAGATATCATTTTAGGAAAAAGATTATTTCAATCTTCTTTTCTTTAACAGCAATGTTAATTATTATATATCTTATGGGTCTGAATGTTGCAACTTGCATCACACATTTAGCTATGCATACATGTTTATTGGAAATAGATTCTTTTTTGAATGATAGTTTGGAATGATGCTTTTGAATTTTTGAGGTTGTTGAATTTTAGAAATCTGGTAGTATGGCTCATACTTGGTCACCTGAGATTGGTTTTATGTAGGAAGCTCACTTCACACATGTATGCATACATACATTAATCTAGAATTACAATATTGAAATGTCCTGTTTATTTCTGTATGAATAAAGATTCAGGTCTGGATTGAAAAATTAGTATTATGATTATTGCAAGCTTTAGAAAATAGCTTTCACTATACTATATTTGTAGTTGTGTTTCTTTTGGGTAATTATAAAAGTCAAGTAAATAGAAAATTGTTTATGAATGTGACAATAAAATAAGAGATAAATTTACAAACTTGACCTTCCCATTTCTTAATATCTTTTTTACTCAGCAGCTTATCATCTCACATTTATTGCGAGACATGTTCTTTTGTTGTCAATCATCATGTTTTATCTTAGGTAACAAGCAATGGTTATACCATTTGTGACTCGATTTTAATTTGTTATTGTTTGTGTAATGCCAACAGGATGGACTACGCAGGTGTGCTAATGAAAGGTGGTGTGCGAGGTTTGCTAACATTCTGTGTTTGTGTTCTTTTTCACTAAATATTGTTTCTTAGTAGAGTTAACTTTTACCCCCGTTCCTCCGAAAAAAAATTATATACCGAGTCTGGCTCCCTGATTTTTCGTTCAAGCTCCACCAATGACCAAAAACACAAAAAATGGAGGGCACCCGTATCACTAACCCATGAATGAAGATGCTCTAGCCATTTGTTGACATATGCAAACATTGCAACCTAGGCACTGTGAATCATGTGGAACCTTGCTCAAGAACATAACCCGTCTCACCATGACGTCCGGCAGGTATACCACTTATTATTACTATAACAAATTATATACAAGTACTTCAAAATTTTAGGAAAATAGCAAACATCATTTGTGGGATGTGGATGACCACGAACTTCATAACTGAACCAAACAAGAACCTGTAGTGCAGATGCAACTAACAGCACCTCCGCCCCCTTCCACGCCTGCAGGCAAGGCAACAACAATGCAGGCAACAAAAAAAACATACGCGGAAATTCCCAGGTATGCATTAATTACTCAGCACAATAATTCTTAAATAGTGTAGAGGAAACATCAAGAAATATTAGAGGCTCAAAAATGACCAGAAGACAAGGAAGACTAGAGAGTAGAGTATAGAGTAAAGCACATCTTTTGAACATTAGCATCTATTAAACAGAAGCCCGTGACGGTTTTGAAAGTGGATCTGTGAACCTTAGGATGGTAGCCACCCGTGTATACAACATAAGGGCAAACTAATGGCATTACTTTTGTAACGTTGCAAATATGAACAAATGCACTTGGAAACTTTCTAAAGGGCAACTAAATTGGTAAGAAATATACTACTAATATAGTGGTGCTTCCACGTGATTCACTATTTACTATTGTATTACTTTCTGTGTCATATGATTTAAAGAACGAGAACATAAAAATGTACTTTCAGATAGGTTTATGGCCGCAAAGAACGAGCGGGTACCCATTAGCGATACTTTTGTGTCATGTTATTAAAGAATGTTAGTTCTATATTAACGGATTACCCGCCGCAACGCGCGGATGGGCTAACTGCTTGTATATATATATTTTTAAACAGCCCCAACGTTCACCTAACGGAACAACCACACACATACATATTCAATAAAGAGAGACCAGATGGGTGTTGGGGTTGGTCCGACGACATCCAGCCGCCCGGCCAACGTTTTCCGGCAATCTTTAGTTGATTGAGTGACTTCTTGTTAAAATGAGAGGTAGCGAAAGTGGGGTTTCTTCATTTTTCCTAGGTTTCCGTCAAAACAACTACTGGCAGCTTCCTCCGGGACGGGTCACGGTTGCGGCAACAATGATGGGATGATTGTGATGGGGTGAGAGCGAAAGGGGCTTACGGCGATAGTGATGGGATGGGATCGATGAGGTGGTGGTGCAGCGCAGGCGAAGGTTGCGGGGGTGGTGGTGGTGGAGCAGTGGCAGTCGCAGGAGTGGGTGGTGGTGTGCGGATGAAGAAAAAAGACTTTGGTGTTATTCGTGGGGTGTGGTTTACTCTTCTTTTTATTTATTATCTAATTTACAAAAACACCCATTAAAATTTTAAGTTGTGAATTGGGTTTTAATAACAACACAACTAGCCCTGAAGTGATAAATGACTAATATACCCTTTCATTAATTAATTAGAAAAATTAACCCCACTAGTCAGAAGGACTCACTTGACAACAAAATGAAAACCTCAGACGAGATATGTTAAAAATATAAGATTTGGACTCAGGTGGTAAAAATGATCAAACGTTAGCGACGCAAATAGTAATTAACTCTAATGATTGTTACGCAATTACCCACTTCAACATTACATTTTATATGAAATTATTTCTTTGAATCGATATGATTTCTCTATTTTACTTAAGAAATGGGAATATGAATATTTTAATTAGACATAAAATTGATAACCTAGCTAACCCTTTGTTTGTCATCCGTTATGTTGATTAATCTGACTATACCTAATTTTGGGAACCTTGAATGTGCCCAATTGTCATATTAAAACCCCATTAATTAGTACCAAGAATACGAACCCCCAATATAGACTTTACGTATAAGCCGCATATTATATTAATTGGGATATCTATAATATAACATACCAAAGGCATTGGACCCAATGGTATGAGGATGATTATTAGAGCTTGAAACCTTGAGGTAATAAGTTTAAACCTGACTTAAGGGGTTTTTTTTTCAAGTGGTGGATTTCCTTATTGATAGTGTTCCTGTGTGAGTCAAGGCTGAAGTGAGTCAAATCCAGAATAGACGGTTACAATCTCATCTCAGAAAGGCTCACTCGAATATTAGGAATTTGAGATAGTTTCAAATGCTATTAAAAAAAATCTATAATATAACCCTTCAATATAATAAAACAAAATAAAAATGAAAGTATTCTCTTGGCCCCATATTCATGTTTTCTTCAAATCGATCATAATTAATACGTTCCCAAACCTTCTCATATTCCATCGGTTGGTAAGAGTACGTCAGACTATATATCTAGTGTGTTAATTTATCACCATCTAAATTGACAGGGATTAAACCTGCCTCACATATATATAATATGGATTTTATTTGAGAGTCAAATTTAGAGAGTTATACTAATATAATGTTATGGTTTAGGAGTGAAACAACAAGGTGTCTAAATCTTCATGTGGTTAACTTTTACTTTTTAATTCATGAGATGTATAGCTTTTCAATTTTAGCAAATATATCATATATGGCTATCAATGATGCATCTATTAATGTTAAAGTTTTTTTTTGAACCGCAGTTTTTTTTTCTCCACAAATAATACCAAAGCTTGTACTTGTAAGGATTTGAACTCTCATCACTTATATGGTGGGGCAATCTCTATACCACTAGGTGTAACATCCTAAAACCGAACGAATAATTTATTCGTAAATAAATGAGATGGGACGTTAGTCCATAACTTAACCCGTTATGTATATAAGGGGTTTAATATATAAGTTAGATAAAAAGAGGTTTATTTTAAATAAATCTCAAAGTTATGAGTGATTTAGTCAAAACTCCTTAAAGAATGGAACAAGGGGTAAAAGAGATAACTTGAAGGGCCATACATGTAATTGGGGAAAACAAAAATGCAGCCCCAAAGGGGCTTAGGGCTCGATAACGTAAAATAGAGGGGGGGGGGGGGAGAAGAAAAACGGGTTTGGGAGCTAGGGCTCACTTTCAATCCTACCTCAAGATTTAGTTTTCCATGCTCAAGATGGTGGTTGGAGGCTTGTTCTACCATCCACATTGCATAACATAATAGATAAGTAAGTGCCCGCTCCATGGATTGATATGGAATTCGTGATCTATGGTGGGTTTTGTCACAACGATGATTTAAACCCTAAACGTTGATAAGAAGTAGCAATCTAAACCTCATGCATCTTAGATTTTGTGGTTTTATGTTGTAATTGCTAATACATGATTACGTACGTGTTAAGTGTTCTTCATGTGAAGATATAAAGATGTCATTGGAAATAAATTGGGGTCCCTATATGTAAACCCCCAAGTTAGCTACATATGTGTAGTAAATCTATACTTGAAAATGACATATAGCAAGTTAATAGATAACTTGAATGAAGACTTTTAGTCTTGGCATATTGATAATAAAATGGTTTGAATTAATAAGAAAACTAGATATTGCACACAAGGTGTTCAATAAAATGTCTAAGTGAGTTTTTAGTGAAAGCAAAACAAGTTGCTGTGATTAAAAATGAGTTTTAGCCCCTGTTTAAAATATTCGTAGTAAATTACTCGAGCATCCAATGAGGGTGTGGCTTATTTGGTTGGAAAGGTCTTTGAGATGACTTCAGCTCAATTTTATAAATCAGAAGCTGATTCGGTCATTAACTGGGTCAAAAATGATGATTTCCGCAGCTATGCAGATTACTCAGCATGCTGTTTAGAATAAATAAAGTTGCTGTTCTGTTTTTAGAAAAATTGTATAAAATTATAGAAACATCGTTAGAAGGTGTACTACGTTCCATGTTTGAACATGGAATGTTGGAAAAATTTATAGAATGGTCAAAATGGATCGTTACAGCAGCATTGCTGAAAATTGTTGCACAAGAATTTATGTTTCTAAAAGCTAGTAAGAGTTAACAAGTTGAATTGCTTGTATATTGATAATTTGTGATATCAACCTAATATCAGTGATAACCTTAGTAGGTAACTAAGTGGAAGAAGCAAACGGAAACCAGATAGTAATGGTTAAAGCTCACGAGGTAACATATATGCTATGTTACATATTTTGTTAACGACTCATAGCTACTATAGTCATACGAAATGCAAATTGTCAAGTAAAGCGATTGACTTGCCTAATGTGGCATTTCGTAAGGTTGAGTAAAACTATGAATTCTAACAAGGCAACAACTAGAGTTAACTCTAAGTGATTGAATATGAATTGAAACGAGGTTACATTATGATATCTTAGATGTGTAATGTTAAATCTCGTATGTAACTTTACATGAGTACTAAATGGTTTATAGAAACCATAGTCACATGTTAATGTGATGATAGATTGCTAAATGGTTCATGGGAACCATAATCATGTACTAAAATGATTGTCAGCTAATTGGTTCATAGGAACCTTGGTAAGGTGAAAAGGTGTGAATTGGTTTACAAGTCATTCATAGGAATCATAATAATGGTCAAATGTTATTGTTAGTTAAAGGTTCATAGGTCACATAACATATGGTAATGTGTAACTGGTTTATAATGGTTTACATGAACCAAAATTTATGTGTAACATTGTTTATGTTACAAACATCTAATCATGAATATGCAAAAATTGTGTCAATATGCAAAAATTGTGTCAATAAGCAAATTGTGTGAATATGCAAAAGTTGTGTAAATATGCAACTAATGGAACAAGCCTTGGGCTGGGATGAATAGGTGATGAATGTTGTATAGAACCATGAAGCCATAATGCCAAAAGGTCCACTAATTAAGAAGTTGACCATAAACATGATTCCAAAGATTCACAAGTTAAGTGAATAAGCTACAATGGGTGAGAAGGGTGCAATGGAACCATCACCATGTAGCGGGTTGTTGGTGATCATAAATGGTTTATAGAACCATAGATCCTCAATGGTTAAATTTATGGTTAATTGATAAATTGGGTGCCACCAAAGGCAGAACCCATTTTAACGGGTCAAACGGTTTCAATAACCTAAAAACGGATAAAACGGGTAAGTTAGCTACCTCGTAGGTTAATTGAAGCATGAAGATGTAGTCACATAAATTAGGATCATAATCCACTAAAATTTGTGACATTATAGATGAAACAAGCACACAAATTTCATAGTTACAACTTAGGTTCAAATGGTAAAGTTGGCAATGATATGTACCCATGTTTTATGATTATCAATGGGTGGTGGGTATAATAACCCAAGTGTTTAGACAGGATAAAAGCTCCATATAAATGGGTGGCTTAACGGGTCAAACGGGTTGGTTTGAACCTGTAAATGCTAAACATAAAGTTGATTGTGGCCAAGGTATGTCAATGTACATGAATTCATGACTAAAAAGGTGTTTTGGGGATGTCATAAAGGAAGAAAATTAGTCCCCACATGGTTTTAAAAGTCTGGTAGAAAATAGGGTAATAAGCCAAAATTTTGGCTAAGTATGGGACTGGCAGATTCAACCGGATCCCTGGAACTTCTGCTCTAAGCGTATCGCTTGGAGGAAGGGTTTTCCTAAGCGATACGATTGGGGCTAAATATTTATATTTGTTGTTTTTCTTTCTTGTAACTATTATTTGGGTTATGTATGCAATAGAAACTCATTATTGAAAGTGAGTAATTTGCAGGTAAAGCAAAGGCTTAGTGGATGCTCATTAAGCAAGGAGTGGACCAATCATACGACGCCACGAAGCTCCCATTAAATGGTTTTTGGTTATAATGAACAATCTAGTGGTTGTATAACCATCAAATGTATCACCGAACATAAATTGGGTGTATTTTTGTAAGTGTCAAACATGGTTTTGTACAAAATTTTCTGGGACCGAATTCAATGAAGTAAACTATTATATTTTGGCTTCAAATTGTGTACGGGTGTTACAATTTGGTATCAAAGCCATGGTTTGAGCGATTCAAGTACTCGAGGAGTACTAGAACTCAAACCTTATGCTCAAGGAACTAATAAAACGTGATTTGTTCAAGCTTGATGAAGTATCCGGGTAAGGCAATTAGCCCTAAATTTAATACTATTGCCTATGTTTAATTGAATAAATGATTCCTATGAAAGCTAGTAATGGTGAAGTAATTAGCTATCACTCGGGGAAACGCACGTGGAGGTGTTACACACCTGAACCGGGAAGTGCGTGAGTGAAGTGAGTCAGGTAGAAACGGGCTATGCTAAGGCTAGAAACCTCGTATAAACCTGTGGGAGGATATTGGCCACGACCAATATAATGTTATAAAAACCTTGCTGCGGGCAAAGGTAAATAAAAGTTGTAAGCTAATGATAATTTTAACTCTGTAGATCAATGACGGACCATGATAGCGGTGATGCTATAGAGGAACAAAGAAGGGAGGCTTTGAGAGCCCAAATATCCATGATGCGGGTAGAAAAGGGGTAAAGCCTAGGCGAGAAACCTCGTATAAACCTGTGGAAAGTTATTGGCCATGACTAATAAAACTTAGAAAACCATGCCAAGGGCAAAGGAATTTGAAATTGATAAGTATTCTTGAATCCTACTATGTTAGGATCATGTTTTTGCCTTGTAAGAAACATATAATTTTCAAGCATGATACAATGGGTAAAAAAGGATCTAGTGGGCCACCACCATGTATCATGTGGTATTTGATCATAAATGGTTCGTCGGAACCATAGATCATAAATGAGATGAAAATTTGTAACAATAACAAAATAGCATTGTGACACTGACAAGTAATTGTGCAATGTTGTATCTTTAATAGGAACTTGTTAATGTAACAAGATAGCATTGTGACATATAATTCAGCAATGTTGTATCTTGAAACGCGTGAACATTTATGTTCATGTGGGGTAACCTTGCTATAGGTAAGGAAAACCCTAAAAGTGGTCAAACGTGATACATTGATTTTGCAGGACAATTACCCCCAAGCAAGTGGATGGATGATGATACATACGACTCAAAAATGCATTGGGCTAGGACACGATTGTATAATGGGCATGTGTTAAGGTACAACCACGTGGGACTACCCAACTTGGGTTACACTGTGATAAATGGTAATGCATACACATGTGTCTAAATCGGGTCAAATTAAGAGGTTGGACCCATGAGGTCATAATTCGAAGTTGAAATGTGCGTATGGAAATTGGTGAAGAACGACTCTTTAGGAGCCGTGAAACCAATATAAAGAAAGTGAAAATGGTGAAGAACGAATCTTTAGGAGCCGTGAAACCAGTGTAAAGAAACAGGGAACTGGTGAAGAACGACTCTTTAGGAGCGGTGAAATCAATATAATAAAGTGGTAATTGGTGAAGAACAACCCGGGGGGGGGGGGGGGGGGGTGTCGTGAAGCCATTAATTTGAAACAAGGTTGCATTGGGACACCTATGGATGTACAAAGGTTGAACCATATATGAAATGGTTATAAACGAAAGATTAACGAGTAACCATGCAACTAATAAGTTGGAATGATTCCATGTTTTTAATTGATAAAGCCGTTGGGAGGGTTCATTTACGTGGATATGTGATATCATAAAGTAGTTATATGATATCAAGTTATATAACGTGATTGATTTTCAAGTGATTTGGGTTAAAATCCAAGTCGAGAATTAAGTAAAATTACGAAATGGAAAATAAGAATAAGGAGAAATGGGTTATTGCATATGCTAGAAAACCCGTAACCCTATGAAATGACTAGATGTTTAACAAAAAGAGAAGTAACCTTGTTTAAACGCAAGAAAACTCATGCTTTTTAGTCATGTTGAATCTCGTGTAAGTTTTGTATAACTAATAGGGATTTGAAGGTGTTAGGTGAGTGATCGACCCAACTTTATGGGTGAGGCCCACAAGTAATGATGGCTATAAAAGTAGGAAGGGTGTTGGAAGCGACCGTTTCTGAATTTGCACGGAGGATGCTATGTAAGCTTTCTTAAATTTTTAAATGCATATTGAATGCAAAGGACCGACATCGTGAATAAGATGGGGGTCTTAGAAACCCCATTAATGGGGTGAGGGTAAACGGGCTAAGGGTTTGTGGCACGAACTACTAAATAAAACCTAAAGTATAATGAACTGTTAAATTGGAAATAAATGGCATCTAGGCCATGTTAAATTTGGAACATTGAAATATGGGGAGGTATTGTGACCAAGGGTCATAAGCAATAACCATGGATTAATGTGTATTCGGATGATAAACAATTCATATGAATTGCATCAATAAGGATGAGGCAAAACGGATAAGGTCTTGCTAAACGTCATACTATATGAAATAGCTAAATGACTCTTAGGAGCCATGGCTTGATTAAAACGTGTATATTGATGTGTAAATGATTCAAAGGAATCATAATTAATGTGGTAAATGTTAAAGGCTAGTATATAAGCCAAGAATTGATAAATGTATGACAAGTCGAATTGTAATAGATGGAATGGTGTAATCCTAAAAAGGGTTATGGGATGGTATAAATGGCATTTAGAGTCAAATGAACCATCCAATAAAAATGTACTACATTATCGAATGTGAAATGTAAACGGAAAGTGACATGCTAAACACTTACAAATATTTTTATACTGCTTAATATGTGTAGGTATAATTAGACTATGCAAGGTCACAACTAGCAGGAAAGCAGCATGGCGAAATTGCGACTAGGATTATCATCAAGGTAAACATGAGCAAGAAAGCTATGTACGCAGAGTGATGACACTAAGGTACGAATGTTATTACATTGTCGTTTGAACCTCTTACGGAGAGTGTGATTATTTAAAAATTTGATTTTTGATCAACAAGGTTATGACATTGGTCTTTAGAACCTTGATAAATGACATGTGGAGTTATAAATCGTGAAGTCCTAAACGTGTAAAGTGGGGGAAGATAAAGGATAACAAAAAGTTATCATTCTAGTACTATCCTATGGGGCGAGTAAAAGCAAGAAATAAAATTTGTCGTATGATGACTAATTCGGAGCTGATAAATGTAACAACTCAAACCCCTTGGCCAAGTTTCCGTGATTACAAGGGGCATTAAGAATGACCATTAAATGGCCATAAAATGTGGACACTGAGTGGTTCGTAGCAAAGGCTCAATAGAATGGTGACATATTGGATACATATTTATATGCGTGTCTAAATATGTACACATTGTGATTTATATGGGTCACCATGAAATATAAGGTTACCGGTGCAACCACAGTCTTTATAAAGGCTAGGGTAATGTTCTTAGGTGACTAAGACCTGGAATAGGTTTCAGGGACGAAACCTTCTTTAAGGGGGGGGGGGGGGGGTAGATTTGTAACATCCTGAAACCAAAAGAATAATTTATCTGTAAATAAATGAGACGGGACGTTAGTCCATTACTTAACCCGTTATGTGTATAAGGGGTTTAATGTATTAGTTAGATAAAAGGTGGTTCATTTTAAATAAATCTCAAAGAAGAGATAACTTGAAGGCCATACATGTAACTGGGGAAAACAAAAATGCATCCCCAAAGGGCCTTAGGGCTGGAAAACGTAAAAGGGGGGGGGGGGGGGGAAGAAAAACGGGTTTGGGAGCTAGGGCTCTCTTCCACCCCAAGTTCTTGCAATCCTACCTCAAGATTTAGTTTTCCATGCTCAAGATGGTGGTTGGAGGCTTGTTCTACCATCTGCATTGCATAACATAATAGATAAGTAAGTTCCCTCTCAATGGATTGATATGGAGTTCGTGATCTATGGTAGGTTTTGTCATAACGATGATTTAAACCCTAAATCTTGACTAGAAGTAGCAATCTAAACCTCATGCATTTTAGATTTTGTGGTTTTATGTTGTAATTGCTAATACATGATCAAATATGTGTTAAGTGTTCTTCATGTGAAGATATAAAGATGACATTGGAAAAAAATTAGGGTCCCTTCATGTAAACCCCCAAGTTAGCTACATATGTGTAGTAAATCTATACTTAAAAGTGGCATATAGCAAGTTAACAGATATCTTGAATGAAGAGTTTTAGTCTTGGCATATTGGTAATATAAAATGGTTTGAATAAATAAGAAAACTGGATATTGCACACAAGGTGTTCGATAAAATGTCAAAGTGAGTTTTTAATGAAAGCAAAACAAGTTGTTGTCATTAAAAATCAGTTTTAGCCATGTTTTGAAGATTAGTAGTAAATTACTCGAGCATCCAGTGTGGGTGTGACTTACATGGTTGGAAAGGTCTTTGAGATGAATTCAGCTCATTTTTATAAATCTGAAGCTGATTTGGTCATTAAGTGGGTTAAAAATGATGATTTCGGTAGCTATGCAGATTACTCAGCTCTCTATCTGGAATAAATAAAGTTGTTGTCCTGTTTTTAGAAAAATCGTATAAAATTATAGAAACATCGTTAGAATGTGTACCAAATATGCCTGGAAAGGTCTCTCAGTCTACTACGTTCCATGTTTGAACATGGAATGCTGGAAAAATTTATAAAAGGGTCAAACCTGATTGTTACTCCAACATTGCTGAAAAATGGTGCACAAGAATTTATGTTTCTAAAAGCTAGTAAGAATGAACAAGTTGAATTGCTTGTATATTGATAATTTGTGATATAAACCTAATATGAGTGATAGCCTTAGTAGGTAACCAAGTGGAAGAAGCAAACGGAAACCGGGTAGTAATGGTTAAAGCTCATGAGGTAACATCTATGCTATGTTACCAATTTTGTTAACGATTCATAGTTACTATAGTCATATGAAATGCAAATTGTTAAGTAAAGCGATTGATTTGCCTAATGTGGCAATTCGTAAAGTTGAGTAATACTATGAAGTCTAACTACTAGAGTTAAGCTCTAAGTGATTGAAGATGAATTGAAACGAGGTTACATTATGAAATCTTAGATGTGTAATGTTGAATCTCGTATGTAGACTTTACATGAGTACTAAATGGTTTATAGAAACCATAGTCACATGATAATGTGATGATAGATTGCTAAATGGTTCATGGGAACCATAAACATGTACTAAAATGATAATTGTTAGCTAATTGGTTTATAGGAACCTTGGTAAGGTGAAAAGGTTTCAGTTGATTTACAAATGATTCATAGGAATCATAATAATGATCAAATGTTATTGTTAGTTAAAGGTTCTCAGGAACCATAACCATATGCTAATGTGTAATTGATTGATAATGGTTTGCAGGAACCAAATTTATGTGTAACATTGTTTATGTTACAAGCATCTAATCATGAATATGCAAAAATTGTGTTAATATGCAAAAATTGTGTCAATAAGCAAATTGTATGAATATGCAAAAGTTGTGTAAATATGCAAAAGTTGTGTAAATATGCAACTAATGGAACAAGCCTTGGGCTGGGATGAATAAGTGATGAATGGTTTATAGAACCATGAAGCCATCATGCCATAAGGTCCACTAATTGAAAGATTGACCATAAACATGATTCCAAAGAGTCACAAGTTAAGTGAACAAGCTACAATGGGTGAGAATGATACAATGGAGCCATCACCATGTAGCGGGTTGTTGGTGATCATTAATGGTTTATAGAACCATAGATCCTCAATGGTTAAGTTTATGGTTAATTGATAAATTAGGTGACACCAAAGGCACGACCCCTCTTAACGGGTCAAACGGGTTCAATAACCCAAAAAGGAATAAAACGGGTAAGTTAGCAACCCCGTAGGTTAATTGACGCATGAAGATGTAGTCATATAAATTAGGATCATAATCCACTAAAATTTGTGACATTATAAATGGAACAAGCACACAAAGTGCGTAGTTACAACTTAGGTTCAAATGGTAAAGTTGGCAATGATATGTACCCATGTTTTATGATTATCAATGGGTGGTGGGTATAATAACCCAAGTGGTTAGACAAGATAAAAGCTCCATATAAATTGGTGGCTTAACGGGTCAAACAGGTTGGTTTGAACCCGTAAATGCTAAACATAAAGTTGATTGTGGCCAAGGTATGTCAATGTACATGAATTCATGCTTAAAAAGGTGTTTTGGGGATGTCATAAAGGAAGAAAATTAGTCCCCACATGGTTATTAAAAGTCTGGTAGAAAATAGGGTAATAAGCCAAAATTTTGCTAAGTATGGGACTGGCAGATTTAGCCGGATCCCTGAAAATTCTGCTCCAAGCGTATCGCTTGGAGTAGAGGAAGCTGGGAGCAATACGCGTAGTCTGCCAAGCGTATCGCTTGGAGGAAGGATTTTCCTAAGCGATACGATTCGGGCTAAATATTAAGATTTGTTGTTTCTTCTTTCTTGTAACTGTTATTTGGGTTATGTATGCAATAGAAACTCACTATTGAAAGTGAGTAATTTGCAGGTAAAGCAAAGGCTTAGTGGATGCTCGTCAAGCAAGCCCTTGTTTAAACGCAGGAAAACTTATGCTGTTAAGTCATGTTGATTCTCGTGTAAGTTTTGTATAACTAATATGAAATTTAAGTTGTTAGGTGGGTGATGGACCTAGCTTTATGGGTGAGGCCCACAAGTAATGATGGATATAAAAGCAGGAAGGGGGTTGGAAGCGACCGTTTTTGAATATGCACGGAGGATGCTATGTAAGGTTTCTTAAATTTCTAAATGCATATTGAATGCAAAGGACCATCCTCGTGAATAAGATGGGGGTCTTAGAAACCCCATTAATGGGGTGAGGGTAAACGGGCTAAGGGTTCATGGCACGAACTACTAAATAAAACCTAAAGTATAATGAACTGTTAAATTGGAAATAAATGGCATCTAGGCCATGTTAAATTTGGAACATTGAAATATGGGGAGGTATTGTGACCAAGAGTCATAAGCAATTACCATGGATTAATGTGTATTCGGATGATAAACAATTCATAGGAATTGCATCAATAAGGATGAGGCAAGATGGATAAGGTCTTACTAAACGTCATACTATATCAAATAGCTAAATGACTCTTAGGAGCCATAGCTTGATTAAAACGTGTATATTGATGTGTAAATGATTCAAAGGAATCATAATTAATGTGGTAAATGGTAAAGGCTAGTAAATAAGCCAAGACTTGATCAATGTACGACACGTCGAATTGTAATATATGGGATGGTGTAATCCTAAAAAGGGTTATAGGATGGTATAAATGACTTTTAGAGTCATAGGAACCATCCAATAAAAATGTACTACATTATCGAATGTGAAATGTAAACGGCAAGTGATATGCTAAACACTTGCAAACATTGTTATACTGCTTAATATGTGTAGGTACAGTTAGACTATGCAAAGACACAACTAGCAGGAAAGCAGCGGGACGAGATTGCAACTAGGATTATCGTCAAGGTAAACATGAGCAAGAAAGCTATATACGTAGATGGTGATGACACTAAGGTACGGATGTTATTACAATAACGTTGAACCTCTTACGGAGAGGGTGATTATTTGAAATTTTAATTTTTGATCAACAAGGTTATGACATTGATCATTAGAACCTTCACCCTAAATGACACGTGGAGTTATAAACTGTGAAGTCCTAAACGCGTAAAGTGGGGAAGATAAAGGATAACAAAAAGTTATCATGCTAATACTATCCTATGGGGCGAGTAAAAGCAAGAAATAAAATTTGTCGTACGATGACTAATTCGGAGTTGATAAATGTAACAACTCAAACCCGCTTGGTTAAGTTCACAGGATTACAAGGGGCATTGAGAATGACCATAAAATGGCCATAAAATGTGGACACTGAGTGGTCCGTAGCGAAGGCTAAATAGAATGGTGACATATTGGATACATATTTATATGTGTGTCTAAATATGTACACATTGTGATTTAGGTTGTGTTTGGCGCACTAGCTGAAAGGTAGCTTATCAGCTAGCTGATAGCTGATAAACTATCTGCTAGCTGATAAGCTAGCTGTTAAGCTATCTGCTAGCTGATAAAAAATAACATTTGGTAAAAACTAGCTGAGAAGCTAGCTGAAAAATATAAAATGACATAAAAGTACATGTCATAAATGTAAATAAAGATATTTATTTATAAGTTAGGGAAGGGTAAAACTGGAAATATTATAAAAGCTAGTTGAAACGCCACTCCAACTAGCTTTAAAAGCTAGCTTATAAGCTACCTTATGGCGCGTCAAACACAACCTTATATGGGTAACCATGAAATATAAGGTTACCGGTGCAACCGCAGTCTTTATAAGGGCTAGGGTAATCTCCTTAGGTGACTAAGACTTGGAATAGGTTTCAGGGACGAAACCTTCTTTAAGGGGGGGGGGGGGGGGTAGATTTGTAACATCTCGAAACCGAACGAATAATTTATTCATAAAATAAATGAGACGAGACGTTAGTCCATAACTTAACCTGTTATGCATATAAGGGGTTTAATGTATAAGTTAGATAAAAACAAGTTAAAATTAAACTAATCTCAAAGTTATGGGTGATTTAGCCAAAACTCCTTAAAGAATGGAACAAAGGGTAAAAGAAATAACCTGAGGGGCCATACATGTAATTGGGGAAAACAAAAAATGCAGCCTCGAAGGGGCTTAGGCCTGGAAAACGTGAAATGGGGGGGGGGGGGGAGAAGAAGAAAAACAGGTTTGGGAGTTAGGGCTCACTTCAACTCGAAGTTCTTGCAATCCTACCTCAAGATTTAGTTTTCCATGCTCAAAATGGTGGTTGGAGGCTTGTTCTACCATCCACATTGCATAAAATAATAGATAAGTAAGTTCCCTCTCCATGGATTGATATGGAATTCGTGATCTATTGTGGGTTTTGTCACAACGATGATCTAAACCCTAAATGCTGATAAGAAGTAGCAATCTAAACCTCATGCATCTTAGATTTTGTGGTTTTATGTTGTAATTGCTAATACATGATGAAATATGTGTTAAGTGTTCTACATGTGAAGATTTAAAGATGACAATGGAAAAAAATTAGGGTCCCTATACGTAGACCCCCAAGTTAGCTACATATGTGTAGTAAATCTATACTTGAAAGTGGCATATAGCAAGTTAATAGATAACTTGAATGAAGAGTTTTAGTCTTGCATATTGATAATATGAAATGGTTTGAATAAATAAGAAAACAGGATATTGAACACAAGGTGTTCGATAAAATTCTAAGTGAGTTTTTAATTAAAGCAAAACGAGTTGCTGTGATTAAAGATCAGTTTTAACCTTGTTTTAAAAATTAGTAGTAAATTACTCGAGCATCCGATGAGGGTGTGGCTTATATGGTTGGAAAGGTCTTTGAGATGACTTCAGCTCATTTTATAAATCAGAAGCTGATTCGGTCAATAATCGGGTAAAAAATGATGATTTCCGTAGCTATGCAGATTACTGAGCATGTTGTTTTGAATAACTAAAGTTGTTGTCTTGTTTTTAGAAAAATTGTATAAAATTATAGAAACATCAATAGAAGGTGTACCATATATGCCTGGAAAGGTCTTTCAGTCTACTACGTTCCATGTTTGAACATGAAACGCTGGAAAAATTTATAACACGGTCAAAATCGACCGTTACAGCAGGATTGAAAGTTAACGTGTCTTATGAGGTGCACATATGTTATGGTAAGTCGAATTTCTTTGTTAAAAGTTTTTAAATTATAGTTTCACAAATAAAGTTAACGTTTTCGAATGTATTTTAGGTGAAATCCAGTAGGATGTAATTTAGACATCTCAATTCTCAAAGCTATATATTATATACTAAGACATTATACAACTTCTTTGACCTTTAGTTGACTTTTTTTTTTATACAGGAGAGTTTGTATATATAGCTTCTAAATGAAAACATTAACGGTTGTGGACTTTGCCTGGTGGTTAGTATCTTGTATTCGGAGATTGAGACTGTGTGCTCGAGACTCGGTGGCGCCGGTTTTCCTCCATACATTTTCTCTGGCCTCTTTTAATTTTTTTTTATTTTTTTGCTACCTGGCGAGCCACTGTCACGTATGTAACACGTGTCACACTGATTCACTTTCTTTTGCGTCGTCATCACTTTACTCTCACGCTTTATGCCACATCGGGTTACAGCTTCCTTCTCTTCTCCTTTTTTCCGTCTTACGCAGGTAAATTTCTAATCTTTGTTGCGCCTTCTTCCTTCACGTCAATCTTTGTTTATCGGTTTCCTTAGCAGTACATAGATATCTATTACCTTTTCCCTTAGATTTTCTGCCCTTCATTACCGAATTACTTTGGAGATCTGATTAACTGATTTTGGTTTTTTAGGTCTCAGTTTCTTATCTGGCTCGCACTCCAGCAATTGATCTTAACACACAGGTTTTTATATCGTTGTTGTTGTTTATCAATATTTAGGGTTTCTTCAATTTTTGAGCTTTATATGTATTGTCTTGATGCAGTTCTTTCGTTTGATTATCTTTCTACCTACGCAGGTATCTAACATCACTCTGTTATAGACCTTATTAAAGCATGCTCTTATTCCTTACTTTTTTAATTTCTTCGATTTGTTAGCCTGCATATACCGATTGCTTTAGGCTAGCTGTTATTAAGGATTTCTATACATAAGGCTAGCCAGATATTAATATGATGTGCTGCGTGATGTTTGTAATTATCTTACAACCATTTTATAGGTTAGAGTTATAGAATAATTGTGGTGTTCAGGCCCTTAATTGAAAATACATCTGTTTTACCCAATGGCCACTGTCAAATCTTATTTGCTGTTTTATGTAATTTTAGGAATTGAATAACTAAAACTGTTGGGTCGTTAAGATACGTTGAATCGGGTTCTTGAATATGTATATATTAGGGTTTTTTTTCCCATTTCTTTACCAGACCTTTGGAAAGAACCTACAAAAGTATTGGAATTTGAGGCTAATGTGGAATTACCTTCCTAGGTTAATGTGAGAGTTTTTGATTTTTTTTTTTAAAAACTTAAAGTTCTGAACCTGCGATTTTTGTTAAGAAGGTGAAGATTTTGAGGATTTTCTGTTATCACTTTATTTTTATTTCAGCCTCTTAAAACAATAATCAGAACTTTTGTTAGATGCTGACTTATAGGAGTCGCAGGCCTTTGGTGATTTAAAGTATGAGGTTTCATAAGAGATTAGCCTTTAGCATTAGATCTGTCCACTATTATTTAGGTCATCAGGATGGCATGAGGGTAGTCACTCTGAACTGCATCTGCAGATTTTTGGCTGTTAACAGTCTAAATTTTGGTTTAGAAGTAAGTGGTTTATGCTAAATCTCATCTTCAAGATACGAATAAGAACCTTCAATCTGTAAATTTCATTTTGTGTTAGTTTAAAATTATATCTGTAAACTGCTAGGTGCTAAAATCCTGTTGGCTACATGTAATGGTTGAGTGAAATATATTTGTTATGAGGCAATACACTGATAATAATACTATTATGTCTTAGGCAACAAATCTATGCATATCTATTCAGTTTATCTTTAGGATTCATTTATATGTCTACTGTTTCCCTATCACCTTATGGAACAACATTGTGTGTTTAGTTATGCTTTGCTATTGCCTTTATTTCTTTTCATTCATGATATATATCTGTGTACACAGTATTTATGTTTATTTTTAGTGGTTTAGGTTCCGACATTTGTTACAGAGTTGTTTTTTAGATAGACATTTCTTTATTGCAATGGTCCTTCGATGGATCGTGTTCCTCTTCTTGGGGAAATTTTCCCCTTCATAGTTGCTGGGTAACAGTAACATTTACCCTCTCTAGGAATGCGTATGATTTACGTGCTGAAGGTTTTATTCTACGTAAGGCTTTCTTAGGTTTACGTATAGTTACATCCGGTTAGGGCGTGCTACACGTTTCTACATGAAAGCTCTCTCTGTTTTTTTTTCGTAATTCATAAACCGCCTTTTCTAATAGCCATATACCTTTACCTTTGAATTATATATTACAGTTTTTGTTGACTTTGTTACAAAGCCAGACAGTTACCGTTCAGAGACCGGTTAGGAAATTGTGACGTCTCTTATGGTCAACAACTGACCATATTAGGTCTGTCCAACATCCATTTTAATAAAACTTCATTTTTTGAATAGTATGATGACCTTAACAACTATAGGTTCTCTTTTCTAATTTTGCCTTACAGAAACATCTGTTATTATAAAAAAAGGACCTCCCTATACGTCTTTATAACTTTTTAATATAGCTTTTTAGGCTTCGCCTTTACGTTAGGTGGGCGCATACGTAAACTGTTTGTATTTTTATCTAAAATATAAAGTTACACTGATGGGATTATTACAGGTAGTTGGCAAGTATGAAACTTCACCCAGTTTGCGCAGTCCTTAGACCTCATTTGTAGATTTGCATGTGTTAGAATTATGTTGTTTGGCTACTACTTTATACTAATGTTTCTCTTTGTTTACAAGTTGTTTTTTTATTCAGTAGGTAACTTATTTAGAGTTCTTTTTTTCACCTGTATAGGCTTATACATGTACTGAGTTACAGCCTAACCTCTTTAAACACCTTAATATATTGTGTATGGCCTGCTGTCTTAAACTTGGTCCTTTGTTACCTACTACATTTTTTTTCCCACACTTTTAAATACACACCCTATAAATGGCTTATTATGTTACATTTATATCGCTGTGAAAATCTATTAAGGGTTTCTTATACATTATGCGGTAGCAGCAAATGTCACGCAAAAGGGGTATTTCTGCAACAAACCACCTAGGTTCATATCATTATCATCAGGTCACAAATGCATTAGATGTTAATAGTTCAACACCAGTTTCTACCACTACAGCACCTACACTTAGTAACAGTGGTTCGGTTACTGATATGTATGCGTCAACATCTGAAAATTTAAACACGGAGTCATATATAGACGTTGATCAGGATGGTTTTGAAACCTCACATAATAGATCGTCTAAATACATTTCTTTAGGCCACTGTGATCAGGTGTGTGAGTTTTGTGGTGCCTACTTTTGGTTAGAGGAGCGTCTAAAGTCACGTCCAAAGCGTGAAAGGCCAAGGTATTCTATCTGTTGCAGGGGGGGGGGGGTAAGGTTGTGCTTCCCTTACCACCAAAACCTCCAGATGAACTTCTATCTCTTTTCAATAATACTCATTTCCTTACTAATATACGAAGGTATAATTCAATGTTTGCTATGACTTCGTTTGGGGCTAATATTGATGAGGAGATTAATAAAAAAAAGGGTCCATATGTGTTTAAGATACAAGGTCAGGTTTCACATTGGATAGGTTCCATATGCCCTTCTCCAACTAAGAAACCTCAGTTTATGCAGCTGTATGTTTATGATACCGATCATGAGGTTGCTAATAGATTATCAATTTTTGATATCCAAGATACCTCTGGTGTTTACTCTAAAACCATAGGAGTGCTGACACAGATTTTGAATGAGGTTAATGGATTTGTAAAACTGCTTAGAACCGCTAGAGATATATGTTCATCCTCACAGGTTCCTGAATTTTGTATTCGGTTATACGATGCAAAGTCACAAAATTGTTACGATCTTCCATCTAGGGGTACTCTTGGTGCTATTGTATATAGTGATGATGAATTTGCTACTGACTTTGATATTATAATTCATAATAAAGATGGTTTCGCTCACAGGGTCAGTAAACTTCATCCTACTTATATGGCATTACAGTACCCACTCCTGTTTCCCTACGCAGACCATGGCTGGTCTCCCAGCCTTGGGCTTAGAATCCCTCCATCAGCCTCTAGACCTCTCTCTCGCCCTGTTGTTACTGTAGAAGGTAGGTCACGGTCTGTCGCCGCTACCCGAACTCAGCTTACTCTAAACATGTACTACAGTTACCAAATTCACGACCGGGCTGATGTCTATAGTTTAGTGTTAAACGGTGATCGGTTGTATCAACAGTATTTGGTTGACGCATATGTCTCTATAGAACAGAATAGGCTGGAATACATACATAGAAATCAGGCTGTCTTCCGAAATGACTTTTTGCATGGGTTGTATGATGCAATTTCACGTGGTGACACCTCAGGAAAATCAGTAGGAAAAAGAATTATCTTACCATCATCATTTACCGGTGGGCCTAGGTATATGTACAACCATTATCAGGACGCATTAGCGATATGTCGTGTCTATGGTAACCCTCAGTTTTTTATCACATTCACGTGTAATGCAAACTGGCCTGAGATTACGAACTACTTAAAATCTGTTCCGACTGTTCCTTTCGTTGGCAAAAAACGTCCTGATGTTATTGCACGGGTTTTCGAATTAAAAGTTGAGAGCTTTCTGAGCTTCATCAAATCAAAACGGCTCTTCGGTTCTGTGACAGCAGGTATGTGCTTTTATTACTCTATTTTATATTCTTTTCTTTATTTACTGAATTAAAATACCATGTGTCTGATACCTATTTCTTCTACCCAGTTCTGTATACTATTGAATTTCAGAAAAGGGGTCTTCCTCACTGTCATACCCTTATTTGGGTTTCAAAAAAAGATCAGATTGTTGAGGCAAAAGACATCGATCCTTTCATATCAGCTGAAATACCTGATTCCAGTAAAGAACCTGATCTATACAGAATAATTACTGAATCGATGATGCACGGCCCTTGTGGATCCACAGCTCCAAATGCACGGTGTATGAAAAACGGATTCTGCTCTAAACATTTCCCGAAAGACTATGAATCGCATACGCGATTCGATGACAACGGGTATGTTCACTACAAGAGAACATCAGAGCGTGTTCCGTCTGTTAGAGGTGGGCCACCATTGGATAGTAAATTCGTCGTTCCTTACAACAAGAGTTTGTGCCTACATTTTGATGCTCACATTAATGTGGAATACTGTGGCTGGAATATGCTTATTAAGTATCTGTTTAAATACATCTCAAAGGGATCAGACCGTATTCGTTTCGCTGTCACAAAAACTACACAAACAGATAACGAAACTCAAACTTCAAAGGTTCCGTATGTCGATGAAATAAGAAACTTTGTTGACGGGCGTTTTATATGTCCTCATGAGGCTGCATGGCGTATTTTGAATTTTCCAATACATCACAGGGAACCGGCTGTTCAGGTCCTAGCTGTTCATGAAGACGGAATGCAGAATGTCTCATTCAGGGACACAGACAGCTTACAAGGTGTCGTAAATAATCCTGTCATAAAGAAAACCACTTTAACTGAATGGTTTGCAAACAATAGATCTGATGTGAGTGGTAGGCATCTGAGATACATCGATTACCTATCAGAATATCGGTGGGTGGAGAACGGTCGCTTTTGGGCACGTCGACTAAGCAAGAAAACTCCATCAATAGGACGTCTGATCTATGTACATCCAACATGTGGGGAGATATTTTTTATGCGGTTGCTTTTAGGTATTCAGAAGGGTTGTACCTCATTTGAAGAATTAAGGACAGTTTCAAACAATGTTTACCCGACATACCGTGCAGCATGTGAACGTTTGGGTTTGTTAGGCAACGATATTGAATGGGAAACCGCATTATCTGAGGCTTCTATCTCTGCTACATCACGAGAACTGCGTTCATTATTCGTACAGCTTCTTCTATTCTGTGATGTTACAAACCCTTTGAATCTTTGGAATAGATTCTGGTCAAAGATGAGCGACGACGTTACATATAACTTCCGTAATACATCAGCCACCAATCAGTCTGAAATTACGCCTCAGGTTTTACAGCAGCATGTTCTCTTTGAGCTTGAATTGCTTCTGAAATCAAGTTCCGGGTCTCATTCTTTATCTACGTTTGGTCTTCCCATGCCACCTTCAGAGATGGTCTCTGTTCTGAACAACCGTTTGATTAGTGAAGAGAAAAACTACAATCATGATGTGTTACGGGATTTATACAAAACTATGTCATCAAACTTCAACAGCGAACAAAGACACATATTTACTATGGTGACTGATAAAATTACTGCGCGTGAACAGATTCTGTTATTTGTCTATGGCCACGGAGGTACTGGGAAAACCTACTTATGGACGGCCATCATATCTGCACTTAGATCCTCAGACCTTATTGTGCTTGCTGTTGCCTCATCTGGAATTGCAGCTCTATTATTACCTTCAGGCCGAACAGCTCACTCACGTTTCAGAATTCCAATTGATGTTAAACCTGATTCGTTATGTAATATTAAGAAGGGTACTCAACTTTCACAGCTGCTATCTGAAACAAGCCTCATTATTTGGGATGAGGCTCCTATGACCGATCGAAAGTGTTTCGAGTGTTTAGATAAAACTCTACGTGATCTTCTCGATAAACAGGACCAGATTTTTGGTGGCTTATCGGTGCTTCTTGGAGGTGATTTTAGACAGACACTGCCCATCAAGAGTAGAGCTTCAAAAGATGAAATCATTTCTCTGTCTATTACAAAATCAAAAATCTGGAAATTCTTTACACTCATGAGACTACATGAAAATATGCGGGTATCTAGATCGCCATTAAATTCAATCGACAGGGTTAATGCACAGGCGTTTTGTGATTGGATACTATCTATAGGCGACGGTTTAGTCGGAAGGTCAACCACCGGTACAAGCAGTTGTTCAAAGACAATTGACATTCCTCAAAAGTTCCTGCTTGCTCCACCAAATAACACGCTCCTTGATCTGATCAAATTTATTTATGATGATGATTTCATCAGAAATCCAGACGTTAGCTCTTTATCAGACCGAACAATAGTATGTCCCAAAAATAAAACAGCTGATGCTATAAACAGTATGGTCCTCGATCTATTTCCAGGAGGCTGTGTCACCTACCTAAGTACAGATTCAATGGTGCCTCATTCACAAAGTTCAGTAAACTCTGATCTAATATATCCTTCTGAGTATCTTAATCTACTAAACTTTCCTGGTATTCCTCCACATGAGCTTATCCTCAAAGAGAACTCTCCGATAATGTTGCTGCGCAATATTAATCAATCATCAGGACTGTGCAATGGAACTCGACTGGTTGTCTCCAATCTTTTAGAGAAAACAATTGAGGCGAAGGTTTTAACTGGTACCTCAATCGGAAGCAAAGTCTATATACCCCGTATTGATTTTGTTCACAACAAAAAGGACCTCCCCTTTGTTTTCAAACGCAGACAGTTTCCTATTCGAACCTGTTACGCGATGACTATAAATAAAAGTCAGGGCCAGTCCCTGAACAGAATTGGAGTATATCTTCCTGAACCGGTGTTTGGACATGGACAACTGTATGTTGCTCTCTCTAGAGCAACCTCTCCAACATCTTTGAAGATGCTCATTCTTCCACAGGAAACAACAGGCTCAGAGAGCACAACAAACGTCGTTTACTCTGATTTCCTCAACGACCTAAACCGTAATGAGGTGTCACACAAATTTACAATATTATCTGATGTATACGACCACCACCAAATGTTTCTGCTACCCCATATTCCAGTTACTGTTGTACCTTAAAAATATCGCCTCTCAACAGCAACTGCCTTTGCTGTAACATGATGTTAATTTTCATACTGATTGTTATACATATCTGCTGTATCATCTTAAAAAAAAGGGCCCGACACTCCTATACCCAAATTCCATATAATCAGCCTCTCATTTATATACATTTTCTGCATCTTTAGTTGTCGCGCTTCTACAGTTGTTGCTGCTTTAATTGTTTAATTTATAGCTGCCCAAATGACAAACGATTACTTTTATCGTTCAGGTGACGATCAATGGATGTAGTGGCATTAGATAATCTTTTAGAGGAGACAACTCAGCAGGCTATCGAAGTTCGTGTTCTTAGACGTTGGTCGACGCGTTTGAAACAAAACGAGACCTCCTACATTGTTGTAGACAAAAATGTACGAATACATTCTCCTTTTATACATACTGTACTTCTTTTACACATATTTATTAGTTTTAAATAACTTTCTTATGTTTATATAATTAATATATCTAAAGCTATTCTCTTATGCAGGCTGATGCTATACAGATTTCCACACTGCCTGAATACAAAGATGCATCCAACGAAGAACTTGAAATCATGCATTGTTATAAATTCTCAAGGTTCATCTGCTCTAAACCTGCATCTTATCTTAGATCTGTCAGCCACCCACTCGGCATCATCTTTGGTCCTGCTGTTATTGTTGAATCTATTGAAGATTCCCGTATCTACCCTAAGTATTACTTTGAGTTTACATCATTTCGTGACCTTATTCCATCAACACCAACAAAGGAAATCATAACAGGTACAGATCTTACCTCATCTGATTCTATCTCTGCCTACTCTATTTTTCGTACCTGCATACAACTGACCGTTAAATTTCATGCTTCAACAAATAACACACACTTTTTACTACAAAAATTTTTTATATATCAGTTTGTAATACAACATCTAAAAAGAATCAATTGAGATCTGTAACTTACCCTACTGTGCGACCCAATATTCTACAACATAATATTACTATAACTCCCTTCCCTTATCAGCTGAATGTCTTTTCTGACTCATGTTCTGATTCCCTCTCGGTCGAAAAACCATCGTTGAATAAGCTCCATCCTAATTTTTACTATCAAAGATGTGGTTAGATACGTCACTCTGCTGAAAATTAATCTGCATTTACGCTTTCAGAGAAACACATTGGAAAATACACTTAAAAATATTATTTTAAGGAAATTTAACAACGATCTGTAACTTACACTACTGTACAACCTAATGTTCTACAACATGATACTACTGTAACTCCCTTACCTCAACAGCTGAATGTCTTCTTCTGACTCATGTGCACCTTTTTGGGTCTACCAATTGTGGTGTGATGAATTGATGTTCCTATGGTAGTGTCACAATGCGCTTTTGGTCACATATTCCCTCCTCTGTTGAAAAACTACCATTAAATAACCTCTCTATTGATTTTACTATGAAAGATGTACCTAAATACATTCCCGTGTTGAAAAATATTCTACATTTTCGCTTTCAAAGAAACACTTTGGAAAATACACTTAAAAATAATATTGCTGAACCTTAGAAGAACCTTAACAGATTAGAATACCTTTTTACAAAAATACATTAACATAATAGTGTACTATTTAAACCCATTCACTAACAAATACATCATCATAACCTGCCTGTATGTATACGTAAAACATATAAACAACAAAATAGGTCCTATGGCTGAGACATCGTCTGCTCTAGAAATCCCAGGGTATAAAAACCAAAAAAAAAAATTAAACAGTAGACAGATGAAGGTCATCAGAAAAAGGAACAGCTCATTTTAAAAAAAAATTTATGAGTCCAGATTTACCTGTATTTAAAATCATGCTGTTTGACATCGGTGGCTGCAGCATCTAACATGTCTTATAGTATGCATCCAACAATCAAATTCTGATTATTTAACATTTTCACACAGGTTATAAAGTTGGATTTAGTTTCATTGACCTATTATTAGTCAAACTGTGACATCTATTGTTGACTCTACTGCTGCACTAAAAATAAATATTAAAACTTTATAATAAATTCAGCAGATCATTAAAAACTCTGTTCATATACTCTCATATTTCAACATTTGTTTTAAAGTTTTTATATCAATTATACCATTTTACTCCAACAAATTTTCTGAATAACATATTTGATATCATTCGTTACCTAGAATACCTACTGCTCTTCCAAATTAACACTATTAGTACCTGTTCTATAACAGTCAACAACTCAGTTATTTAAACAATTAATTATTGAACTAGGATATAAATTCGGAATGTTTAATAAAATTCATAGAATAAACTAATATTAAGTCATATAAAATAAGAATAATTTTAAAAAAATTTAGTCAAACATAACATTGATTGTTTACATAAAATAGTTAGATTTCTATTATTTACTATCTTTTTTTTTGTATTTAATGATAATTAAGATGGTTAAATTTATAAATATAATTTTGCCATTCTTAAATTGATAAAAGTTAAAATCTCATACTTTCCAAATGTATAATATAACGAGACGTGGCCTCTGAACACTCAGGGTCGCCTAGCTCTGACAATATTCCGCAACGTAATATTGCTTTAACTTCTTCACCTCCATAAATAATTTGTATTTTTGTAATAGTTATTTGCTTCCACTTTCACTTAAATCTAACTTTCCAAACGTCCAGTTCCAAAGATACAATTCAGAGATTTTCTATCATACCTTACAAAACATTAGTATGTTAAGATGTTATTTTACTAAATTACATTTTCTTAGGAGTATGAAATTTGAGGCCGCTCACTAACAGGTTCATCATGACCATTTTCTCCACCCACCTACTCAAATGGTTAAACCAAAGCAAAACGGCCTCATAGAAAACACGTGTTGAATTTGTTTCATCATTCGAAATATTATTGTTCAGTATACCTTCTCTTAAATAAACCACCGCATAATAGTTTCCTGTATATTCATATTCTCTAATTTTCATTTTATACTATATACAGATTACATTGGGACATTAGAAGAAATCGTTGAGGGAACGACAGCATCAAGGGACCCATTTCTGCGCCTGTCTCTAAGGGATCTCCGGTACACTTCGTGTCCAAAAAAAAAATTTCTTTTAGACCAGTACACTCATAAAATCATCCTATTACAAAAAAAAAAACTGCACAAACATAAACACCCATATTTCTCACAATTCAATTGCCTACACACCCACACATCAAATACATCATCTACTGATCAGATTGATTACATTTTTTTAAATTATACATGTCAGAGGCGACACTATCAGGTGCCGCCTATGGAAGGAAATAATTCAAGATCCTCAAAGGTTCAACCGCAGCGCTATAGAAAATGCTCCCCGCCCTGCAATTGTTGCTGTCACCTCCGTAAAAATCACAAAACCTTTTGGTTAGCCGCATAACCCTCTTTCTACTTCATATACCTTTACTGCATAAATTTGAAACACTTACAATTATGTATCAGAATGGATTCAATTGGGCGCTACTGCAGCAACCTATGTCTATCTTAATCCGGACATTCCTGAGGCCGCGGCTCTAAAAGATCGGTAAACACACGTTCATACATATTGCATACTTACACATTAACATTAGCCTCAGATTTAAAAATCTAATCACATCGGATGACTCTGGATGTTAGAAAACAAATATTTTGATTCAGAGTCTCCAAAAACCACATCTACAAAATAAAAAAAATTATATTTGATAACTTTCACAGATTACAAACACATTAACACTTACCTAAAACGGTTTCATTTGTTTGCAGGTCTCACACAGGCTCATCCTCCTTACTTCCAACAACACCCATACCAATAATTTCATCATCCGTTGAAAAAAAATGTATCAGTGAGCTGCTTCAATTTGATCGCCAAAGTGCCTCCGTAAGTTAAAAACCATCGTATCTTATTACCAAATTTAAAGTTCTTCAAAAACCATTTTTTAATATATTAGATTTACCTATTACCAGGGGCGTACATTTGCATGCGATGCTTCCATCTCAGATATTCATATTACAACAGAAGAAGGATGGTTTAAAAGCCAATGTACCATTGGGATCTGCACTCTAACAGCCTACTGGCGGGACGGCTTCTGGACATGCCCCGCTCACTGGAGAATTGCAGAATGCAGACACACGTAACCTCTTCCTTTACCTAATAATAAATACTCAGCTTACACCACTTTCTAAGCAACTGTCCACCCTTCAGGTACCACATCATAACCACAATAACAGACTCTACGGGATCCGCTAATGCTATTATCTACAATGACGCCGGTGAGACAATTGTTGGCTCCCCCTGCTCTGAATTGATTACTACAGAGGCAATCCACGATCCTATGTTCCTGCCTCAAGCAATAATACAAACAAAAAAAAAACCTTTTCGATTCCATCTGAAGGTTCAGTTATATACAAAACTTGGGGTCACAGGTTTTAACATAAACAAGGCTGAACATATTGGTGACACATCAAACCCACCAACAACACACACCACTACTGAAAGAGAGGTCAGGAACACCGAAGCCACCCTACCACCACAGACACCAACACCAACAAGACAACCGCACCGCCAGGGTCCAACTACCGGCATAAAAAGATCTCTACCTACAGAAACCGGTTCGAATCTTTCCCATCCATACCAGCCATATCATGATGCATAGATACTAAAACTGCTGCTTTGACTTTTTTTACAGGCCCCGCTTCAGATAACAATCCACCACATGTTTAGCTGTGTTTCGAAAGCCGTTCAAGAAAACATAAGTCACCAACTTTTGCTATATAATATATAGGTCGCCGACTTTTACTATGTCATGAACAGCATGTGAATATAGTCACTCTCATGTTCCAGCACAATACTTTGTTTATGTAATATATAAGTGCCTGGCTTTTGTTTTAACAACATAATACCAACACCTGCCTCCAGTTTCTATTGCATTTGCAAGTATTATTTCTTCCTTCTGCTGAGTAGATTTGCAATTACATTTAGCAGCTCATTATATTTTATTTCACCAAAAACAACATTATGGTTTTGAAATATTGAAGCTTTTAATTGTTAAATTGTATGGTTTTGAAATTTTGGAGCCTCTAATTGTTAAATTGTAGAATGGTTGCTTATGGGTTTTATGTAGTTGTTGTCAATTGCTTTTATGGCTACAAGGTGTTTATATAAATGTCTTTCTTATAGGTTTCATATAGTTGTTGTCGTTTACTAAAATGTCGCCAACTACAAAATTCGAAAACACAACCGCAGCAACGCGCGGTTGATTCCTCGTTTAAGTATAAATTATAAATTTTATCTTTTATATTCGTACATTTTGTAAGTTTTGTCCTTTACCTTTACTAATAATACTCATTGTCCTTTAACTTTCAAAAAATTTCACTTACTGTACTTTGGCCTAACGCCCGTCAGTTCTGTCCGTCAAGTCGCCTCTTATGCAGATCACGTGAGGGCATAATTGTCATTTTCTTTTAACATTTAGAGTAAATTACAAATTTTGTCCTTTGTGTTAAAGAGAAGACCACCACCACCACCAGTCGGGAAAAACGTCACTTGCACGATGAAGATTGACCATTTTCTAGATCCGATGGTTTTTTTGAGAGATCGAAGTTTTTTTTAATTTAATTTATTTTATACTTTTTTAAAAAAATTTAGAGATCGAAGTTTTTTTCTAAATGTTATCTAGATCCAATATACTAACCCAATTTTTTTTTACTTTGATATTTGATTTTTATTGTATTACTAGTAAAATAAGTTTTATAGTTATTTATTTTTTAGTTTTTACAAACAGTATCAAGTTTATAAAACAAACAGCCTTATATTTTTAGATTGCAGATCTTCAGACCACATCTTCAGCTGCACATATAAAATCAGATGAAATCAGACTACAGATAGTTTTTGTCTGCAAAAACAAACAGCCTCTGAGTTTGATTAAGTTTTGTTTTATAATGTGTAAATCCAAGAAAAATAACGCCCTGAGTTTCGGGTGCGACGCCTTTAACTATATACGATAGCCTCTTTAATTTATGGATATAGATAGACATGAGAAAAAAAAAACCGGTTGTCGGACCGGTTAGAAAAAAAACCAAAACTGGTTAAGAAGGAAACCGGTTGGAAGCCAAATCGAGCCGGTTTGTAACCTAACCGTCGGTTATATATAGGTTACAGTGTTCGAGCCAAAGAACCGGTTAAGAAACCGGTCAAAAAAACCGGTTAGGAACTGGTTCGTATACTAGCCGTTACCAACGGTAATATAGCCTCTTTTTTAAGGTTCAGCCCGTTTTTTGGGCTTTTTTTTTGTTACTTTGGTGTTTTCTTCCCCCCCCCCCCCCCCCCCCAAGTAGTATAAATACATAGTGTTGTTTTGGGGTTAGTTTACATCAATCTCTACTCTCTCTAATCTCTAAACATTAAAAAAGAAACGCTTAAATGGACCAAGTTCGTGAAGTCGTTCCAACGAAATGAAACCCGGAAGTTTGGCAACATTTCGATATGTGTGTGATGAAGAAGGGACCAAACAAAGCTCGTTGCAAGTTATGTGATAAGTTAATAAATGTAATATCGAACTCAACTTTAAGGAAATCACAACTAGTTCAAGCCTCAACCTCAAAGCCAAGTGGCGATGACAAGTGAAGCAAGACGTTGAGACATTGTCATATGAAACCTTCATCACTTCGTGTGTTTTATTAGTGTTTGAGTTTTAATCTCTTCTTTTGTATGTTTTTGTGCTAATAAACTTTAAATAAAAATGATAGTTTAAGTAGAAGTTGGGTTTGGTTTTTTTTTTTAATAAAAAAGTATAAGAAAATAAAAAAACTACACATAACGCGAAAAACCGGTTATTATAACCGATTTAATGTAACCGGTTCATAACCGGTCTACAACCGGTTCTGATTGGTTGATAGGTTCGAGCCAAGGAAACGGTTCCTAACCTATCTATTATACCAAAAACCGGTTTTGACCGATCAAATCTAGTAATCGGAACCGGTTAAAAAAATGGTTTATGCACCTCTAAATATAGATTTCCACTGATTCAACCACAATAATTGAAATATTGCCGGTAAGGAATAGTTACGTACTTACAACATTAGCAATAAAAAATAACTAATTATTCTGAGCTTAACCGTTAAGCATGCATAACCCTAATTTAGAGCTGTGATTAATAGATAAGCTCATTCGGTATATCGTACGTGATGGATGGTTCCACGCCGCCATTAGGTGTAGACACCCCCCCCCCCCCGGCGACGTTAGCGGCGCGATGATCGGCTCCAATTGTTCCGCATACCTGATGGATCGAAAGATCGAGGGCAACGGTTAAAATTTTAATTTTTTTGACCATTTGCGGTCAAAAAACGGTAAAAAGAATTAATATTCCATTTCCTAATTAATCCCCTGTATATACTCATTTTTTTACATACACTTTTTACACCTTTCTACTCATCTTCTACACTTCTATAACTTCAATATTTTAAAAAAAAAGTCACCATGAATCCAAATCAAGGTTCAAGACAACCTCCTTCAAGCAGCCAATATCCGGTCCCCCCATATCAACAAACCCGTGGAATATGCCCATGTACGCGGGTTAACCGAACCCCCTATATACGGGCCCGAACCCCCTCCTAACATGTATAACCCCAATCTCAATTTTATCAACTACGCTCAATGGGGTCAACCTCAAACATTTCCCACTCCGTTTGAAGCTTCATCTCATCCTCAAACGCCACTCTTCGATCAAGTTGATGATGATGTTGAGGTGGTACCCGAAACGCAAGTCCCTACTAGGACAAGAAAAGGACGTGGCAAAGGAAAACAACCCATAGAGGGTCCCTAAGCTCCTACGGGTAAAATGAAATGGGATACGAAGGAGGAGCTAGACTTAATCGAGGCGTATATCGACACGTCCGAGGATCCAAAATACAGTATTATTATTATTTTTTTGAATTATTAATATTTATTTTACGAACTTTTTTTCGTATGAAATTGTAAACATTTTTCTTATCTTTTTTTATTAATTTATTAGGAAATTCTCAAACGAAGAATGCATTTTGGGATCGAGTTAGCACTCGCTTGCATGACTCGCGCAAAGCTAAAGGATTCACATTGTTTTGAAACAACGACAATTAAGCGGGAAGTTGGGGCTCATGAAGCCGAAGATTTCCAAATTTAACGGCATTATGTTGGGCGTCGAGCGCACTCGTAAAAGCGGTGAAAGCGATGTCGACCTCTTAAACAAAGCGATCACCCGTTATAGAGACGACCACAAATCCCCACTTCTCATCGAACAATACAACCGATTAAGTAGGTCTCCCAAGTTTAACGAGATAATGGAGGGACCAAAGGGGAGCTTGAAACGATCGTCAACAGATATGGATAGCCCAATGAGTTCGGCTTCAACGGGGCGTTGCGGTATTAACCTCAACGATGAGGCGGTTGATTTGGTAGACGACGGCGAGGAACCGTAAATGAATATTTTGCGAAGGCCGATGGGAAAGAAAAAGGCAATTCGTCAACAAAAAGAGCAAGCTCAAGATGAAGATTTTGTGCGAGAACTTCACGAATTCAACCTCGAGCAAAAAAAGAGGAAGAAGATACGGGAAGAAAATACTCGTTTGAACGAGCTTCGTGTGATTTGCTTGGACACATCGGGTTTGTTGGAGGAGCGAAGGGCTTTGGTCGAAAAAAGAGAAGGAGGGACTCTTGAAGAAATTAGAGAAAAAACATAATTAGTTGGTTGGTTTTTTAATTTGTTTAAGTTGTTTAATTTGAATGTAATCTTTTTTTTAAGGATGTCTTTTAAAAAAAAAGTGGTTCCTTTTCATTTTATTTTAAGACTTATTTTATGTTCATTAAAAATAATTGTAATTTTATTTTAATGTTTAAAAAAACAAAAACAAAAAAAAATAATAAAAAAAACATTAAAAATTTATTACCACACCACATGGGTATACCACCATGTGTGTGGTAAGTGCATGTGGTCCAGTCAACGATGACGTGTCCACCACACCACATGAGTATACCTCATAACCTAATGTATATGATGTATTATTATTTAATTATATTTATCTTAATTCATTAAACAACTACCAATCTAGCTTATATTTAATTGATTTTACATGGATCCCCAATCATTTGGTGGAGTAGATACCCATTTACCTTCCAATGTGGAGGTCAAAGGTTTAAATTCCACCTAATACAAAAACTATAAAATATTATAGAGGTGGGTAGAGGTCTTACCACAGTGGGTTTTGGACGGTGGGTTTCTTCTGGGATGGACGTGCAACACTGGGGGTCATGTTTACTCGCATGGATTGTGATCGTAACGTGTCGTGAGTAATATCATTTTTCATAATGAAACTCCTTAAGGCTATGTGTAGTCATAACCCCTCTTCCTTGGGGGTTATGCGCCATGTGGATTCCAACTCATCAGGGGGGGGGGGGGGGGGATTATAAGCAAAGTGTTATAGTCATAACCTCACATAACCCCCTCTAACTTATTACCCAATCATTAATATATCACTAATATATTTATAGTGAAGCCAATCAGAAAAAAAGAAAAAATAATGGAAGGAAATGAAGGAGGAAGATGCGAGGCGTGATAATCTTAACGCCATAGATCATTTTTGCCAACATGACGCCTCAGGGGGTGGGGTCGGGAGAGGGGGCCCTATGGGGGCGTTATATTGGCAATTTTGATGGGCATCACGCCCATTACACACAGCCTAAGAACCAGATGCTTGTTGTTAAAAATTTGATTTATACATAGGGAAATGTTGATAGTATACCCGTGGTTATCTTTTACGATAAAATTATTCAAATGCTACTTTCTAGCTAGGTATAACTTAATAACTTTATATATATATATATACTACTTTTTTATTTCCGTGTATTACACGGCTGAGGTTTTTTTAAATATATAAATATAACCATAATCTATTATGGTAAAATTTTTTTAAAATATATAAATTAAACAAACTTAAAAGATTTAAAATTTATATGAAAATTACTTATTTCCATAATTATATCATTTTTTAGTAAATTGTAATTACAGGAATAATTAGTTATCTAGTCCCGGAAAATTAGGATTTAGTTTATTATATTGAAATACTTGGTAAATTTGAACTTAAGTTCAAACAACGTAAAATAATTATAAATATAATATATATATGCAATAAAATATATTATCTTGAATAAAATATATTATTATAAATTTAAAGATGTATTAAAAGATATATATGTTAGTCTAAAACAAAATAAACCTTAATATAATATTTTTGTATTTGGATAATTACTTATTAAAAGTTTAAAAAAATAAACCTTAATATGAAAATTTAGTATTTTGATAATTACTAACTTTAATATAAAAATCTTGTATTTGGATAAATACTTATTAAAAGTTTAAACAATATATACCTTAATATGAAAAAAATAGTATTTGAATAATTACTTATTAAAAATTTGACTTAATATTAAATTTTGTGGTGATAACAAGTGATTTTATTTCTAATTAAAGTATGATAAAACTTTTTGTTTATCATATGGTATATATATATATATATATATATATATATATATATATATATATATATATATTAAAGTTAGTAATCACTTAAGGATCATGTGAAAACAACTTTTATTGCGAAAACACGAAAACAAATATTAAAACCTTTATAACTTTTTCATACGTTAATATTTTTTAAAAAATTTTGCACCAAAATCCTTAAAATCATGTTAACTTTATTTCTGGAAAAAAATTTAAAAAAAATCAAAATTTTTAAAAAAATTATTATTGCACAGGTGCAATAATTTTTTTATTATTATTATTGCACATATGCAATAATATTAAAACCTTTATAACTTTTTCATATGTTAAAATTTTTTATAAAAAATTGCACAATAAATCTTATAATTCTTTTATCTTTAATTCTGGAGAAAAATAAAAAAAATTCTACGTTTTTAAAAAAAATTTATTATTGCACATGTGCAATAAAAAATTATTATTGCACATGTGCAATAATATTAAAACCTCTATAATTTTTTCATACGTTAATATTTTTGATAAAAAATTATACCATAGATCTTATAATTCTGTTATCTTTAATTGTTGAAAAAATTTAAAAAAAATTAATGTTTTTTTTATTAATATTGCACATGTGTAATATAATTAATACGTATTATTGCACATGTGCAATAATAAAAAAAATCACGAAATTTTATATGTTTAATTTTTTCCCCAGAATTAAAGTTGACATAATTTTAAGACTTTTGGTGCAAATTTTTTAAAAAATTATTAACATATGAGCAAGTTATAGAGGTTTTAATATTTGTTTTCGTGTTTTCGCAATAACATCTTGTTTTTATTTGATCCTTCCCCATATATATATATATATATATATATATATATATATATATATATATATATATATATATTATAAACATTTGGATGTTGAGTTTGTTTTTCATAATGTAGTATGTACAAGTTCTGTTGCATATGTTACTTTCTATTAGTTTTAGAGATGTACAAGTCTCTGTTACTTATAAGTGTTTGTGATTACAAAAGATCTCCAGACCCTCTCTATTTATTTGGAACGATTGTTTCTCTCTCTCTCTCACTTTATTTCCATGACTGATCACTCTCTATTAAACTCTTAGATTTTGACACTTTGTTAAAAATCGGCTTCGGCGACGAAAAAAAACGTGCATGTAGGTCTTTGGCCACGATTTTTTTCCTGCTTAAGCGTGACCAAAGGTCCCGTCATCATATGTATGATACGACCACGTTATAATATTAGTGGCTGAAGCCACCTAGAAGCATGACTAAAGGGTACCAATAATCATTGTTGTAATCAAACATTTCTTCCTTATAAGTGTGGCTAGAGGGTCCAATAGCCACATGCGCTTTTTTTTTAGTGTGGCCGTTGGTATAATATAGCCACTAATATGGGTGTTTTAGCCTTTCATTTTGCCTGGATGATGTAGATGGAGGAGTGTCTTGTGATCCCGCAGAACAGACCTACAATTCAATTAATTAGGTTCTCTAATTAAATTAAATCTTATAACCGGAACAACTTTAACTTTCCGGATGAACTCCAAAATTATTACCGGAAACAGTTGTTACATTCCAGATGAACTTTAACTACCCGGATGAATTATAACTACATATGGATGTTCATCCTGATGAACTAGAATCTTCTGGGTAAATTTCAGAATTAGTACTGTTTCCAATCCTGACCTTATCCGACATCTGAGATGAGTTTGATTAGGAAATTGTTTCCGTGATGTATTGTTTGCGAAATTCATTTTCTACAATTCAATTAATTATGTTATGGGAAATCAGCAATCACATAAAAAATTAAATATAAAAGAGGATGAAATTGACAAATATATACTTACCATTTTCTTGGAACTGGAATGATCATTACAACTATTATCAGATCTCAAAGTAAGAGGCTCCGTAGAATTTAGCTACAAAATGATTTAATAATTCAATTCATAAAAAGTAAAGTATATAATAATATAGTAGCATTAAGTTGCGAATAGAATATGTCCCATACAGAATTCACCGGCTTATGTCCACTAAGTTTTTCTGGTAACGATGTTCTAGTTCGCATCATATACGCAACAAGCAAACTAACTCTCGCAGACTGTTCTTCCACCTTCCCGGAGAGGGTCTGAACCTCTTCAAATTTTTTTCTCACGTATTAGTTTCTCATTTTTTAGTTCCAATTCAAGTTTTTCGATCCGGTCTTTTGATCGTCCTTTTGTCAGACCCTGCCAATATCCACGAGCAGTCACTCCATACCCAATACCTTTCAGGTACCCACCCATTTCCTTGCTAAGAACCAATGTCAGAACATCCATTCCCGGTTCTACGGTCACGGATCCATTATTTATTTGTGTTTCACTATTGGCCTGTAAATTAAGTTAATGAAGTGAGGTGCTTAATTTTTTAAAAAAATTAAGTAAATAATTAGTTAAAGTATATAGCACAAATTAAACTTACTATTATCTCTGCTACGGCCTTGACCTTAGCCGTCTTGTATTCCCCTCCCCCTTGTTGTTTTCCCGTGCTTTCCTCCATATAAAAGAATGAAGGGGGATATCATCAACTGCAATGTCTTTATTTTGTAGCTTGTATTATAATATATGCATTATATATCAGACTAGAAACATACATTACACGTTCTAAACCATAAATTGATGTAACACACTTAGCTTACCAGTTTTTCTTTGAGATAGACATATCCTCCCCATCCCATGGTATATCATAAGTATACTGTGACCGAACCTCTTTTGCAGTGGTTGACAAAGCCTTTCCAATAGCACGTGAGGATAATTATAATTTCATTAGAGTTTAAAAGAAACAATTTTTAAATAGATAATTAATTAATGAAATCTTTTTGAATAAAAACCTGGAATTTTTCAGATTGTGTATATTCTACAAATGTGTCCCAATCATCGTGATTCACCAATGTGCGATACCGCTTTGAAATTTTAGCAAGTTTGGTGGTTTGGCTAGGTTGTGACGAATGTACTTTTCAAGCATTTTTCTTCTAAAATTCCTTAGCAAGTGACCAAGCCATACCATCAAAAGCTTCTAGCAACATGCATCAATTTCATAATACTTATGCAATATATCAAAAAATTCCATGGCAGGATTTTTTAGTCGCATGGAATTTGAAACTTATGACTATTAACAGAAGGTGAGCAAAAGATCCAAGGAAGACACTATGACCAACTAAGGACCAACCAAAAGATCAACCAAAGATAGGTAGCGATCCACATCCGGTTTACCTTATGAGACACGATACCTGGACAGAATCTGAATCAGCCCTCGCTGAAACCCAAGACCTATACCCACGACTAATACCGGTCGCATGTTAAGCTAACATCACACACAATCCCTAGTAGTAGCACGTCTGAGTCCCAGGTTTAGCAAGAGTATAGTAATGATCCACGCTCGAATTAACGATATACAATCGCAAAATTATAAGCGATGAGCACAAATTGCTATAAAACAATCGATACATAACAAAATCGAGTACCACGAATTGAACGGACTACCACACATTAGATGCCATGAGTTGGATAGTTCTTATTCGAGTGTCACGACTAGCGTGAACCGATCGATACATTTCCGAATAACATGACTCCGCTGACATGGAATGGACCGTATGGTTCGTTATATATGTATCCGATGACATGCATCGGGTAACATGATTCGATATGCATGAATCCGACAACATGAACCGGACAACATGTCTCGAAATACATGTACTGATAACATGAACCGAACGACATGTCTCGAGGTACATGTATTGATACATGAACCGAACAACATGTTCCAAAATACATGTATCGATGACATGAACCGAACAACATGACTCCAAATTCATGTATCCGATGATATGAACCGAATAGCATGACCCCAAATACATGAGCCCGATAACATGAATCGAATAGCATGAACCGAAATGCATGAGCCCGATAACATGAATAAAATAGCATGACCTGAAATACATGAGCCCGATAACATGAATCGAATAACATGACTCAAAATACATGAACTTGATAACATGGACCGAATACCGTGACTTGAAATACACGAACCCGATAACATGGACCAAATAACATAACTTGAAATGCATGAAACCTGATAATATAAACCGATTAACATATAATGAAATATGTGATTATGATAAAATCAAATATCACGAGAAGGAGAAGAAACCCGAATAATAGTGATTACCGATCGCATCCACCCATAGAATCCTTCAAATGAGACCATAGATCGAGAATTGAATGGCATACACAAGGAAATCGATTAATGAATCAACAAGTGCTTAAACAAAGATAGAGTGAGGAATGACACCAGGCAAAACTGAAAATAAAATGGTTAGAATCGATTCAACAAATTGACTTTCGAGTCCCTTTTGATAGAATCAAGGACGAGGGATGAGCAAATTCGTATACCACTAATGGGGGCGGTCACGAACTTGGAACGGAGTCATGAAGTGCCAGCCGAACCATGGAATTCAGGTTCATACACTACCGCGAATTGAAAGAAAATCTTAACATGGATGAGAGCTGAGAAGCATGAATAGCACATATTAAGAGACATCATCACAATAAACGAGGCAAGACTTGGGCGGAAAGAATGACCTTACAGGGGCGACTGGTTCTCGAGGGTTAAAGGAAATAAGGTGACTTGCAATCGGAGTCGCACGAGTTATGAGATCGATATGAAAGTTGATTCAGCGAATGGGAGGAAAACCCGATGTATCTTCGGATGTCTTCGTTTCCTATTCATGAACTTCCACAACTTGGCCCTAGCTAGATGCAAGCGCTCCACACAAGTATTTTTGGGCTTGATGCATGGCATGAGACAGAGCCCACATACTGGATTATCGTCGAGGATTGCCGAGAACTGAATGTCCGGGCGAGATACAAAGGATTTTCTAAAAGTGCACCGATGTTAATGATAACCGAGATAAATTTCCGAGGGCATGATTAAATAAGAGGGAACGGGTTCGAAGGTTCTAACGTCGAATACTACTGAGGCACGCAAATCAATGAGTTAGGTCGCATGGTAGACATAACTCAATGATTACGAAGATTTAACTTTGAGCGCACATTTCCGACATCGGTACTTGTGTAAGGTTATCTACCTGAGAGGTCGTAAAGTCGTTAACTCATACACATGTAATCCCGTAAACATATGGACTTGTAAACTCATAAATTTTCCAAACGGGTAGACTCCCCGACACACATACCTAGGATGTACGCAAGAAATCTCAAAACGATAACATTTAAAATGGACAACTTGAAACTTTTAGCAAAACAGAAAAGTCGTGTGTGCGTTGGCTTGTAACCCGCTATTGTGCCATTTGTTTGCATGTATGCATGTAATCATGTAACCACACAACCTGTAAACTCGTGAACCCATAAACGAGCACTCACCCAACGTACACAAAACGCTAACGATGATATGAGACGTAAACGGTTCAAAATTTAAAGAGACAACAGATAATTAGGAACATGATTGCACGATTGACATACATTGATAAGGTTTCATACATATACATAATAAAGTAAACAACAACTTTCAGCCAAAACTGAATTCAGATAACTACAAGACATTGATAGAAAGGAAAATTTTCTTCGGACGACTCTTAAATTGAAGGCTCAAGCTAGAGCTCCATGGTTGGCATTGATGGTAGTGAGATTGACCATAGCGAGTCTAGGGTAAGCATTGCAAAGGTGGCCAGTGGATCCATAGTTGTAGCAGGCTCAGACCTGAACTTGAACATGTGGGGATTGAGCAATAAAGGCTGGGCAAGCTACTGAGCCACAAACTGGCCCTCAATGGCTGGGCCCGAATGGGCTCGAGGCAGTTTTTCATAAGATGACCCAAATGGCCACAGTTGTAGCATTTCCAACAAGGGACATTTGCAGGATGGTGGCGCTAGCATGAACTACACTGCGGATGTGGTCTCGTGTGGGGTTTCTTAGCTGGCGGTGCGGCAGGGGCCCACTAAGCAACGGGAGGAGCAGGGTTAATAGGTGATGTGGGAGCTGTAGTAGTGGTTGTCAAAGAAAAGTTCTTAGCCTTTCGCTTCTTTTTGTTAGGTTTAGCAGCAGAAGGCTCAACTTCAGACTCATTTTCGACCACAGGGTCGGTCTTTTCAATTACCGGCTCCTTTTATGAATTCCTCATTTTTAATGAACCAGCCTTCACATGGTTATCGGTCAGATGGGCAGCAAGACGAGTGGCATCAACAAGGGTTTCAGTCATGGTTGCTTGCCCAAATGGAATCCTGAATGATCATAGGTAGCCCACCAATATACCTCTCGATGACTCGATATTCAAGGGTGATAATATCAGGGACCAGGATTTTCAGATCATCTAAATAGTTAGTATACTCATAGTTTTCACCACTATCTTGCTTTAGAGCTTGGATTCATCCTTGAGTTTCTTCAGCTCGTTGCGGGGACAGTATTTTTCCTTAAATTGATCTTTAAGTTGAGCCCAGAGTAGGGCTAGGGCTTCATCAGACCCACGGATCATTTTTCTCACTGTTTCACCAGATGAGAGTTTTTTCTCTTAGGGTGCTAGTGGCACGGGGAACTTTGAGCGCCTCGGGATAGTCACTGTTAACAAATGTGTTTTCCATCCCCTCAAACCACTGGAGCATACCTATAGAACCCACATTACCCTTGAACCGAGGAGGGTTGCATGAGTTGAAATGCTTAAAAGAACAAGTAAAAACGACAACATTTATGGTGGAGTTAGCATTTAGACCCTAATGAATCTGCACCACCATATTTGTAAGGATCTCTGCCATTTGTTTGGAAATTACGGAGGCCATTTTACGGCAACTATTGCCCTTACGACGACCATTGTGACGAGTCGACATGTTGAGAAAAAAGATAGACAATCATGAGACACAAGATAGGATGTGATCGATAACCTATTCAGGGTGCATGAGACCAAACGTAAACACGCGCATTAGTGAAACATGGGGTGGTGTGATATAGAACATCATAAACCATGGAGAATCATATCAAACATAAAAGCGCATAAACACGAATTGAATGATTTTTGCAAAACATAACGGAATGGACTTGATCTTCCGATTGGGAAATGTACAACCATGACAAATCAAATTAAGGTCCTAGTAATTGACATGCTTTGGCCTAATAGGTTTCGGCACTCTCATCAAGGCATGCTAGGTGAGAGCCCAGGTCCGTCAGAAGGTTCAACGCGTAACGCTTTTCTAGACAGAGACTACCAGTGCTTCCACCCTTCCAGTTACTACATGTCAATCACTAAGGCCCTATTTCTGACGAGATTATATAATCGAAAAATCAATTTTTCGTAAATGGTAAGGCACCTAACTAAGGAAAGAGGCTAGGAAGCCTCAAGTGATTTGTGTACAAGTGTATGTTAGTCGGTAGAAATAAAGACAACAATGGAAATAGGCATGATTAAGAAGTATTTAATGGACATATAAATCATATAGGCATTATATGCATGAGACACTCATGCAGGACACCAAAGGCATAAGTCTAGGTCAAGCCGGTTCTAATAACCTAGATCCCTACAGGCGTGGCTTTGATACCAAAATTGTCACACCCCAACCGACGGTGGAATATGTCAGGGCAGAATAATTGTCCAGATGCACACAACACTAATTAAATGTTGCGATATTCTTAATCAACCCATTTCATATAGTTTAAATTGATACACAATAATCCAAAATAAAATACATCAAAGTTAACAAATACTTTCATTAAGTTTTAGGTCACAACTATGTCCGCATGCAGTCCTAAGGTGTCATCATCAATAATCATCATCTAATAGCAGAACCTGTAACATGTACAAAATAAAGGTCAACTACGAATAGTTGGTGAGTAAACATAGATGTAGCGTACTAATATAGATTTGAAACATGTGATCCAATAAGTTAAGTGTAATCCAATATGATAAACATCTAATGAACCAAAGCACATAAGAGCAACCACTCAAGCCCTCGGCATTTAGACTTTCAATCACCCGGTGCCAAAACCAGGCAGGCTAGGCGGGTTGCCACATCAACTGATCTGTTATCGTAACCCCGGCTCAGATGAGTTAGTGAGATACATCTAAAGTTCGGTTCTAGTTTGAGTTTCATAGTTTGAGTTCCACAACCAATTGGTCTAGCAATAATTCACACAACTTCGTATACAAGATCACACATAACCATATAGAGTTCGCATATAGATTTTGAGTAATAAACAAAGATTGTAGTTTGATACTGGTACATGTTGCACCCCAAAACATTTAAAGAAAAAGGGGCTATGAATACTCACATCATCTAGGAGATAAGAAATAGACACGGAACCACGAGCAAGACGGATAGACCCAAAGATGACCTTAACGCCTAAATGAAATAGAGAAAATAAATAAATAAATAAAGTTAAGGATATAATCATGAAGTCCTAGGAATATATATATATCATCATGGAAGTCAAAAGAAATCAACATATAATGGCTATATCATCATGCAACATCATATATACCATTTTATCAAGATCAACCCTAGACCTCTCATGTATGTCCTAGATCTAGTCATAATACATCACGAAGATTCCCACTTGGTGATTCAACCAATTAATCTAACATAGGAGAGCACACATGGCATGAATCTTGTCAATTTTACACATAACACATCTAATATGATGATGAGGTCATTAGATCTGACCCTAAGGAACATGCATGTCATAGATCTACACATGAAAATCTAATCTTGATGATGATATTCATAGATCTAACCCTAAAGAGCATGCATGACATATATCTGTCCATTTCTCAACATAAAAATCAAATCTTGATAATGATATTCATAGATCTAACCCTAGAAAGCATGTATGACATAGATCTCAACATTCCATAACATAAAAATCACTACTTGATGATCATATCCATAGATCTAGCCCTAAAGATCATGCATGGTGTAGATGCAATCATTTTACTACATAAAAATCCAAACTTGATGTTCATATTCATAGATCTAACCCCAGAGAGCATGCTTGGCAAAGATATCTTCATTTTGAATCATAAAAATGAAATCTTGGTGATCTAAACCCTAGATCTATAACATAGCAACATGAAAATCATAGATCTAGCCTAATTTCATCATAAAGATTCAAAATTGACATAGAAAACCATAAGATATAGCAAATATCATCACATGGGGCTTAGATCTATCCTATCAACACAAAAAGCCCGGACCTTTATCATGCAAGATATCAAGAACAAGAGATAGAACTTACTAGAAACAAAAAAAAATGAAGAAATGGGATTAAGGAGGATGGTCCAAGGCTTGATCTTCAAGGATAATGCTCCAAATCCAATAATATGTTGTGTATATCAGCCGTTTTTGGTGAGTATAGTTGGAGAAATGAGGAGTATGGAGGCTAAGAGTGCTCAAATAGGGAAAATTAGGGTTTCTGCTGGAAGTTCATGAACTAGCGTATCACCTAGGGTAAGGGGTTGCTGCAGGCGATACGCCTGGAGCTTTCCCGAACCAAATCTTACCCGATTCCTCGATTCGCGTGCTCGGTTCTTCGTTTGTTGATGTTTTCAAGTCCCATTTCACCCAAAATTCGTAATGCATCATCCCATCATATTAACCACATTTAATCCACTCAAAAGAATATAAATATGTCACATAACTCATAGAAATGCGTAAATTAGGTCAAATAATGCGTTTTTGGTCGGTTTTGACGTACATGTCGATTTTGGGCAATTCACCAACGTTTCGCGATTCGATTATGTGTGTGATGACTCGTGACATGATATGTGATTATTAGAGTAATAAATATGTTGAATTAACATACGATACAAAAATACATGATTCCTGATAAACGAAAAATCGCGTACCGAAATCGCGTAAAACCCAGAAATTGCTTTATTTTCAATTCGAGGAATCCAATTTGAATCCAATTGATTGTAGTTAAGTATTTTGCTTTGGAAAATGATTATAAATCATTTGGAACCATGATTGGGGTATCTTAAAACGTACAATTCTCTCGGTACTAAATAGTTCGCAAATCGGTATAACGTAAAATTTCAAAAAGGGTCGGGTTCCACAACCGGGTAAAATGCGAATGTTACAAGTTGTTCCTAATTTATCCTTATTGGTTCTAATTATACTTTATTGGTCCTCATTGATCCTAATTGACCATCACTGGTCACTGGTCCCAACTCACCATCATTGGTCCTAAATGAGCCCAATAGGGTCCTTACCGACCCTCATTGTTCCTAATTGACCCTCATTGATCCTGAATAAACCCCAATTGTTCATAATTTATCCTTATTGATCCTAATTAAACTTTATTGGTGCTAGTTGTACTCTCATTGGTCCTAATTACACTTTATTGGGCCTCATTGATACTAACTGACCATCACTGGACCCAACTGACTATCATTGGTCCTTACTGACCCTCATTGTTCCTAATTGACTCTCATTAGTCCTGATTGAACATCAATTGTTGCTAATTAAACTCTATTAGTCGTAGTTATACCCTCATTGGTCCTAATTACACTTTATTGGGCTTATTGGTCCTAACTGATCATTACTGGTCCTAACTGACCATCATTGGTCCTTACTGACCCTCATTGTTCCTAACTGACCATCATTGTTCCTAACTGACCTACATTGGTTCTTACTGCCCTCATTGTTCCTGACTTCTTTTTTCTCATTAGCCATGATGACTGTGGACCTCCTGAGCATGACCATGGTGAACGACATCGTGTCAAATTTCAAAGTATGGATGACAGAAGCTTACATAATGAAGTTGACCAAGACCATTGTGCCACTGACCACAATTGTGGTTGAATACTTGTCTCAGCCTATTAAAAGCCTCTTATT
>JBCNJP010000027.1:38168652-38202570 GCA_039602395.1 Deinandra increscens subsp. villosa
ACTAAGATGACAGATTATTCCAAGAGTGACAGATCTAACTAACATATGTTACATAACTTCTCCCATATGCTTATCTTCTCTCACATCCATTTCGACTCACATATTTTCTTTCATTTAGTAGTACATGTGTAAAAAAAAATATTGTCTCTGCCACATATGTAACTAACATATGTTACATTAGTCCTCTCACAACTATGTAACATATGTAACAAAGTGCTCACATATATCACTAACAGGGGGTAATTACGTATGTAAACATGGGGTGTTACATATGTAACATCTCACACATTACACCAAATACAACTAGCCTTAGTGTTACATATGTAACATCACCTAGATTACCCCCTAATGTAACGTATGTAACAGGTTATATACGTATTACCACCTCAAAACTTAGTTACATATATAACAAAGTAGTCTCATACACCTCAAATAATCTTTTCCACTTGTATCATTAACTTACATGTGTTTTGCAAAAAAAAAAAATTTGCTTTAACTTACCTTAAACCCAATAAAAACCATGCATTAAATATGACATCCCTAAGTATCATTGTTTTTGACACAGTATCTCTATCACATATATAACATTAGTTAGTGAACTCATATCTATATTACATATGTAACAAACTTCACCAAATACAACCCTACAACATCTAAAATTAAGTTATATATGTAACAAAGTTTCACTAAATACAACCAGTCTAGGTGTTACATATGTAACATTTTTTTTTCTCCTTGTCACATATGTAACTAACATATGTTACATTTGTCCACTCACATCTATGTAACATATGTAACAAAGTGCTCCCATATATCACTAACAGAGGGTAATTACGTATGTAAACACGAGGTCTTACATATGTAACATCTCACACATTACACCAAATACAACCAGCCTTAGTTTTACATACGTAACATCAACCAGATTACCCCCTAATGTAATATATGTAACATGTTATATAGATATTACCACCCAAAAACTTAGTTACATATATAACAAAGTATCCCCATACAGCTCAAACAACCTTTCCACTTGCAGCATTAACTTACATATGTTTTGCAAAAAAAAAAAAAAAAAAAAACATTCATTAACTTACCTCAAACCCAGTGAAAAACCTTGGATTACATATGACAACCCTACGTATCATTGTGTTTGACCCAGTCTCTTTGTTACATATGTAACATTAGTTAGTCCACTCACAATTATATTACATATGTCACAAGTTCACCAAATACAACCCTACGACATCTGAAATAAAGTTACATATGTAACAAAGTTCACTAAATACAACCACTCTTAGTGTTACATATGTAACATTTTTTTCTCCCTCTCACATATGTAACTAACATATGTTACATTAGTCCTCTCACAACTATGTAACATATGTAACAAAGTGCTCCCATATATCACTAACAGACGGTAATCACGTATATAAACGTGGGGGTGTTACATATGTAACATCTCATATGTTACACCAGATACAACCAGCCTTAGTTTTACATACGTAACATCACCCAAATTACCCCATAATGTAACATATGTAACATGCTATATAGGTATTACCACCCCAAAACTTAGTTACATATATAACAAAGTACTCCCATACAACTCAAACAACCTTTTCCACTTTTAGCATTAAGTTTCATATTTTTTGAAAAAAAAAACTGCATGAACTTACCTCAAACCCAATAAAAACCCCTGCATTACATATGATACCCCTACGTATCATTGTTTTTTTTTTTACCAATTCTCTAATGTCACATATATAACATTAGTTAGTCCACTCACAACTTTAGTACGTAGGTAATAAAGTTCTCCCTTATTGTTTAACCACAACCCTATGATATCTAAAACTAAGTTACATATATAACAAGTTCACTAAATACATCCACTCTTAGTGATACATACGTAACATCACCCAGATTATCCCCTATGGTTTACAATCAGAATTTACCACCACAAACTTAGTTACATATATTACAAAGTACTCCCATACAATTCAAACAACCTTCCCACTTCTAACATTTGTAAGCTGAGTCCTGTGTCATTTATCCAAACGTCAAACAACTATCTCCCCCAAATCAAATTTGGTTAAATATGTAACATGACACCCATACGTATCATTTTTTGACCCATTCTATCTGTTACATATGAAACTAACAAATTTTACATTTGTTAGTCCACTAACCAATTTGTTGTAGGGATATGATCACGTATAAATAAACGTATGTCCGGCAAGTATTTAAGCCTACGGGTTCACACGTCTCGACACTAATGTATTTGTATTAATTAATCAGTTAATTAATATTTATCATGAATATTTAACGAGGAGTCGTTAAAACTAACAATTAATTGCTAACAGGGTGTTAGTTGTTAATAAAAGAGAGTTGTAATTGGATTACAATTAGGAAAGGATTTGGGAGTGGGCTTTAGGGTCAAAATCGTGTAAGCCTCCCCATCCCAAACCTAACTTGTTTTCCAAGTTCCTAAAACCTATAAATAGACCCTCTTGGTTTAAGGTTTAGGTTGTTGCATTATACCTGATAAGTGCAAACCCTAATTCTCTCTTTCTCTCTCTAATCTTCGGCAAAGGAAAACGAATCCAAGGGATTCGATTTTCTTGTGGTTCGACCAAGCTTTCATCAAGAGAGGAGTTCGTGATCAAGTACTAGCATACGTACATCGGTGTGTCGTGTGTGCGATCGTAGAGGGATTTACTTCAAATCCTAGAAGATCTTCTCTTGCCGAGCAAAAAAGGTACACATTATCTATCCGGTTAGTTAGATTAATTCATAGGATAAAATCTGTTGCGTACTCGTGTGTAAATCGATAATTAGTTATATAACCCAACAGTGGTATCACGAGCCACATATGATTTTAATTAATTACCGGGAATAAAAACTTGGAGGGGGGGGGGGTGGTAACCAAATTCGATTAGAAACAAGCTTTCTAATCAAGATTCTAGCTTTTCGATCCACATAAAATCGTCTTTTACAATTGGAAAATCGGTTTCGCAAATTGGTAAAAAAAAATGAAAACCCTAATTCGATCGAAAACTGTTTACGACCCGCGGTTTGTTTCCGATCGGAAACCCTAGTTTCCGATTGTAAACCCTAATTTTTCAACTTGTTCGTATCGTAAATCGTAAACTCAAAGTCGCCAGAATCGAAAACTGTTATCTCGATCAGAAACCCTAATTTCGATCGAAATCTAAATAATGGATCGAAAACTTATAGCCGAATCGGAAACCCTAATTTTAGGTCTAAAATTCGATTCTTGTGATCTAAAATTTAGAACCCAAGTTTTTGTTATTTGATAATTGTTTAAAAAACATGTTGTACCTTTATAAAAGATGTTAAAAGAAAGTAAAAACCATGAAGTTTCATGCAAATTGTTCATAGATATTACTTAGATCAAAGAGAATTAAAATTAAAATTATGTTAGAAAACTAGAAACCCTAAGATTATGTGATTATTTGTGATAATTGTGACATAATAAAAGGTTTTATTGCAAATATATTTTATGAAAATCGAAATTTGCTAATGAACTATTGAAATATGATTTTGTTTATAAAAATAAAATTTGTGTCCTAAAACTCAAAAGAAACACCGGCTCACCCATTTGAACACACTCTAAGAGATGTATAAGTCGGGTCGCCATGCTTCCCTAAAGTGGATAGGTTTTTAATTTCAAAAGTACAAACCTCACCCCTACGCTTCTTTGTGTGTTGCGAATGGAGCTACCAAGCTCTTTTGATTTGGAAGACAAACTAAGAATTTTTATAAACACATTATGTGGTGAAGATGTGCATGAATCTTCACACATAATATTTTTTCTCATACAAATTACTTGGTGCAAGATTCACAAGTGTTATTTGTAGGTCCCATAAAATCTAGGAATTGTACTTGGAGTACAATTATTGATCGTCACTTACCTTTTGAGTGCATCATTTCTAGCAGATCAACTGATGAAATGATGGCATGTCAATTGGATCCTAGCCTTAATAAGCTTAATTGTTTAAAAATGTTTAAACACTGGGTAATTAAATTTATTAAGGAAAAGATTATCGAAAATACTAATTTTTGAACTTAATCTGTTTTGTAGATGGCAACAAACCCTCCTCAAAACAATGTTGGTCATGCTTTTCGTCAAATGTTTGAAAGAGAAACGCTGAATGGATCTAACTTCAATGACTGGTATCGTCAACTGAGGATCGTCCTTAGAGTTGAACGAAGGACCGATGTCCTTGAAAATCATTGGCCGACCGAGCTAGCTGCCAATGCTACTGATCAAGAGAAAGCGTTCTACAATGCAGAGTATAGCAGATACGATGAGGTTGCTTGCATGATGATCTCGAGTATGACTCCCGATCTTCAGAAGCAATACGAATTTCATACACCTTGTGATATGATCAAAGAGCTAAAGAAGATGTATGAAAAACAAGCTGGTGTTGAATTGTTCAACCTAGTTGTGGAACTCCACGACTTGAAGCTTGAAACTGGTAAATCGGTCAGTAGTCATGTGCTCAAGATGAAGAGCTACTTTGACAAATTGGAATCGCTCAATTATGGGTATAATTAGGCTGTGGCAGTTGGCAAGATCCTCAAATCTCTTACGAATGATTATGAGGGTTTTGTGCGCAACTACAACATGCATAGTATGACTAAAACTATACCTGAGCTTCATGCTATGCTTGTCAAGTATGAGAAAACGATTCCTAAGAAGGGCACTGAAACACCCCAAGTTCTTATGATCAAGGGGAAAAGATCAAAAAGGCTAAATGACCGCAAAAGGCGAAGGGCAAGAATGATGGTAAGGGAAAAGGCAAGGTAGTTGCGCTTGTTCCTAAAACTAAGCAAACCCCTCCGGCCGCAAAAGAGCATCCGGGTAAAGACCAGATCTGTCACCATTGTGGTGAAGTTGGACACTGGAAGAGGAACTGTCCTACCTATCTAGCTGAGTTGATGAAGAAGAGAAAGAATACTAGTGGGACTAGTACTTCAGGTATCTTCACAATTGAATTATTTTCCTTTTCTAAGAGTGATTCATGGGTGTATGACACTGGCTGTGGAACTCACATCTGTAATTCGTTACAGGGTCTTAGAAAGAGGAGGAAACTGAAGCCTGGAGCTTTGCAGTTGTTCGTGGGAAATGGTTTGCCAGCAGCTGTGGAAGCTATAGGAGGATATCATTTAATTCTGCCTTCTGGGTTAATTATTGTATTAGACAATTGTCATTATGCACATTCTATTACTAGAGGTGTTATTTCAGTTTCTTTGTTGAAAAACCAAGGATTCATTAATGCATTCAATAATATCGGTATTTCAGTTTCTAAAAATAATGTTCATTATTTTGATGTTGTTCCTTGTGATGGCATTTATGAAATTGATATGCGTGGTTGTGTTTCAAATAATTCAATGTAAAATATTAGCAAATGAGCCAAAACTAGTTTGGACTCTACCTATCTTTGGCACTGTCGTCTTGCCCATGTTGGCAAAAAAACCGCATTGAAAGACTTCAACGTGAAGGGATCTTACAATCAAATTATGAATCATTTGATAAATGCGTTTCCTGTATCTCAGGAAAGATGACAAGAAAACCCTTTCCGAACAAGCCGCAAAGGGCTAAAGAACTACTTGGACTCATTCATACTGATGTTTGTGGCCCATTTAGACATGTGTCAAGAAAAGGTGCTAGCTACTTCGTGACTTTCACGGATGATTTCAGTCGTTATGGTTATGTTTACTTGCTTAAAGATAAACATGAAGTGTTTGAAACATTCAAAGAGTTCAAGAACGAAGTAGAAAATCAACTCGGAAAGACCATTAAGATCCTTCGATCGGATCGTGGTGGAGAATACTTAAGCCAAGAGTTTAGGGATTATCTTAAAGCGTGTGGAATTGTCAAACAGCTTACTCCTCCTTACACTCCTCAGCATAATGGAGTATCTGAGAGGAGGAATCGAACCTTGCTAGAAATGGTGAGGTCGATAATGAACCTTACAACTCTCCCAATATCATTTTGGGATTTTGCTCTAGAAACCGCTGTATGCGTTCTAAATATGGTTCAAACCAAGAAGGTTGAAAAGACACCGCATCAATTATGGCATGGAGAAGTCCCTGTGTTGTCTTACTTAAGAGTCTGGGGATGTGAGGCACTTGTGAAGCGTGATACGCCTGACAAACTACAACCCAGGACTACTAAGTGCATCTTCGTGGGATACCCAAAGGAAACAATGGGTTACTACTTTTACAATCCTTTCAAAAATACTGTTCGTGTTGCTCAATATGCTGAATTCTTTGAAAATAATTTTATAGCTCAAGAGAACAGTGGGAGAATTGTAGAACTACTAGAAGATGTGTCACCTTCTGAAACAACTAGCAATCATCAACTTAAGGGGGGGGGGAATGTTCAAAGTGATGAACCTCAAGTCGATGATGTTGCGATTCCACTTCGTAGATCCGAAAGGGTCATACGTAATCCGGATAGATGGGTTGGTCTAGTCGAATCCGAGGAAAACGTATCAGGAGATCTCGATGAGCCTCCGAACTTCAAAGCTGCATTATCAGATCCGGAATCTGACAAATGGCTTGAAGCTGCGAACGTGGAAATGAAATCCATGAGAGAAAATCAAGTTTGGAACTTGGTTGATCTTCCTCCTAACGCGAAGACCGTTGGAAGTAAATGGATCTTCAAGAAGAAGACTGACATGGATGGAAATGTACACACCTATAAAGCTCGTCTCGTGGCGAAAGGTTATACTCAACGTTTTGGCGATGACTATGATGAGGCCTTTTCACCAGTAGCTGACATTAGAGCTATTAGGATTCTCTTAGCCATAGCAGCGTACTATGACTTTGAGATATGGCAAATGGATGTTAAGACTGCCTTCTTAAATGGTTACTTGGATGAAGAAGTCTATATGGATCAACCTGAAGGGTTTATTGATCTAGAACATCCCAACCAAGTATGCAAGCTTCAAAGGTCCATTTAGGGACTAAAGCAAGCATCGAGGAGTTGGAATAAACGGTTTGATGAAGAAATCAAAAGGTTTGGTTTCGTTCAGAATCCCGATGAGCCATGTGTATATCGCAAAGCTAGTGGGAGTAATGTTACTTTCCTTGTCTTATATGTAGATGACATATTGATTATAGGAAAACACATTCCAATGTTGCAAGATGTAAAATCCCATCTTGGAAAGTGTTTTGCCATGAAAGACTTGGGAGAAGCAGCATTCATTCTTAAAATCAAGATCTATAGAGATAGAACTAAGCGGTTGATTGGACTAAGTCAAAGTTCTTATATTGATAAGATCTTGAAGCGATTCAAGATGGAGAATTCCATGCGTGGTATAGTACCTATGCAGGAAGGACTTGGTCTATCGGTCAAACAAGGTGCTTCTACACCTGATGAGGTGAAGCGTATGCAAAGAGTCCCTTATGCTTCGGCTGTAGGCTCTATAATGTATGCGGTGAGATGCACTAGACCTGATATAGCATTTCCGCAGAATATCGTTAGCCGATTTCAATAGAATCCAGGTGAAAGTCACTGGACTGCTGTTAAGATCATTCTCAAGTACCTACGCGCTACTAGAGATTTGTTTTTGGTATATGGGGGAAATCCAGATCAAGAGCTCAAAGTGACTGGGTACTGCGATGCTGGATTTCAAACTGATAGAGATGACACGAAGTCTCAGTCTGGGTACGTCTTCGTTCTGAATAGAGGCGCTGTGGATTGGAAAAGCAAGAAACAAACCACAGTTGCTATGTCTGCAACAGAGTCTGAGTACAAAGCTGCTTCGGAAGCTGCAATGGAGGCAGTCTGGATAAGGAAATTTATTTATGGGCTTGACGTGATCCCTACAAGTAACTTGCCTATTGATATGTACTGTGATAATACTGGTGCATTAATCATTGCCAAAGAACCTGGAGTTCAGAAGGGCGTCAGACACTATGTCAGGAGATATCACTATGTTCGTGAGCAGATCGAACTAGGTGAAATCAGATTACTCAAAGTTCACACAGATATTAACTTAGCTGATCCTTTCACGAAAGCTTTGTCGAGGCCGAAGCTTGAAAGGCATGCCGAGGGCATGGGACTTAGATTAGCTAGTTAAATCATGTATGTCTGTTATTCGGTATTTGGATAAGGGATGTTAAACAATTTCTATTTATATAATGAAATAAAGTACTTGATATGTTTGATTTCATTTAATAGTAAATTGTGTCCTACATTTGCATGTTTAATCCTTGAGTACTTGTCAAGTATTCTAAATTGTCCATTGTCAATTAACTATATGGGAATATAGTTAACTAAGACAAATCTGAGTGATTGGTAATATTCTTGGAATATATAATGGATGGTCCCACCAAACTCACATGGTATTCATAGGATGCATATCGGACTACCCCACTAACGAATTATCACTTTATGGATCGTCGTCATCAACTAAAATTCGTAAATGGTTGCTTTACTTATCCTTAGACTTGAGATACAAGCAGGTCATGCATATATGGATTGCACCTACTTGATATAGTTCTAACTATTCTGGATAAGGTAGTAAAAAAGGGCTATTTTCAGTAAGTGTAGTAAAGTATGTGACTGGACACGTGTAGTCAAGAGGATTTGTTCCTTCAGCTTAAAAGTTGAAGCAGATACCACTATGATGTGTTGCAAACACATCTCATTTCCGGGGTCTTTTCTTTATATAATTGAGTCAATTTGAGTCGGTTTCTATTTGTTTTAGTTGTTTTTAGTTAAGTTTGAGTCTTTGGGTCCTTTTTATATTTTTATGTAAGTTTTGCAGTTTAATGAAAATCCCGAGGCCAAGAAAGAAGTTAACAAGAAAAGAAGGAGAAGGGCTGAACAAGCTGTTCCAGGCGTATCGCCTGGGACCTCATCTTTGTAAGCGATACGCGCGGAAAGGAAAAGTCAACAGGAGGTTTAAGTCAGTTTGACCGACTATTCTGTCGCGTAGCAGACTCCAGGCGTATCGCCTGGAGGAAATATGTTTGTAGGCGATACGCCTACCGCCTCAGAATCCGCAAACTTTGCTTAGTCCGTATAAATTCGACTTTTAGGGTTCCATTCGAGATTCTTCGACTCCCAGACGATTTTCAGAGCAAATAGAGGCGATTTTCGGAGCAGGGAAGAGCTGGGATCAAGGAGAGTCAACCGGGAGAGCAATTCGTCATCAAAACATTACTCCGGTTCTTTCTTATTTTCGGTTATTGTAATTGCTAGATCAAAAACCATGTCTTGTTTACAAATTCTGGAACTTTTCTGTGTTTGTGATTATCTCATGGTGGTTGGCTAAGTAATTTGCCACCACCTAGACGATTATGACTATTGTTTGATGTTTACGAATTTAATTCGGTTTTAGTTATCTGATTGATGTTTGATAGTCTTTTCAATTCCACTAATTTGCTGTGATGATGCGTTTATATACTTGATCTAAATTGTTAGTTATTGATTGGACCTTGCTTTGCTTGCGGATGTCTTCCGGTTTGGGTAAAGTAGTTAGCTTGTAGGTTATTCTTGCATTTTAACATAATTGCTTAATTGTGGTTTTAGGTCTAGTTAATATTTGATGATTTGGATCTTGTGTGTTGCTAGCTAAATAGACTTAAAAGGGTGATAGCTATCGGGTAGTCGGGTTGGTTAATTGCTTAGGATCGAGTTGTCCCAAAAGGAAATTCCCTAGGTCAATTGTCTAGCTTGCTATTCTGAATCATTGCAGTTTGTTAGTGGTAGCTCCGGTTAGCTTAAGGTGCCTTAGATTAGATTCGAGGGTGGTTAGGTTTAGCTGAAGTAGGAAGTACCCAAAAGGTGAACTCTTGTTCGAGCGTAGGATTATCTGTTAGGAAGGACTTAAAAGGTGAACTAACCGCCATCAGGATTTCTTTAACCGAGTTGAGTTGTGAGTGTTGAATAAGAGTCTAGGTCTAGGTGGTGCCTCTTTCTCATTTGAATTTCCCCGAAGTTTCCTGTTTTCGTCTGTTTGCTCGTTGCTTAGTTAATTTCAGTTAAATCAAATCTCAATCAAAAACCCAAATTACTCAGTATTTCCATTTCATAGGTTCTAGGTTAAGTTTGTCTATAGAGTGTCTCTAGGGTTCGATATTCCCGGTCTTGCCTTTGCTTAGCTACAATCCGACAGGTTCACTGCCTTAGGGTTCGGTTCGTTTAGGTTATTTCGGTAAAATTAGGTGTGTCTTAGGTCTAGGTTTAGGTCTATTTTATTAGTGTTTTTAGTGTCGTTCCGAGCACATCACACTAGGCCCCTCATTGGGACTAATTAAGATGTTTGCATGGCCATGCCCAAATGAAATCCAGATGTGTCTCGATTTGAATTTGGTAATCTTTAATTAGTTATGGAATGAGAAACAGAATCGTTAAAGTATGAAATGACTTTGATCCATATTCATATTTAACAACGGTATCGGTAACAAAGGGATAGTAAATGATTGTACCATTTAAATACACTTTAAGAAACTGTACTTAAATATTTCCGGGAGCATTGGCGTGTTGCTAGACGCTAACCAATGTTATTACCATTATTATTACGAGCTCAAGTGGGAGCTGTAGGGATATGATCACGTATAAATAAACATATGTCCGGAAAGTATTTAAGCCTACGGGGTCCACGTCTCGACACTAATGTATTTGTATTAATTAATCAGTTAATTAATATTTATCACGAATATTTAACGAGGAGTCGTTAAAACTAATAGTTAATTGTTAACAGGGTGTTAGTTGTTAATAAAAGAGAGTTGTAATTGGATTACAATTAGGAAAGGATTTAGGAGTGGGCTTTAGGGTCGAAATCGTGTAAGCCTCCCCATCCAAAACCCTAACTTGTTTTCCAAGTTCCTAAAAGCTATAAATAGACCCTCTTGGTTTAAGGTTTAGGTTGTTGCATTATACCTGATAAGTGCAAACCCTAATTCTCTCTTTCTCTCTCTAAATTTCGGCAAATGAAAACGAATCCAAGGGATTCGATTTTCTTGTGGTTCGACCAAGCTTTCATCAAGAGAGGAGTTCGTGATCAAGTACTAGCATACGTACATCAGTGTGTCGTGTGTGCGATCGTAGAGGGATTTACTTCAAATCCTAGAAGATCTTCTCTTGCCGAGCTAAAAAGGTACACATTATCTATCCGGTTAGTTAGATTAATTCATAGGATAAAATCCGCTGCGTACTCGTGTGTAAATCGATAATTAGTTATATAACCCAACATTTGTTACATATGTAAACCAAATCAGATATGGGGGAATGGATGTCTGACGTAAGCGTTGGATAAATGACATGGTTCTCTCTATCGCATTTGTAACTATCATATGTTACATAGTCCTACGATATCTAAATGCCACCGTTCTCTGAAAGTCACATATGTAACTACCATATTTACATATGTAACAAAGTTATCCCATATTGTTCAACCACAACCCTACAATATATAAAATTAATTTATACATATGTAACAAGTTAAGTTATATCTGTAACTAAGTTGACAAATTATTCCAAGAGTGACAGAGAGACCTGTGTCATTTGTCCAACACTTACATCAAACATCCATTCCCCCCAATCAGATTTGGTTTAATATATAACATGACACCCCTACATATCATGGTTTCAGGCTCACACATTTTTTTTCATTTACTGCTATATATGTTACATTTTTTTTCTCTCTCTGTCACATATGTAACTAACATATGTTACATTAGTCTGGTCACAACTATGTAACATATGTAACAAAGTGCTCCCATATATCACTAACCAATTTGTTACATATGTAACTAAGTTCTCCCATATTGTTACATATGTTATAACCCAAATTCCTTAATTACCTAACACCTCATATTACCACATTACCCATTTTCTTCTCTTCTCTCATATGTTACTAACAAAGGTTAATTAGTTATTACCTCGCAAAACTAGTTATTACATACGTAACAAAACAAGCTACATATGTAACATGACCCACAATCCGTCTAATATGTAACTAGCATATGTTAGCCTGTTAGCCCAATTACAACTATGTTACATATTTCATAAAGTTTTCCTATATGTAGGGTTTATGTGACCAAGTTAGAGATAAAGTGTGTTATTGTTACATATGTACATCTCACATATTACACAAAACACATCCAACAGAATAGAGCACATCCCAATGGGTCGAAATTAAAATACCATTTATACCTTGTTACATAGAATCAAACGTTTACTTAAGGGGTTGTTCCAAACATACAAATAGAACAAACGTTTATTTGTTGTTACATACATAAAAATATATGTGCTCTTACTAGTAAGAACACTGTTAAATATACGCAACAACATAAAAAATTAACCCCATTAAAACCACAAATTCAAAATACTAAGAAAATCCAAATAAACCACCAAAAGACACCAACCTCCATTATCTCCGTCCATCATCTTGATTAACCATCGTTCTCTTCAGCCTCAACTTCAATGCCATTCCTTCCTTATTCTTCTTTTTGAAATTCCTTGAATCATGATCAATAACATAAAAATTGCAAGTATGGCAAAGTCTGGGAGCTTTTGGATATTTTTGAGAAAGTTTCTCCAAAGGCCCAGCAAATCGACGTTTCTTTCCATACCTTTTTGTCCCGATTCCGTTTGGATTTTCAGTAGTAATATGATTTGTGAAGAGCTCCAAAAATAGATATATTAATAAAGAAGGAAAAAGAATTTTAAAGAAGAAAAATACAAAATCTAAATCAAAGGTTATACTGCTAAAAATATTATTGAAAAATACCTTCATTTTCTTCTTCGATAGGAGACAAACAAGAATCTCTTGAGAGGGAGGTCTCCACATCTACTACATTTAATTCATTTCAAACAACACTACGTCAAAATTCACCTTTGGCCACGGAAAAAAACCGTGACCAAAGGTGTTTGGTCACGTTTTTTTTTCCATTCCAATCGACACCAAAGGTCTCGTCACCTTATGTATCCTACGGCCACGTTACAATATCAGTGGCTGAAGCCACCTAGAAGCGTGGCTAAAGGGTACCAATATTTGTTGTTGTAATCAAACAATTCTTCCGGAAAGCGTGGCCAAAGGGTCCCAACGGCCACATTTGTTAGTTTAACGTGGCGTTTGGTATTATATGGTCACATATATTTGTGTTTTAGCCACATACATTATAAAAATACGTGGCCAAAGGGTTGTTGAAATCATACATTTTGTCCCAATAAGCGTGGCCAAAGGGTGGCAATGGCCACGTTAAAATATCAAAAGCGTGGCCTTTGGTATTATATGGTCACGTATATATGTGTTTTAGCCACATATGTTATAAAAAAACATGGCCAAATGAGTTTCTGAAATCATACATTTTGTCCGAATATGCATGGCCGAAGGGTGGCAATGGCCACGTTAAAATATAAATAGTGTGGCCTTTGGTATTATATGGTCACGTATATTTGTGTTTTAGTCACATATGTTGTAAAAAAACGTGGCCAAATGGGTTGCTGAAATCATACATGTTGTCCCAATACGAGTGGCCAAAGGGTGGCAACGGCCACACTAACATATAAAAAACGTGGCCTTTGGTATGATATGGTCACGTATATTTGTATTTTAGCCACGTATATTTGGGAAAAAAGTGGCCAAAGGGTAGTTGAAATCAGATAATTTGTCCCAATACGTGTGGCAAATGGTGGCAACGGCCACGTTAAAATATAAAAAGTGTGGCCTTTGGTATTATATATATGGTCACATATATATTTTTAATTACATATAATTATACTGCATATTAATTAATATAGAGAAACCTTAAAAATCATATATTATAATTAAAAATTAATGTACATATATACACTAATCATGATGCTGTTCAAAAAGATAACATACGACACGAATCAAAGTTTAATTTCTATAATATTTAATTATATTTTTTTGTCCGTGCTGATCAGCTGCTTCTGCTGGATCCGTATACTGAGTTTTCTGTTTTTCAGATTTTAATTCATCAGCTGGTTTGGTGTTACGTACACTTTCGGCATCTTTTTCCGATCATTATTTACCTAGAAACATGACAAATAAAACCGATCAGATATAATATATATATATATATATATATATATATATATATGTAAAGTTAATTAATTAGCGGATACGATTAATTAATGTAGTAATTACCTGTGGTTGTTCCACTACTTTTTGAACCGTAGAATGATCAACCGGCTGTGATCTATCTGACTTGTTATTAGAATGAAGGATCATTCGGTTCATCGGCCATGCAATAATATATTTATCTTCAACCTCCGAAAGCGTTGTTTTATCATCTATTGGGAATGGTAAAAATGTTGCACCCTTATTGACCTGATAAGCTGTAATTCTACGGCAACCAGGAGGTAATGGCTTTCCATGAATCTTCTCATCTTTTTGTTTTGGATATAATCTAGCCATTCCCACGATGTTCATTGGATCCCCCTCCATGTGCAACGTCGCAGTTTGCTGGCTCCCCTGATCAGAAGTGACAATTAATTAATTAAAGTCAAAAATAGAATAAAAAAATTGTGGTATATACTAATCTATATACCTCTTGGATTACTGGCTGATCGATAGGAGCTGCAATGGCATCATTATTATTTGGTTTTTCCAACCGATCACTCTTAGGTACTTTACGAGCTGCAGGTTTTACTGGTTTTGCATGTCTCTTATTCTTTTCCTAAATTGACACCATGTAATTAACTGATTAGTAACATATATATTAATTAACAATAACGTCAAAGCGATTTGTCAAATTTCTAAATTAATTATATATATATACCACTTCCTGCTCTGATGCCCCAGCAGTACTGGCAGCAGCAGCTGCTGCTTCTGTCATTTTTCTCTTTCTCCCCTAAAGACAGCATCAGCATTTAATTAAATGATCATATAGCAATTAGTTATAAGGGAAGTACACAACTGTGTAAAATAAAATAGTTACCCTTTCCTTTTGCGACGCTGTTGTAGATGGAGGAGTGTGTTGTGATAGAGTCGCAGAAGAGGCCTACAATTCAATTAATTAATAAAATCATATTGCTCATAACCGGCTTATAAACATTAGTTAACTATCCAGAGAACCATTCGGATGAAGTACAAACTTATCATAGCCGGAACAGTTGAAAAACCAAGGTGGTGGGCAAATATATAAATAATGCTACCTTTATCTTGGTTGCGGAAGCGGATCGAGTCTTTGTGTGACTCGTTTTTGAGAAAACAAATAACACCGAGATATAGAGTTTATGGTGTTTGAGATGTGATGATGATGAAGAACAAAGCTAGTAGAAACATGGATATGAATAGCAAGATAGATCAACGATAAACAACATGAAAGATAGATAACAAAAGATAACCAAATGATTAACTATAACCAAATGATTACATTACCTACCCCACGCATTCCCGGGTTTCTTGAGCTTACTAGGTAAGTTCAAGAACCCTTGACAAGCTTCAAGGAACCATGACTAACTCTCTCTCAAGCACTCATGCATCATCTTCTAGTCTTTCACATGAGAAAGACTTGCTATATATACTACAAACTCACTAAGGGCATAATAGTAAAACTACCAACTAGTGACAATATTTAAACAATAAATAATATTCACTAGAGCCATCTTCTTTAGTTGAGTCTTGTGTCTTGAGTTGTCATGTTCTTCACCGTGTTGTCGGGACGGTAGACGTTAAGTGGCCGTTGAGTATTAATCACATCTATCCAAATCTTGTTGGCTTGGTATCTCGATTCCCAACAATCTCCCCCTATTTGGTAGATGGTATACTCAACACTTGTGACATTGGTTCTTGTATTCTTGCATCTTGACTTCAAGAAAATCTTCATGTAGTTTCAAATCTTTTGTTCTTCAATTCTCCTTTGTGAAGCTCCCCCTACAATAAACATTCTTCTAGCCCCAAACCATAGGCTGTAAATGCATAGGGTGTTTACAAACTTCAACACAATGGCACTATACTTGAGGACTAAGTCATAACTCAAGTTACCAATATTGTTGAAAGTAAACAATATAAAGGATTTATGAAAAACTCGAGAAATGAATCCATAGTTCAACCATCTTGAAATACTTAGCCGAATACCAAACCAAAGCTTTGCACGAAGATAAACCACTTCTTTTGCTAAACCATACCAAAAACATGCTCTGTCGAAGTTCTTCAAGAGTTCCGGTTGAACTCAGTGTACCGGTTGAAGCTTTAAATTCCGGTTGATTCTCGAACTTCCGGTTGAACTTTGGTATCCGGCTGAAGTTCCGGTTCAGATGTCTTTTTCCGGTTGAAACCCCAGATCCGGTTGAACTTTGAAGTTCCGGTTGAGATTCTGTTTCCGGTTGAAGGTTCGAAATCCGGTTGAACACAAATCTTCCGGTTGAAGTTGGCAAATCTCCATTTTCCGGTTGAGTTCGAAATTTTTCCGGTTGAAACCTGTTTTCCGGTTGAACATGAAATTCCGGTTGAAGTTCCATTCTCCGGTTGAGCTTGACTTCTCCGCTTGAACTTGACAGATCGTTGTTCCGTTGAACGGTGATGGTTTCCGGTTGAATCTGTGACGGGACTGTTCCGTCTGAAAACAGATTCGTCGCTACCGGACAGAACCGTGATCGCGTCCTTCACCGACTTATCACTTTAGGAACCTTTGTCTTCATTCTTGAACTGAACAGAAAATGGGTAACGAACGTGCTCGAGCTGCAGTCTCATGTTCGTTTTTCTGAGTTCATCATCTTCATATAACCTGTAACTCACTCAATATTTTGTGTATATTTTGGTTCTTCTAATTTTCAAGAGAGAGAGAGTACTATGGTTGACTTGAAACATGTGAATGTGACATGTAGGTTGCTTGTGATAGAAAAAGGAAACGGATAATAGGATGATTTTGGTAAAAAGTACACTTGGTTTGTGGAACTCTAGATAAAGTAAACTCAAAAAGCTAAAAAGCAAATTGATTTCTACACACAAATAGACAAAGTGTGATGTGAATAGAATATTCACACTTTTCAAGATTTTTCTTGAGATCTACAAAAATAAAGTTGACCATGAATATGAATTTAGGAATTTGCATACGTAAAATATGCAGAAATTTTCATGAATCATTTTTGAGGCTAGATTTTGATAGCAATGGAATATCAAATAAATCTAATTGTGTTTACTGGCAAAAACACAAACACTCAAAATAATGACTTTCGACGACTCAAGAATAATAAATATGAATAAATAGATCTTGACTATTCTAAATAAGAAAAATTCAGGGATCTTTTTCACGAAAACTTTGAAAGACATGGAGGGGATTTCAAAATCTTTCTAAAAAGTTTAACATCTCCATTTGTTTACAAAAACAAGCATTTGAACACAAAGTTGAGAAATCAACGGTTAAGTTGCATTATCTCGACCATGGCTCTGATACCAATTGAAAAACCGAGGTGGTGGGCAAATATATAAATAATGCTACCTTTACCTTGGTTGCGGAAGCGGATCGAGTCTTTGTGTGACTCATTTTTGAGAAAACAAATAACACCGAGATATAGAGTTTATGGTGTTTGAGATGTGATGATGATGAAGAACAAAGCTAGTAGAAACATGGATATGAATAGCAAGATAGATCAACGATAAACAACATGAAAGATAGATAACAAAAGATAACCAAATGATTAACTATAACCGAATGATTACATTACCTACCCCACGCATTCCCGGGTTTCTTGAGCTTACTAGGTAAGTTCAAGAACCCTTGACAAGCTTCAAGAAACCATGACTAACTCTCTCTCAAGCACTCTTGCATCATCTTCTAGTCTTTCACATGAGAAAGACTTGCTATATATACTACAAACTCACTAAGGGCATAATAGTAAAACTACCAACTAGTGACAATATTTAAACAATAAATAATATTCACTAGAGCCATCTTCTTTAGTTGAGTCTTGTGTCTTGAGTTGTCATGTTCTTCACCGTGTTGTCGGGACGGTAGACGTTAAGTGGCCGTTGAGTATTAATCACATCTATCCAAATCTTGTTGGCTTGGTATCTCGATTCCCAACACAAGTCTTGGCGATATAGTAACCCGTTAATACGATTGGTGACAACTAATTTAAAGAAATATTTATTGAAAATAAATATTTATTACATGGTTAATGATTTGGAAATTAATGACATGAAATATATAAATATTCCCAAGATAATCTTTGGTTTAGATATAAATTATTATCTAAAAAATTATCAAAATAGTCTAGTAGACTTTAGATGAAAATTTCCATGATTAAAGTCCAAAATGCACTTTTTGTCGGTTTTAACCGTATTTCACGGTATTATCCGGTATTGTTAGAATATATGATTATACAAATAAATACACATTTATTTACATCATAAATATCATAGGAAATCAGAAAATATAAGTTCAAGAATTTATTTCTTTAAGTTGTCGGTTTTGCCGGTACGCATCCGATTTTGCTGCTACGCGTCCGATTTTGCCGGTTTTTGGTCCTGTGACTTGTTTTATGACTTTGTAACTTTCCAAAACATGTTGTAAGTTTATCCTAGGTTATTTTAAGTCCCTAAAAGTGTTGAAAATCAGTCATAACTTTATTTTATCTTGTTTAGTACAGTTTTCCCCAATTTTAGTCCTTAAAAGTATTGAAAATCAGTCATAACTTTCCAAAATGGGTTTTCCGGGCCCGTAAAGTGTCCGTTTTCCCCAATTTTAGCTATTTTGAGGGGGATCTTTTGCTAAGGTTTTTATAACTAAAAATATGTTCAATATCCATTGTTTACAAGTCCAAACATTCTGTCCAAATTCATGGTCAAAGCTAGGGTTTTTAACTAGTTATTTGAAAAATTGAATTTAAATAATCCCAACTTTTAAGGATTGGCCGGCAATAATCACTCTCAGTGGTCCCAACTTTCACCCATAAATAAAAAATCCACATCAGCAGCCGCGTCATTTAGCACGTCAGCGGAAATTTAACGGTGTTAAAAAATTAACGACGGGACCAATATTAGTAAATAGGGTGAAAGTTGGGACCACTGAGAGTGATTATTGAAAGTTGGAACCACTGAGAATGATTATTGAAAGTGGGATTATTACCTGCCAATCCTCAAAAGTTAGGATTATTTAAATCCAATTTTCCTAGTTATTTTGGGTATTTTGTGCCTTTAAACATATCCTTAGGCAATGTGCTTCTACCAAAGGTTATCTAAAGTGCTAAAATCCATTCTCAAGGGTTCAAATAAGTCAAAATTCGGACTAAGGATTTTACCCACAAAACTATGGCATTTAAGAACACATACTAGTAAAATCTTTCAACATATCACCTAGATCTAACAATGTAGTATATGGGGGGGGGGGGGGTTCATTTTGTAGTACAATCACTAGTAGAAGCACCTCATACACTATATCTAACAAGAACATAACAAAGCTTTAGGTTAATTGAACATAAAAGGCGTTTCTTTATAAAATTAAGTTAATATCAACATTACTCAACATAATCACCAAGACTTGAGATAGAAGTGTTAGATGGTCAAGAAAATTGACATACAAGTATTCTAGACTAAGATTTATGGGAGAAAGTTAGAGAAAAGTGCACCAACTTGAGGTAAAATTCAAAAATGTCAAGGAAGATGATTATTGCTTGCTTCATTGAGGTTCCTATGCCCTTGATCTTCAAGATTTCTTGAGATTTGATGAAGAAAAACAAGAGAGGGTGTAGAGAGAGAGAGAGAGGGGGGGGGGCGACGTCAGGGAGCAAGAGGGAGAGATAATTGTGTGTTTTTGTTGCTTAGGGTTTGGGCATATGAGAAATGAACCATAAACTGGTTTCAGTATGTAGGGTAAAGAGGGAGTAAGGGTGTTTGTTACGGTTTAAAGGGATCCGGTTTGGGTGTTAGAAACCGAGAGAAAGAGAGAAGCAAGGGAGGAGAGGTTCTTTAGGTTTTATAACATGTTAAGTGTCAAAGATTTTGGGTTTGAGTGTTGTGTGTATGTTGGTTCGGTTCAAAAGAAAACGAGAAAGGAGGGGTTCGAGTAAATTTTTTTTAAAACATGTGCAGTACACACAAAAAAATGAAACTTTAATTTTTTAAAATTTTTTTTCCAGAATTGAAGATAACATAATTTTAAGACTTTTGGTGTAAATGTTTTAAAAAAAAATATTAACATATGAAGAAGTTATGTAAGTTTTAATATTGGTTTTCACGTTTTCACAATATATATGTGTTTTCGCATGATCCTAACCCTATATATATATTGCTTTGAACCTTTAATAACCTCCTCTAATCAAACTAACTCAATAACCCTATTACACACCACTAATTTAATTTAAAATGATCAGATTCTTAATCAATGGTTGTGATGAGCTCAAGGGCATCATTGTATTTTTACACCATCTCTATTTTATCTATTTATCTCTAGATCTCACCATTAAATCTGACATTTTCTCCATCCATAACTTTCTCTATCTACCCATTTTCTGTGGATGTTCATCGTCAAAATCACTTTTCTATTTTGATTAAATATGTTTCAAGTTCTAGCTACTATGGTGGTGTTAAAACTTTGACATTAGGGATAGCATGTGGCGTCCACTCCCAGACTTGGCTCTAGGAGGGGTCACGCATCGGATTTACTCATGAACACAAGGTATTAACAAAGATAACTAAGCAGCGGAAATTTTAAACTTTTATTTAATTGTCAAGTACTACAAGTAAGTGAGATAATTTACATAAGGAAATACTAACTAGCACTACGTGTTATTGCTAAATCTATGTCAGCTTGTCAAAACCTTCCTTCCTTCCGATAGCTTGCCCGTCTAATCCCTTATCACAAGGGCCTTCTCATAACTAGTCGAAGCCTCACCCTGACCCGACATACATACATTTTTGGAATGGTCAACTTACGCTGGTGAGTTCTATATTTTAAAAACGTTACCTTGGTGTGAGGTTTAAACCTTTGGACATGCAAGATCCCTTTTTACATAACATTTATCAAGTATATAATATATCACAATTATACAACACGTAATATTCCTTAACAGGAAATACCCCCTATAAAACCATTTATTCCATTATCCCCTCTATTCCTTTCCTATAACCCTAACCTTTTATCCGTCTAACCCTGCTTAACATAAGCAAAGATACCATTCTTGCTAACTGCCGAGTTTACCCTTTTAGGGTATTTACCTATAACAGAATGTCGCACCGTTCTCTCCTATTTGCTAACTGCCAAGTGTATGCTTCTAGGGTATTCCCTATAACGGACAGTCGCACCGTTTACCTTTTTCTGCTAACTGCCGAGTTTACCCTTCGAGGGCATTCCCTATAACGGACAGTAGCTTTCTCCCCCTTTCTATTTGTAGTGACCATAACCCCATTGAGTAACACTACTTCCTAACTCCCCCTGTACTACTACCCGCCCCTAGTTAAATACCCAAGTGATTTAGGGTTATTAGTAAACAGCGATAAGGCATTCATATACTGCAACAAGTGGACATCCCCCAATTTACTGTTAGAGTTTATATATAGGATGTACCGGCGGCATATCCACCACACTTCTGATATACCGGGTAACTATTACTATTATGCTTATATATAGGAAGTACCAGCGGCGTATCAACCACATAATAATAAAGCGAATGCATCACCTATTCTCACATAATCATACATATTCACTATAACGTGTACTAATAATTCCTTTATTACTTGACTATTTAAGTTCAAAGCAAGCATAGCACATATCATATCACAGTCATTATAATTACGTTATAACACGTATAAATGATTTAACATTATTTTCATAACATATATATATATATATATATATATATATATATATATATATATATATATTATCCCAAAAGCTTTTCTAACAGTTTATCAATTCAAGATATTTCACGTATATGCATTTTAATGCATTTCCATAACAGTTCACGTATATATATCAATCTAACAACAACTTAACAGTTTAATATACCCATTTAACAATTAGCACTTTAGCAGTTTGATATATATTCACTCAAAGGCGCGTAATTTAACAGTTTAACACTCTAACAGTTCAGATAGGCAACATTTCAGTTATAAATCCTTTAAATGCATTTTATAACATTTGTGTGTATATCAGCCCCAAAACATTTAAAACATAACTCACCTAATCTCTTTAACCGGTTTACTTGGACAGAATTCCCGCTACGATTCCTCGTTTAACCTAATTTGCATATCGTATGGTGTTAACGCAAGGTTTTATATAATAAACACTTCCTATGTTTATTTTAACATCTTATTATCTTAATAATATTCAATTATCAAGTTTATCCCCTTTAAAGGTCAAAATAACCAAAATGCCCTTTAAGAAGTTATCATTTTCTTTTAACGAAAATACAAAGACACACATTCCTATAAGTAAATGCGCACCCCAGAATCGCCCAGTGAGGTATGCCAGGTCCCATTTGGGATTAATGCTACACCCCCGGTTTGCCAGAAACCCCAGAGTACAGGCGCGTACCCTTCCGGTTCGCACAAAATTCTAAATATCCGATTAACTCGGTATCTTTAATACTTTATAATTTATCCATTTTAAACTCATATATACTTATTATATATATAAAAAATTTAATAGACCAAAAATCAAGTCCTGTTTTTCTTGTTTCTTTATCCATTTTAACCTCTGGATTATTTTATATTAAATAATCATATTACAAAACCCCAATTTCCTGTTTTTCTTGTTTCTTTATCAAAACTCGTTTTATTTTTCAAATCAACTTTGGCTATTATCCATTATAACATTTTATAAAATGCCTTAAAATATCAAAGCTTAATTCAACATCGTTTACTCAATTTAGGCAGAACAACGTTACGAAAACCCTAATTTTGACCCATTTACAAAACATTTACCAAACTTTTTCAAATCTGAAATAAACTTAGGAGTTTCTTAAAATACATTATTTTAGGATTTCCTACAAAAATTCAGACCCTAATTCCCACCCGATCACCCAATTTTAGCAAAACAAGCTCAAAAACCCTAATTTTAACACAATTTTAGAAATCATACTTAGAAATAATATTATCAAAAACTAAAAGAAAAAGTTATTTTAGACCATAGATATAGTAGCTTAACTACAGAAATTCAGTCTTTAACTCCTCACCGTTTGTGTGAATTCGATTGACGAAGCTTCTGGTTCGTTTGAGGGTTTTTTGGTTGTTTTTGAGTGAATTGACAAGTGATTACGGACGATTTGGTCTGCTATTAATATGCATCAGAGGCGCCTAGGACCCCTAACACCTGTTATGGTGTTTAAGCTTCATAATTGAGCCGTTAGGGGGCTGAATCGTGAGCTCCAAGTGTGCATCGCAGACATTTTTGCGACTAGATCTACAATCTACCAGCAGATGGTTCTACGCGTATCGCGTTGAGTTGAGGAGGGGTCTACACGATACACGAGACTCCTCTTTTCCGGCCAGTTTTTGTATTTTGTTACTTTTAGTCCCTTAACTCTATTTAATTGTATTTTTACCCCCTAAACCTTTATCCTCTTAACATTTTATGCTCTAAAATATTATGAGACATATTTCTCAAGTTTTTTAAGGTTCAGGATTCGTTCAGTAATATATATATATACACACGTATATATTTATATATTTATTTATATACTTTTCACAATTTGCATTTTGGCATTTGCATACTTATCATTTCATGTTCCGAATTACTTTAGGCTATAATTCTAGTACTTTATAGGCCTCGGGATGCGTACAATAAATATAAATACATATAATACTCGTATACGTTATGTATTATTTATTTTTAACAATGCTTTTAACGTTCAAACACGTATTTAGCTATTTTTTACCGTATAATTATTCAAGCACGTATTTCCACGTATATATTCATCAAATGAATATTTCACATGCATCTATGTTATTCAAGCACGCATTTATACACGTATTCAATATAATATAATCACGTAAGTGTATTTTCTTCCGGTTATCATTTATTTATATCATATTAACGTTTAACTACGTTTTTCATGCTAATATCATATATATATCAATTATCTTTGATATAAAACATGTATCTATCCCATTTTCTAATCTCATTTTATCAATCGACATGTATATTATCATATATTTTTTTAATTTATTACCTGGTAATGGGTAAACATGCATTTTCTATCTGTTTTGTCATGTTTAGCTATCTAACCCATATATATCATATGCATTTATCATATCAATCATGTATTTCTCAAATTTTGGGATGTTACATAGCACAAAAGTGGTGGATTCCATAGAAATCAACATCGATGTCAATTCGAAGATGGTGCGGATTTTTGACGAAATCCGGCCACTACACGCCCCCTTTTTCGGCTAGATTCAAGTTTCTTGAATTATATAGAGTAGTGATTCAATCAGAAACGAAGAATGAAGACGATGAAACACTGTGATGCGGTCCAGGTAGGACAACGAGTTTTTTTCCGATCTATATATACTTCCGGCGATCCTACCTAGATTTGGGTTCTATTTTTTTACGAGATCTTCGATGCACCATGTCTGCTAGGAATAGCCCCGAGCTCTCTACACCTCTATCTAAACACATATCACCGATTGGTATTTAAGAAGATTTCTCCTAAATTTTATGAGTTTGTTTTTACCCTTTTCTTATGGGGATCAAGTTGTGGTTTTTTCTCCTTTCTTTGACCAACATCATATCATATCATCATATCATACTATTATATAAAAGAAAATATTTGGGACACATGTCATTCTCACATTCTACATCTTAATAATTTTCCCTCCCTAATCATCTCTCTTATTTTTAGTTTTTGTATTTCCATAACAATAAATAAAAAATATATATTGTATAATCACCACCTAATTAATCAATTATTTGTATTTCCATGGCAACAAAAAAAATTATTTATTGTAGGGATAATCACCATCATAATTAATTAATTATTTAAAAAAAAATTCTTTCTATTATAAGAAAAGTTTTGGATATATTTAATTAGGGAGAGGATCATTTGAGAACCAATTTGATTTGAGAACTAAAAAGAACTAATTTGAGCCACAAGTTTATTTACATGTATCCACCTCCCATGAATTGTAGTAGTCCCCTCTTGAAATTTGTGATTAAGATTTAGTTCTCAAAAGTTCTCATTTGAACCTAACCCTATTTAATTACTTTAATAGTTTTTTTTTCTTTTATACAAGTTCCATTTTCTGTCCTCTATTACCATTATATTTTTTTTAACCTCAACAATGCGATACATATATACTTTTAAATCTCAGCCGTGCATTGTTTTCCCTCCCAAATTATCATCTCTTATTTTTAGTTTTTTTTTTGTATTTTCATTGCAATAAATAAAAAATATTTATTGTAGGGATAATCACAATCCTAATATATAAAAGATATTTATTGACATCAAATTTAATTTATAAATTTTAGATGTTATCATCTTTTTTACTTTAATAGTTTTTTTCTTTTATACAAGTTTCATAATTCAATCACAGTTTCTGTACTCTATTACCGTTATTAACTTTTTTAAACCCCAGCCGTACGATACATATTTTTTTTTAAATCTCAGTCGTGCGATGCACGGGGTATAAAAACTAGTACTCTATATAAATAAATATATTATTAGTAAAGGTAGAATGCAGGTTGTACGTTTGGGCTTTAAATGCTTGTAAATTAATGTGACATTAGTTGTATTTTTATGTAGAATGTAGTTATAGCTTTTTGGGTATGTCTTTTCACATCAGAACATATTGGTAATCTGTTTAGTATTGAGGGTATATTTATTTTGTTAGCTTTTGACTTTTCAAGTTTCCATAGGTTTGGTTTGAGTTTTAAGTTCTGCTGATTAAGTTGTACTCTTTTTAAAATTTTGATATTTTCTTTCAGGTTGTGTAGTTTTGAGGATCTAGCACCAGTGTTAGTAAGCATTACGTTGATGTTAATATTTGAAAAAAAATGTTTAAAAAAGTCGAGACTACAACTGAATTAAAGATAAAAATACAATGATTCTAATCGTGTAATTTTTATAAAAACTGGCATTGCATAAAAAAGTTATTGCCTTTTTGAAATGGTGGGGGAGGGGGGGGGGGGTACTTTTTTGTAGTGTGTTAATTGACTAGTTTGCCATTTTGAACTAAAAAAAGAATAGGACACTTGTTATCATCTAGTGCATCCTGCTTTTTGTAGTGTGTTAATAACCATTAGATGATGGTTATTAGGTTATAACTTTGAGGAGGGGTTATAAATCGTTCCATCCCATATATATATATATATATATATATATATATATATATATATATATATATATATATATATAGGGTTAGGTTTAAATGAGAACCTTTTATTTTAAGAAGTTTTAAGAACTAAATCTCAACCACTAATTTCAGGTGGGGACCACTATAATTCATGTGGGGGGGGGGGTTTCCATATATATAAACTAGTGGCTTAGAATGGTTCTCAAAAGTTCTCAAACCTAATTGGTTCTCAAATGGTCCTCTACCTATATATATATATATATGTATATGTATGTATATGTATGTGTATATATATATCAGGGTTGGAACAATATATAACCCTTGTCCCATAATGTCACACCCCCAAAAATCCCACGCGCGACAACGCGTCGCAGGGAGCGTGACAAACCAGGATCGAACACATTAGCCATATGAACAGTCTATATGCAATGTAAAAGTAAAACCAAAGTAAATGTGTTTTTAAATGCGGAAGCGTAAACGACAAAAGTTGTAATAAATGTTCAAGCGCCGAAACATGCGCAAACCAAAAGTTAATGAGTTTGAAAAGTATTTAAGTCTACGATGCATGCATGACAATAATAATCCTTATGTGGTGCATCCTAGCTCGTGGCAGACAATCCAGTTTAGCAACCTGAGAAATAACATGCTAAAGTGTCAACACAAAGGTTGGTGAGTTCACAGGTTTAACAGTTCAGTAACATTTCAAGTTCAGTTTAAGTTGACCGTTCAATAACGTCGAGTTGTAAGAGTATAATCACTAATATATATCAAATAGCTAGCTAGGCTATATACATGAAACTTTGCACGTTGATGGTCACCGAAGCTAACAGTTGTTTATAGTTTGCCTTGTTGTGTTTAGGACGAATATAACACCCGTTCGATATCCAATCGTGCCAGAGCGACTGACCCGGGTGGGGTTTGTTAGACCCAGTAGTACTACAATATATTTCCCGCTATCGTCATTAATACTAACGGTACCATAAGAAGGGTTTTGTTGTATCAGTGTGCTACAAGTACTTCAAGTGATACATAAAAGTCTAATTATCTCAGTTGTGTAAATCATGCATGTTAATCTCCCCCAACAGGATTTAAAACAGTAAAATGGGGCCGTGAAACTCACCTTAGGTTGCTCAGCAAAGTTTCCAGACAAACAGTTAATTCAAGTAGCAAGAACGAGTCTTGTGCAAGCAATCAATCACCTAACGAGCATTCAAGTATAAGTGTGTGTTCTATAAACTATCAAGTCTAACGTAAACGATAAAAACGAAGGATCGTGAAGTCCGGAATAAGTCGAGGATGACACTCGTGCCAAATCCGAGCGATTATCGAAATAACGCGAGAAAAGACAATATACACAATATTATATATTTTCTAAATTCAAATATTCTAAAATAAATATATATATAATATATATATATTTACTAAACGTTCAAGAAGTTTTAATAACGAATTTGCAAGGTCAACATATATTTATATAATATAGGTTATCATAAAATATTCGGTTATTTCAATAAAAATCCGACGACATAGATTTATATATTAATTTACTCAAGATATATATATTTATATATTTTACCTTTTATGTAAATTTTGTGTCAATATAAATATATATATAGGTGTTAGGATAATATCTTAATAACAAGTTAAACATGTTTTACAACTCAAAATATGATTTGCGAGCGTTAGTGGTTCCAAATATAATTTTTATGGGTTTTATGTTTCCAAATCAAAATCATTTTAATCCATATGGAGTTGACCCAAACCTTAAAAATTACAACTTAAGAAAAAGAGGAAAGGAGGGCGCCCGGGTTCGAACCCGCGACCTCACAAACCCAAACGTGCGCCCTGACCACCGAGCTGTGGTCTCAGTTTGGTAATAGGCCCTTCGCGATTCCTTTTGTTCTACAGCGGAGGCCAGACTGGTTCAAGGAAATAAAACAGGAGAAAATAAAGAAAAGCGCAGAGGCGGGTTTCGAACCCCCGACCTCTTGCAACAAAGACCCGAACCCGAACCACTATGCCAGTTTGGCGTCTGTTACAAACCTCGAAAGAAAAATATATAACCTATACCCACCAGACATCATCTTCTTCACCCACAACCTCCGGTGATCGGAATCCTAGTTCCGGTCGCCGGAAAATCACGACGCACAGTTAAAACACAGAAAAACATGCGAAACTCCAAGGAGATTATTTACCTCAAAGGGAAAATGCGAGAGGACGAGTTTTAGTCACCAAAACCGAGCTCGAAAGTTCCGACGATCACCCCGCGGTTTGCTCCGATTCTAAAAATGAAAGCTCCTGCTTTCTCGGTTTTGAGAGGCGAATTCGATGGTGGTCAGATGGAGGTCGATTGTGCAGTGACTGGCCGGCAATACGAGTTCACTGGAAAACTTTTCTAAAACCCAAAAACAGAGAAATCGAGAGAGAGAGAGAGAGAGAGAGAGCAGAGGCTGTGAATGATTGAATGATATAAATCTCTCATTATATCGAGAGTTATTACCGATTGAAACTGATGAGGAGGTGATGATGATCGGTTCACTCGAAACCGATCCTTAAATCGAATTGTAACCCACGGTTTAATTTTGATAATGGGTTAATGACACAATTAGTCCCTCTAGGTTTTAGTTAATTAAAACATCTTTGATAAATGGCACAATAAGCCCTTCTAAGTTATAAGAGGTTAACGGAATGCTAACGAGGTTAACTGAAGGTGTTCTTAACAATGAATATACGAGATACGTCAAAATATACAAATCGTGTAACGTTAATAAAATGTATAACCTCGTTTTATCCACATGAAATCATAGAATTATAATTCCACAATTATTTTTCTAAACTCACATAAAACCATAACTTATCTATATATAATAACTCATTTTTACTCATCTTAAATACTCATAAAATCATAAAATTATTTATGTAAATATATACGAATATCACATAAAATCATAAAACGTCCGTCATAGAATTTCAAACGTTTAATCTTCCGTGCATGCTCGTAGTGATTGATCACACAAAACCCTAATTTGCTAAAGTCAACAAGTCAACACATAAATGTTCACACAACATTTAATACGGTTTACGTTCAGTTAATGTCAGAAAATGACCTGAAAAGTCGGATTGTCACAGTATCCCCTTGTTGAAGAATTTTCGTCCTCGAAAATTGCGTAACGCGGTAAAAGTTAATGAGCTAGACACAAAGAAAAGAAAAATTCTCAGTCGTCACATCTGAAAGTGCGTGAGCGTATGGATCTTCTACTTAGTCGTAATGAAATCAATGAAATACACGATGAACACAAAGAGTAAATACAAATGAGCTTTGTATTAACCACAGAGACCACAGAGTACAATCAGAGTGTATGACACGAAAGCTTAGACTGTTACTCAATACAACACAAGAAGCAACTATTTATAAGGCTGAAATACGACTGGCCGAACCTCAAGTTCGGCCACACGTTCGGCCATGTCCGAACTCCAGGTTCGACCTGAGTTCGGACCTCAGCATTCTTGTGTGAAACCGTCTTGTATTCGATACTTCACATGACGATCAAGGACCATGTATCAACAAACTCCCCCTCGGCATGTGCAGTATCATCTTCTTTATTCAAACTTGTATCATGTATCTTCAATCAAACTCTTCCTCGACTTTGACGATGAGTTCCATCTTGAATACTTGACATTGCATCGTGTGTAAATTCTTTATCAACAAACTTCAGAAGACTTGAAGTTGTGATGTACTCTTCCCACTTAGAAACCTGACAACATAAATAATCTTGGTGCAAAATGTCTCTTCGAGACTCCAAGATATTTTGATTTTGAAATTGATTTCGTATTCCGTGTTGATCAATCGAAAACAAATCAGAAACAAAATCTTTTTGGCTTTTAGAAACTTTATATCAAAACACACCTAAAATCTTTTTGGTATTTTATAATAAGAAAAGAAAAAACAATACCGAATTAGACACTATTTGTTGTCTTTTGTGAGAAAGATCACAACTTGGGATCATATTGGCCATAACATGCTGAACTACACTTCAATTTCAATTATTGAAGCACATAAGCCATGCCGATTGCAGATATAACTTGTCCAACTTTAAACTCCGGCACAAACATACTCATAACATCTGGATATGTTAAGGTATTTGTTAGATTTGCATTGACCAGTGTACCCCACACTATCAGACATACTCAGATATGCTTTGCTTATCACATTTTGTGATTTCACTTGTGATATTAATCACATAATGATTATATTCATGATATAGTCATCTGTGTTTCATGCAAAAAGAAATAAGAACGTTAAATCATCTACCTTAAGGTCGATCTTTCGATACGCAGATAAGGCCTCGGATTTAACAAAATAAGAAAATAAAACAAGTTGAAGTTGTATAACTCAACAACAATCAGGTCGGTACTCCCGTACACGCAAAGAAAGTCCGATGAGTTATACGAAACACCAAAGAAAATAAAGCAGAACGTCAAACGAACAACGATCAGGTCGGTCTTTTGACACGCAAAGAAAGTCCGAGCGTTTGACAAAATAAAGAAAATCAAACAAGTTTAAATCTTTGCAAAATGAACACATGTATACACAGTGACTTCTCATTTTATTTTTCACATATCTTTTTCTTGATATATAATGAGATATGTATCAAGATGTTGTCCACTAGGTCAAGCATCAGATTTAGTGTATATCACATTTGTATACTTTCTGATTTGCCGAGCCTACCTTACACATCGATCAAATGATCTTATGGCTTGTTCATCTACTTTATCCATGAGTCAGACAATGTCAGCCAATGTACCATCATTTCCCAAACATGTCGGATACAATTTCTCATTTTTCAATGTTTTTGGATTTTTGCATTTTTCATTGTTTTTGTCTTTTCCAAATTTCTCCCCCTAAAAATGACAACTCTATTTATAGATTTTCATTTTTACGATTTGAAAAACAACACACTATTTTTGTATTTTTGCAAAAACAAACTCCCCCTCAGAATGAGACGAAGTGAAAAACAAGAAAAATTTGACCAACCAACACGAATACTAGCAGTTTAGCCTTTTTGAAAACAAAAGTGATTTTGAAATTCAATATAATTATAACAGATATTTCACAATCAGCAATTTATCAATCACCGAAGGTCTTCCTGAAACACCTGCCTGACACCAAATAAAACATTAGTTGTGCTGGGATCGACCCGATTCAATATCAGCGGGTCGCCCGGTGTCTTCCACAAAGTCCTTGTGGGCCTTGGAAACAACTTTTGGTTTCCAGATTTGTAAAATTTTTAATTGTTGATCAGAATCAGATTCAACCTACGTACTTGGATTAGACCAAGACGATTTACGAGTTGATTTAAACTTTGGAGACCATGGTTCATCAAAAATTTGACCTTTGTTATCCACATATTTGGCAGTTTTGTGGATATATGCAGTCGTCGGACACTCAGCAGCGAGATGTCCCGGTTGACGACATACATAACAAAGTCTTTCTCTAAAATTGTTTGAAAATTGTTTGGATTTTAAATAACCAGATGAATGTTCAGAAGCAAAGGTATCAAAGAAACTATCAGAAGAATCATACCTAGGAGATGGACTCCTTGAAGATGATGATCTTCCAGAATAATAAGTAAATTCCTTCGGAGATGGTGATTTCTTTGTAACTTTAGCTTTAACAGCCTTGTCAGCTTTCACTGGTTTCTTTGCAACATCTGGAACTTCCTTCATAACAAAACCCAAACCTTTGTGCTTGGAACCTGAAACCTTTGAAGAACTTGAAGAAGAACCTGAAGCACTTCTTGACTTAGCTTCACTAGTAAATTTGGCTTTGATATCCTTCAGCTTGTTCTTTTCAATCAAAACTTTTTCCTCTTCGGTTGCAGATGAAGAACTTGAAGCAACCTTATCAAAAACTGTTTCATTCTCCAACAGAACAGACTTAGTAACAAATTTAGGAGCATCACCCAAAGGCTTCTCCTTCTTCTTAGACTTGGACTTGTTTCTCTTGGATGGAGTAGAAAACTTGGAATAATTATGCAATTCAACTTTTGGATCAATCGGAGCAGAAGTAACTTCAACCAAATCCACTGGTTGAGGAACCAAATGAACATCATCCTTCTTAGAACTTTCTGAACTCTGATCCTGCTTGTATAGGAAGTTGAGCATTGTCGGTGACAAATTGCAATTCTTAACTTGTCTTTTCAATTCCAAAATATCCAGTTTCAAGTCATTAATTTTCTGTTGATCATCAAACACCTCTTGTTGTGACTTGATGAACTTTGCATTGAGATCATCATATTCATAAGTCTGTAACTTTCTGATCTCACATTCTGCAAATAGTTCTTGAAGAACACTTTCTCTCTTTTGTTTATAGATTTTAACATCTTTAGTTAAGACTTCATTCTTGTCCCGGTACAGAACATTCTCATCTTGAAGCATAGAAATCTTATTTTGAAGCTTCTCAACAGTAACAGCAGTTTTTGGAATAAGAGCAGTAGCCCCTTCATATTTTTCCTGAACCGGATAACTCTTCTCAAACAAATTTTCAAAATCTTGAGCTACGTCTAAAGCCTCAGCTTTTGCTTTCTCACACTCTTCAGCCAATTTTTCTTTCTCTTTCAAAACATCTTCATGAACATGAACCAACTCATAATATTTCTTTTGAAAATCCTCTAACTCTTTCTTTAACACCACAATCTCTTCAGTTGAAATTTGACAACATTGTTCAAAACTTGCAATCTCCTGGAGCAATTTCTTACATTTGAAACATTCAAACTCTTCAACCTTTGAACTTGTAGAAACTTTAGATAATTCTTCTTGTACCAAAGATACACTTGAATAAGAATCAGAATCAGTCAGAAGACTATCATCATCATCATGACGAACAGTTAAAGCAATGGAAATTGGAGTATGATTCTTCTTAGCTTCAGTATCTGCATTCCATGCAAATTCACTTGAATGTGGAAAAGTATTGGTCCAATCAATGAAATACACGATGAACACAAAGAGTAAATACAAATGAGCTTTGTATTAACCACAGAGACCACAGAGTACAATCAGAGTGTATGACACGAAAGCTTAGACTGTTACTCAATACAACACAAGAAGCAACTATTTATAAGGCTGAAATACGACTGGCCGAACCTCAAGTTCGGCCACACGTTCGGCCATGTCCGAACTCCAGGTTCGACCTGAGTTCGGACCTCAGCATTCTTGTGTGAAACCGTCTTGTATTCGATACTTCACATGACGATCAAGGACCATGTATCAACAACATCATCCCCTTGTTGAAGAATTTTCGTCCGCGAAAATTAAACCAGTACCTGAACTAGACGAAGGCTGAACCTTGAATAGTCTGGGATATTTCTTCATCATCTGATCTTCGCGTTCCCATGTGAATTCAGGACCATGTCTCGAGTTCCAACGAACTTTAACGATTGGGATTTTGCTACGCTTTAATTGTTTAACTTCCCGGTCCATAATTTCCACCGGTTCTTCGATAAATCGAAGTTGTTCGTCCACATGTAACTCTTCAAGTGGAATGATTAATGTCTCATCTGCTAAACATTTCTTTAAATTTGACACGTGGAAAATGTTATGGACCCCACTTAGCTCTGCTGGTAAGTTTAGTTCATATGCTGATAGACCAACTCTTTTAACAATCTCA
>JBCNJP010000027.1:38203070-38233133 GCA_039602395.1 Deinandra increscens subsp. villosa
CAGCAAAGTTTACAGACAAACAGTTAATTCAAGTAGCTAGAACGAGTCTTGTGCAAGCAATCAATCACCTAACGAGCATTCAAGTATAAGTGTGTGTTCTATGAACTATCAAGTCTAACGTAAACGATAAAAACGAAGGATCGTGAAGTCCAGAATAAGTCGAGGATGGCACTCGTGCCAAATCCGAGCGATTATCGAAATAACGCGAGAAAATACAATATACACAATATTATATATTTTCTAAATTCAAATATTCTAAAATAAATATATAATATATATATATATATATATATATATATATATATATTTACTAAACGTTCAAGAAGTTTTAATAACGAATTTGCAAGTTCAACATATATTTATATAATATAGGTTATCATAAAATATTCGGTTATTTCAATAAAAATCCGACGACATAGATTTATATATTAATTTACTCAAGATATATATATTTATATATTCTACCTTTTATGTATAGGTGTTAGGATAATATCTTAATAACAAGTTTAACATGTTTTACAACTCAAAATATAATTTGCGAGCGTTAGTGGTTCCAAATATAATTTTTATGGGTTTTATGTTTCCAAATCAAAATCATTTTAATCCATATGGAGTTGACCCAAACCTTAAAAATTACAAAACTTAAGAAAAAGAGGAAAGGAGTGCGCCCGGGTTCGAACCCGCGACCTCACAAACCCAAACGTGTTCCCTGACTACCGGGCTGTGGTCTCAGTCTGGTAATAGGCCCGTCGCGATTCCTTTTGTTCTACAGCGGAGGCCAGACTGGTTCAAGGAACTAAAACATGAGAAAAAAAAAGAAAAGCGCAGAGGCGGGTTTCGAACCCCCGACCTCTCGCAACAAAGACCCGAACCCGAACCACTATGCCAGTTTGGCGTCTGTTACAAACCCAGAACGAAAAATACATAACCTATACCCACCAGACATCATCTTCTTCACCCACAACCTCCGGTGATCGGAACCCTAGTTCCGGTCGCCGGAAAATCGCGATACACAGTTAAAACACAGAAAAACATGCGAAACTCCAAGGAGATTATTTACCTCAAAGGGAAAATGCGAGAGGACGAGTTTTAGTCACCAAAACCGAGCCCGAAAGTTCCGACGATCACCCCGCGGTTTGCTCCGATTCTAAAATTGAAAGCTCCTGCTTGCTCGGTTTTGAGAGGCGAATTCGAGGGTGGTCAGATGGAGGTCGATTGTGCAGTGACTGGCCGGCAATACGAGTTCACCGGAAAACTTTTCTAAAACCCAAAAACAGAGAAATCGGGGAGAGAGAGAGAGAGAGCAGGGAACACGGGATTGAGGCTGTGAATGATTGAATGATATAAATCTCTCATTATATCGAGAGTTATTACCGATTGAAACTGATGAGGAGGTGATGATGATCGGTTCACTCGAAACCGATCCTTAAATCGAATTGTAACCCACGGTTTAATTTTGACAATGGGTTAATGACACAATTAGTCCCTCTAGGTTTTAGTTAATTAAAACATCTTTGATAAATGGCACAATAAGCCCTTCTAAGTTATAAGAGGTTAACGGAATGCTAACGAGGTTAACTGAAGGTGTTCTTAACAATGAATATACGAGATACGTCAAAATATACAAATCGTGTAACGTTAATAAAATGTATAACCTCGTTTTATCCACATGAAATCATAGAATTATAATTCCACAATTTATTTTTCTAAACTCACATAAAACCATAACTTATCTATATATAATAACTCATTTTTACTCATCTTAAATACTCATAAAATCATAAAATTATTTATGTAAATATATACGAATATCACATAAAATCATAAAACGTCCGTCATAGAATTTCAAACGTTTAATCTTCCGTGCATGCTCGTAGTGATTGATCACACAAAACCCTAATTTGCTAAAGTCAACAAGTCAACACATAAATGTTCACACAACATTTAATACGGTTTACGTTCAGTTAATGTCAGAAAATGACCTGAAAAGTCGGATTGTCACACTTAACTTAATAACTCATTCTCCACCATTGATATATTATCACAAATCAGATTTCAATTAATGGTTTAGATTAGATGAGGGGTAATTTGATAATTATACACCTAACACTCAAATATCTTATCTTTGCAGATCTCATTCTCTACTTTCAACAAATTTCATTCGCTTTATTTTCATTTCTAATTCATGAATCCTACAGAGAGAAAGGGGGAATCAGACTGGTGCACCTCTGGTCGGCTTCACCGGCGAGCTCCGGCCTTCGGCCAACTCCTCCCACATACGGCAGGCGATGGATCTTCTCCAACAGATCGATGGATATAGCTGAGGTGGCATCGCCGCGAACTCTGGTTGCGTTCCGACAACTCCAGGCTCCATCCTCGATGGTACAACCACAAATCGACGACGATCTTAAGCGTAGACCGCCCCTGGTCGAGAATCTCAATTTGATTAGGTCTTTTCACAAAATCAGGTATGTAAACCCTGTGTTGATCTTCGATTTTCTCTTCGTTCTCCATGTTCTTGATCCGATTTAGGTTGAACGATGGGATGATGAATGATGATTTCTGTTTTGTGATGATTCTGTGTCTGATGGTCGCAGGACAAGCCAAGTGGTCAAACTTGATCTTTACACTAATCTTGAGTAGAATTTTACACTAATCTTGAGCAAACTTATATGTAGGCAATGATTATTACTCTTCGTTCTTGGACAGGTTTATATTGAGATGTATTAAAGTTGATTTTTACACTAATCTTCTACAGGACAAGCCAAGTGGTTAAACAGAGGAGTGTTGTTCTTCTACAAGCTCAAATAGAGAGAGCTCGGAAAGATGCTCATCATTGGTTATTTTAAGTAGTAGCATCAATTAGCATTAGTGTTACCGACAAGTGTTTATATGCATATTGACGTTTCTTAGTTCGTAATATACGCATAAGTGGTGCTACTTGAGTAGCAGCATCAGTGATAATATTTATAACACTAGTGATAGTTCGTATGTCAGAGAAAATAGTAATAAAAAAACAGCAAGACTATACTGGAATTAAAGAGAAAAAAGCAACGAGCTTAATGGTGCATTTTTTATAAAAAAACGGCATAGTATAAAATAGTTATGGACTTTTAAAATGAAGGGTTTTTTTAGTGTATTGTAAAAAGTCAGATTTGGTCTTTTGAATTATGTAAAAAGAAAGTGGCATGTGGTATTATCGTGTGGCTTCTGCTTTTTTAAACCAATATCAACCAATGGGTGAGAGTTATTGAGTTAGTTGTTTAAAAATGCTTATTTTTAGTTCCATTTCCTATATATATATATATATATATAGGGAAGGAACCATTATTAACCCACTCTTAGGCTATCCGTAATGGGGCGCCATCCCCCTCCCCCCTAACACAATATGGCGCCCCTATAACGCCCTCCACCACTACGCAGGGGCTCCATGTTAGCATTTCCCCCCTTTGGCGTTATATACGTAACGCTCTTCCCCCTTCCTTTGATTGGTTGTTTTTTCTTTTCTTTTTTTTATTGGAGAGATTTATTAAGTGGGTTTTTTTAAATAATAATTAGGTAATGATTGCTAGGGGGTTATAAAAATATTACCACTACGCCACTTTAGTCATGGAGCCCCTCTTGATGACGTGGACGCCACATGACGCATAACGCCCACAAAGGGCTCCATCCACTATGGATAGCCTTAGAGACATAACCAAATAACCAATTTCTAGCCACAAGATGCATGACACTTGTCCAATGAGTACTTTTTCTAGGAAGGGTATAGATGTCATTTTACCCAACAAAAAAACACCCCATATTTTTAAAAAGTCTACAACTTTTTGTAAGGATCAGACTAATCCTCACGCGATATCTAATCCAATCAAGACCATGTGGAATCCGGTTTGGTTAGTGATTCAAGAAACAACCGACAAATAGAACTCAATAACTATTAAAAAAATAAAACACAAACCGAATGAGATGAACACACTTGATCGATTAATGGTTGCACTACACTTGAAATATTCAAAAATCACAAGGTGATTTTCGATGAACACCTTACACCTTTTGCCAAAATCAACAACCTATTCTAGTAATCTAAGGGTTCTATTTATAGGAAATGCTTGACTTGCAAAACAAACCATCTCCTAACCCTAGATCACCTACAAAATTCGGCCCATACATCAACATAACCGATTGGACCCCTTTAACCCACTAAACCCACAATAGTTAGCCTAATTACAATTTCTAACTAGCCCAAAATACATCTAATGCAAAAGCCTCAATTTCTAGGTCTCTACAATCTTCTTCTAGGCTTTAGCATTAGATCTCTTCTACATCCTGAATCTTCTCGAAGTCTACACCGATGTAGGATCATACCATAGCTTTTCCCTAACAATCTTTGCAACTCCTCTTATATATACCTTGGCACACTGCTCATTATCTGGAGTGCACTCAATCTGATTCTTGCTCAACACCATAATATATTTCTCATAAAACCTTAGCAAATCATGGACTTCCATCACACTCATTTTCTTTGACTTGTAAATAATCTTGGCTTCACCAGTATACTCACTATACGCCCATGTCTGAAAAACATCCAAGCAACCTTCAAGATGTCTAAGTGGAAGAGGGATAGTGTTAGCTTTCTCTGTAGGAGGATACAACACATTTGAAAAATTCTACTTTGAATTCTTCTCATACAACTCCCTATACTTCTTTGTATAAGAATTTTTATGTGGAAAATCATCAAAGTTTTTGAACTTGCTCAGCATAGCTTTCTTCAATTTCTTGTAGAAATGTTCAGCATACTCATTCCTTGACGGGTTGAAGAAAGGTGCATGATACAGCTTGGTCAAATCCACCATTGTCCAAGAATAGAATTGTGTCCAGCAATTGTAGTATTCCAATGGACACGACCCTCTTCTTCTTCTGACCATCAAACATCCATGACTTTGGTTCCCGTAACTCCTTCTTACCATGATAATGGTCACCAAGTTGAATTAAATACCTCTCAGGAGGATATGCAAAGGTCTTGGCTTCCCATCCTCCATCAAATTCAACAGCAGGCACAGTCATGTAATCCCGGTCTCTTGTATCATTCTCCTTTTCAGCATCTTCAGGAAGAATGGAACCTGATGCAGGTTCATCGGGAATATCAACCTTAAAATCAAATCCTGAACTACCTCATTTACTTCCAGGGTCTCCTTTATAAGATTTCTTTGATTGGGACTTACTTGTACTACTTTTACCTGCAGAGCTGAGCTGGTCTTACTAGCTTGTGTAATTCTCTAATTTGCATCGAGAATTATCTGTTAACCTTCTTCTAATCTTGCAGCTCTGTGTTGTGTACCTTTTTTATATCCAGTAGTTGAACAATTACTTCATTCTAGGCTACATTCTGGGCTTTGAGCTCAGCTATCTCAGACTTTAGCTCTCTTCAAGCCTATACTCAGCTATCTCTACTACCTTCCCTTTATCTTGGGCTGTGGGTTGTGTGGAGGAAGATGATTGACCGACTCCAGTGATAGTAGTGAGACGCACTCTCGGGTCTAATCGTCTCCTCCTTGGGTCATTTAGAGCTTCTGTAAGGTGTTGTGTAGCAACCTTGATCTGTTCAGTCACATCTTCTGTAACAGAAGTACTGAGGGGAGGATCCTCTGTAGCTTTCCGTTTTCTAGTCAATTGTTCTTCAATGGTCTCAGTCTCTTCTTCTACTTCAATGTCATCAAGATATGTGTCATAGTTGATATTGGCATCACGATCATCAAATTATAGAGCTTCTATCTGTACATCTTCTATGTCAAATTCATCTGCCCACTCATCACTATCAGACAATTCAGTGACAGGCTTCTCTAAAGTGGGCGGGTTGTGTTCTTATTCAATTAATGCATTTTTCTGAGGTGGAACCGTATCTCTAGCAATCTTAGCAAATTCCCCAAACTTGTTTCCAAAGGGGACCTTATCAGATAGCTTCTTCTTAGGATTGATCATTGGGAAAATATCAATTTCCATAGGCTTTGTGTCATGTGTGTCCCCAGACTTTCTCAGACTCAGGTATTTGGTATCCAATGCAAGTTGAATAAATCTAGGAACTGCAGCAAACTTCTTGTCCCTCTTCACAACAACCTTGATATCTTCAAAAATCATTCTTGACTAGTTAAATCTCAAACCTCTGATAAGTGACACCATTGCATGGGTGTGCACTTGATTTAGCTGATCTGTGGAGCTCTTCTTTGCAATGACACACTTTTGTAGATAGTGTGCCAGCATTCTCCAATAAAGCGAGATAAGAGCTTTCATGGTTGGTGGAGACTCAGTTGTGTAACCCATTTCTCTCAAACACTGGGTCACAATCTCTTTATCCAATGCAATTGGATCCGATGCTTCATCTTTTAATCTCAATGCTTGTCGGAGGTTTTCTTCAGTCAGCATCACCCTTGTATTCTGAATCTCAGCAAGTATATGTTTGTCATCCTTTAAAATAATAGCAGTCTTCCAGAACTCTTGTTGCATCCTATTGCAAATGACTAGATTAGCACTTAAAGCATAATGCAGACAACACTTCTTCAAACCTTTAATCAGTGATTGGTACTTTTCCTTGTAGTCAGCAGGTGGATCTAGTAGATATGCCACAATGTTGTGATCCTTAATGAATTCCAAGTCCCTATAATCACACCTACATAACACAATCAAGCAAACAACCATTAGATAACCCAAAGTCATAATCCAATCCTTAGAGTTTTAGGGTTTTTTAATTTCTCGAAAAAACGGGCAGCATAACGGCTTAAAATAGGACAAAAACCATGAGAAAACCATCATCAGGTACCTTTTCAATCGAAACATTGGGTTTTCGATCGAAAAACATCCTTCTGATCGGAAAGCATTTAGTTACCGGAAGTCTTGTTCGAAAAGCCAAATGGCTAATCGAAAAGCCTAGATTCACCGAGAACCTTGATCGAAAAGTACTGGATACTCCCGATCAACCAATCATTTGGGATGAAGTATCCAGGTTTTAGAGTTAAGCATTCTTTGTTGTTGAAAAGTACTGGATACTCCCGATCACAAATTTGTGACACACTTAATAGACTGTGCTTCAATTGCTCTACATAATTGACGTCATAAAAACTGAGAGATCCACTTTTACTGTGCCTTTCTAACTGATGTAACCTCCAACTCCTCCGGTGAACGACACATATCCGCCATCAAATTTCTCTAAGTCTTGTAACAGAGATATGTCGCCCGTCATATGCCTGGAACGGCCACGGTCAACATACCAAAGGTTGTTAACACTACGTCAAAAAGTGGCTTTAGCCACGGTTTTTTCGAAAACACCTAGCTACGGTTGTAAGAAAAACATGGCTAAAGGTAAGAAAAAACTAGTTTTAGCCACACATATTTTGTAACCGTGGCCAAATATATAGCCTTTGGACCCTTTAGCCATGTATTTTTTTTGTTTATGTGACAACAAAAATCAGGAGCAGTGGCTTTAGCCACTGTTTTACAAATACATGTGGCACTTATTTGTCACGTTTAAAAAAGAGTGGCGAAATGCACCAAACGGCCACGAAATTTTTATGATTTTTTATTCATGTGACTAAAAAGGAATGTATGACCACGCTTAAATAATGTTGTGTGACGGAAGAGTAGATTTTATTACCTAGTAAATTAAAAAAAAACTATATTATGCGTGGCTAAATGTGAGCAATGGCCACGCTTTTTACTTAGTTATGTGGCTAAAAGCTAGTACATATGGCCACTGTTATTAGGTTGTGTGACTAAATAGTAGGTTGTGAGTGACAAAAATCTATTACCTATGGCCACATATATTAACCGTGACTAAATGGTAGGTTGTGAGTGACAAAAATCTATTTTATGATCATGGTAAAATATTAAACGCGTGGCGAAAAAGAGACGATTTGTTTCCCTCTAAAACAACGTGCTTTTTTCAATTACATCAATTTCGAGCGGGTTAAAATCTGCTACCCTATATATCATCATCATTGTTATTTTCCTTTACTGCCATCCCTTTCTTGATCTCAAATTCTCTACACCAATTCGTTTACACTAATTCTGATATCAAATGGCCGATAATCAACGCTCCCTTAATTACTGGTATGTGAAGAATAATCATATTTTTTTGGTTTACAGTAACAGGAGAAGAAGATCCTTCAAGTCCCACAAATCTGTGATTAAAAACAACGATGAGAACATCCTGAGGCAACTCCATGCGCAGAAGATTCCTGATTGTTTTGCCTACTCTGTTGAGGAAACAAAATTATTTTATGTCCTTGATACAAAATTAATGAATTTGTATCCGAAGAAGATGAAGAAGATGAAGACGATGAAGATGAAATTGTCTAATCTTGGGAGTATTTAAGTTCTACTAACCAGATTGAAGTGAAATACATGAACACAGAAGAGAGTAAAAAATTTTCTGTGAATGAAATTGTGGGATCTCATGATATAGACTTTCTCAAAACATTGAGTGAAATTCCCTTGATTAACAAAGATGGGAATTATTCCGGGAATGAAATTCAACAAAAGGTTAAGGATACGGTGGCCGATTGGGTTCAAGATCCTGCAAATAGTGTTCAGGATACATATCCGAAGATTGCAATGATCCGGATTATTAATTAATTGATGTATATGTTTATGGACAAATTAAGAACAATATTTTATATGTTTATTTTGTTATTAGTAGTTAGAATTGAATATATGATGGTTATATATGTTTATCATGTTTGACTATCTTATGATATGGCCACTCGTATTAAACATTGTTTGCGTGACAAATTATGAAAAATGGTCACTCATAATTAATTTTGGGTGGCTAAAAGAAGACCAACAGTCGACGGCGCTTGTAATCATTACTTTTTCATTTACTTTTTCAATTACATATCGTTCAAATCTCCATCTATAACGCCCCTCAAATATCGATATATACTTATCTCTCTATCAGTTTTCATCATCATCTCCACCATGGGCCTTTTCTCCCAGTCTCTCTCTCTCTCTGTTTTTCGTCCATCATCACCGGCAAAAAATGTGGAATTGGCATCATCCGTATGTGGAAAACGGTAAGTTATCATCTTCACCACTGAAGTTCGATTGAAACTTGCGTCTCAGATTTGGTATTCTTTTCTTGTGGAGGGAAAGATTGCACTCTGTATCTCCTGGGAGCAGATTTTAAGTTATTGTGGAAACCATGGAGATGAGCAGTCTCTAATGGTTCATACAAATGCTTTACTAAGAGAAAATTTTAAGTTATTGTATAATTTTATAACACTCAGCAGTAAGGGCACATGTTGAGGTTTGCAGCACTTGTATTCTTCAGGTGCTTCTCTCCCTTTTTGCCCTATGACCCTAATATTTCTTCAGCCACTTCTTCTCCCTTTTGATCAGAAGCAAGTGCTTGTGAGAAAGCAAAGAGGGATTAACTTGTCACATCTTTTGACCCCACGAACCCGATTTTTCTTCAGCCTCTTCTTCTCCCTTTTGAATAGTAGCAAGTGCTTGTGAGAAAGCAAAGAGGGATTAATTTGTCACATCTTTTGGCCCCACGAAGCTGATTTTTCTTCAGCCGCTTCTTCTCCCTTTTAAGTTAGTAGTTTTTCAGTTATAATTTTATAGATCAATGTATTAATGGAATCATACCCTTTTGGATTATGTATGTAATTGTGTTTGTTAAAGCAGCAGTTGATTTTGTTTGTTTATTTTTGACTTTTATTGACTCTGGTTTGGTCAAACAGAGGCACAATCAAAAAAAGGAAACACTTGACTCAAAATTAAGATCCATAATATTCCAGAATACATAAAGAAAAAAAAACCAAATATTATTGAGACTGTAATTTGCTAAAATTCAAAAACATTACAATGATCAATTAATCGTTTTTACGTAATATCATTCCAGTACAATCAGCTCTATGGTAAACATTGTCACATGTATCTAAGGGTGGCAATACATTATCGTTGTGAGGAAAAACTACCGTACTAAATTCTTCATTGGCATCGTCTTCATAATAATCTCTGTAATTTATGGGAGGCGTCATAAAGACAATATGCAGTTTTCTATCCAGCTGGTCTTTGATGTAAAAAAAACTGTCGTGCGTGTGACGCAAATATGAACGGGTCCTCCTTGTGACCTCGTCTTTTAAGGTTGACCAAAGTGTAACCAAGACTATCTTTTTTGACCCCACGTGCATTCTCAACCCAGTCGTACATAAATAGAGGGATGCTTTTAATATGGTATTCTAGTAGCCATATCTCTTTTAAAACTCCATAGTAAGGTTTTTGTCCATAGGTTAATACCTCGTTAGAGATGTGCATGTCATTTACCTCTACACCAACCCCGCTGTTCTGGTAAACCCTACCATCTCAAGATTTTATACAAAATGAATAGTCTTTTGATGTCATATACTTCATATTTCCTCACGCTTCTGTGCGGACCATGTGAAATCCACCTAACGGTCTCTGATATAGTTTCTGGGGACTCCGCCATCTCCTATTCAACCTGAAACTCATAGTAGGTTCATCAGGAGAGTTCATTAGGAATATGAAGGTTATAGTTCTTCCAAAAATAAAATAAAGTTGTTCCGGACAACTCAGGTCAGTTGTTTTGGAAAGTTACAGTTCATCCGGAATTAAAACTATAAGAAAATAGTTTCAGTTCACTAGGAAGGTTATAGTTCATCCGGATAGAAAATAGAGTTGTTCCGGACAACTCAGGTCAGTTTTTCCGGAAAGTTACAGTTCATCTGGAATTAAAACTATAAGAAAATATTTTCAGTTTACCAGGAAGGTTATAGTTCATCCGGATAGAAAATAGAGTTGTTCCGGACAATTCAAGTCTGTAAGTCCCGAAAACGGTCTGAACGCGATATCTAACCTCGATTGAGAGTGCGGAATCCAAACAATCGAGTGATTCAAGTATAATCGAAAAGTATTAAGAAAAACAATTGAAAACAGTGAAACACGCAAACCGATTGGAAGAACACTTGATTAAAGCTTGGTTGCAACACACTTGAAGAATTCGAAATTCTCCTTGAGAGAATTTCGATTACACCTTGAGAAAACACAAAACCAACAACCTAAATTGATTACTAGAAGTCCTATTTATAGGAGATGGTGAACTTGGAAAACAAGTTAACCTCCCTACCTAAAATAACTCCTAATTCCCGTATTTGAACACTAAGGCCCATAAAACTCCCACTAAACATTGTTTAAATGAGCCCAAACGCATCTAAATTGGCCCAATGACCCAATATACCCATAACCCAACTTATTTTCACCTATTCTAACACATAGGCCTTCAGAATACTCCACCAAGTGATGATTTAATACACAAGCCACAAATCTTGGTCCTTACAATCTTCCCCTTGGCTTGTGCTATTAAATATCTTCTACTTTCAATCTTCAGACTTCAGTCTTCTCCTTGGCTTGAACATGGGTTGATGAAGATTCTTTTCTTTTACAATCTTCATTGGGCAGCATGTGGGATGATTGATGGCTCTCTCTTTATCAACATCAGCATGAACTTCAAATGGTAAACATGTAATGAGAGGAGGATTCTCAAATACTTGCTTCTTCTTGAAAACTATTGAGTCATTGCTGAATCAGTAGTAACTGTCTTGACTTGCTTGTGACTTCAGAGGACAAATTTTGAAAACCTCTGTCTTGGCATTCTTGAATTTCTTGTTGTGAGTGCTCTGCATCTTTTCTTCAATTAGCTTCCCCTAAACTTGAGAACGGTGTCTTTGGAAGCTTTACTTGAACAACCAACAAACTTCCCCTGAGTATAGGGTAAGTCCTTTTCCGACTGGTTCTTCAACACAAACAGTAGCAGAGTTCTTGTTTTCGTCAACTGAGTTCTTGACCTTCTTCTCCATGAGTTGTCTTTTCTCACTTAACCTGTCAAACACAATATGAAACAGACACTAACCAGACGATGACTGGTCATCAGGTTAGCATTATTTAACCAAAAACACTTCCCCTGAACCCGAGGACTCTTCGCATTATCTCCCCTTGAGATTTTGGAGGAGTGAAACATTCTCGCATAAAACCCATAAAACTTATTTAAAAACCTTTAAATTAACCTGGCCATGGTTGAAAAATAAAATAAACAATAAAAACTTAAGATAACACAAAAGAAAAATAAAAATAAAAACAAACATACCAAATTTCTAAACGAGAAGGTTTCTATGGGATCAAACCGTATGAATCTGACTGAGGAACCCTTTTCAGCTTCTGTTACTCGAACACGTCTAGGTGATTGCCAATATACTGATCCACTTTAAACTCAAACCCTTTTCTTATTCAGGCTGTTTGTCACTTAATTATCTTTTAAGATGTATTAATTATGAACAGCAAGTGGGTTTCAACAAATCCTAGGTACATGATATTACACACTATCAAGCATATAAATTCCCTACCACATATTTTCACAACCTGAACCAGAAGTTTGAAAGTGAGCTCGAGACTTGGTTGAGAAGAGAAAGAATAGATCACAAAGATTTTTTGGGATAATATACAAAGTCAACTGAATTTTTGAAACATTTTTAATAATGCTCTCGTCAGTGACAAAGGCTGAGGGTTTTGGACTCTTGAGGGTCTCTTTTGATGTGCTCTTTGGCATCTTTTGGGTGTATATTATTATTTTTTTGAATTTTTTTAATTTTTTTTATTGATGATCTAGAAGCACGTATATATGAACAACTCCAGGTCATTGCTCACGCAAAGCAGAGGAGAGCCTTACATACATGCGAAGCATCCCCAGGTCTTTGCTCAAACAAAACAGAGGGGACACTGACTTTTTGAGCTCAATTTCACACTCTTGGAGACAAGCGTGTGTATCGGGAACTTGAACATGCAGTCAAATAGAAATGCAATTAACCTAAGTGCTGTTACCCAACAAACTGCCATACGTTATCTTTAAGTGTGTAACACATACCTTTTCAGATTTAAGAGCTGAGCCTACCAGCATATCATAATGGATCATGCCTTTCACATTTGCCTTACGCGTGTCAGCCATCTCCAAGACGGAAGTTTATTTCACTTCCCACCTTCTCAAGCATACAAACAAAAGATTAAAAATTAAAAAGCACAATGGAATCTTGAGGGGTCAACAATTTCATTTTTCTATTCTTCCCCTTGCTTTTTGATTTTTAATAACAACACACATTTTTTTTTTCTTTTCCTTGTTTTTTTTTTTTTGTTTTTTTTTTGTTTTTTTTTATAACTTGAACACACTGACACATCACTAAACATCGACTCACTAAACACAATTGGCCAAGTTAACCTTCAAAGTTTATCTTTTGAAAAATTTCAGAAATGGGTTTTGTTTAATGCACTACTAGACTTCACATCAAATTAGCCAAGAAACGAACAATCAAGACAGTACCTTGCTGATTTTGCCAGATTTACCTCTTACCAGAAGAACATCCCTACTATTGAGAATCTGCATGTCATGTAGTTGAGAGATGCCTTCTATCATGTGCCTGGAACAATCACTTTCATAAACAAATAAGTTAATGGAAGTCCTCCTTGACTGTTCCTACACAAGGTGAGAGATCAATTAGCCATAAGTACCCAGGCCATTGTGGTTCTGGGTATACCTGAAGAGTCAGTGAAAGAAATTTCTTTTAAAAACATTCCCTTGGTAACATCAGGGATTGGGGGTGTTGCTGCCTTGGTTGGACTGAGAATGTCTTTTTTGTTGACATCTCTGGGTTTGTGATTTTCTTTCCCAAAAACCTGTGGTTTTCTCGGTGGATTCTTATTAGAATTTTGAACTCTTATTTCTTGAAATTGTTTGGAGTGTTTCTTGTACACTCCAGTAGGCTTGAAAGTCAAGTTCACAACTTTTGAAACATTCCACCTGTCGTCCTTCCTCCAACCATTTGATTTAGCTGAACCAACTGGATTTGGATGGATGGGTGATTTTGAAACAGTTTTGAAAACAGATCTTAAAACTGTTTTTGGGGATTCAACAGATTTTGGTCTCCAAGCTGTTTTCACAGAATTCTGAGATGCTTTGTGTAAGTCCCGAAAACGGTCCTCACGCGATATCTAATCCAATCAAGACCGTGCGGAATCCGGTTTGATTGGTGATTCAAGAACAATCGATTAATAAAGTAAATAAGCAATGAAAAACAATAATAAACACAAACCGATTGAGAATCGCTTGAATAGACAACCTTGGATTGCAACACCTTAAACAAAATTCTCAAGGAGAATTTCGTGAAACACCAAGTACAAGAACACCCAAAATCAGCAGCCCTAAACCCCTAGATTAGCTATCCTTATATAGGGGGAGATTAGCTTGGAAAACAAGCTAATTTATCTTTGGTAACCCTAATTACCCACTAATTCCCGTTTTTGACCTTCCAGGCCCACTAAAACCCATCTAAACTCTTTTAAACTGAGCCCAAACCTATCTAAAATGGCCCAATGACCCAATACAATAATAAACCAACTATTTTTCACCTATTCTAACACATAGGCCTTCAAAATAGTCCGCCAATAGGTGATTTAATACACAAGCCACAAATTATTCCCTTACAATCTTCCCCTTGGCTTGTGATATTAAATGTCTTCTTCTTTCAATCTTCATACTTGCAGTCTTCTTCTTTGGCTTGAACATGGGTTGATGAAGATTCTATTCTTTTACAATCTTCATTGGGCAGCATGTGGGATGTTTGATGGCTCTTTCTCTTTATCAGCATCAGCTTAAACTTCAAATGGTAAACACGTATTGAGAGGAGGATTCTCAAATACTTGTTTCTTCTTGGAAAATGTGGAGTCTTTGCTGAGTCAGTAGTAACTGTCTTGACTTGACATTAACTTCAGAGGATAAATTTTGAAACCTCTGTCTTGGCATTCTTGAATTTCTTGATGTGACTGCTCTGTATCTTTTCTTCAATTAGCTTCCCCTAAACTTGAGAACGGTGTCTTTGGAAGCTTTACTTGAACAACCAACAAACTTCCCCTGAGCATAGGGTAAATCCTTTTCCGGCTGGTTCTTCAACACGAACAGTAGCAGCACTTATTGACTTTTCTTCTCCATGACATCTAAATTAACCTGTCATGCACAACATGGAACAAACACTAACCAGACGATGACTGGTTATCGGGTTAGCATTATTTAACCAAAAGCACTTCCCCTGAGCCCGAGAACTCTTCACATTATCTACCCCTGTGATTCTGGAGGGGTGATACTTTCTTGCATAAAACCCATAAAACTTATTAAAACCTTTAAATTAACCTGGCCATGGTTGAAAAATAAAATAAACAATAAAAACTTAAGATAACACAAAAGAAAAATAAAAATAAAAACAAACATACCAAATTTCTAAACGAGAAGGTTTCTATGGGATCAAACCGTATGAATCTGACTGAGGAACCCTTTTCAGCTTCTGTTACTCGAACACGTCCAGGTGATTGCCAATATACTGATCCACTTTAAACTCTAACCCTTTTCTTAATTAGGCTGTTTGTCACTTTATTATCTTTTATTGGTGCATTAATTATGAACAGCAAGTGGGTTTCAACAAATCCTAGGTACATGTTATTGCACACTATCAAGCATATAAATTCCCTACCACATATTTTCACAACCTAAACCAGAAGTTTGAAAGTAAGCTCGAGACTTGGTTGAGAAGAGAAAGAATAGATCAGATAGATTTTTTTGGGTATAATATACAAAGTCAACTGAATTTTTGAAAAAATTTTAATAATGCTCTCATCAGTGACAAAGGCTGAGGGTTTTGAACTCTTGAGGGTCTCTTTTGATGTGCTCTTTGGCATCTTTTGGGTGTATATTATTTTTTTCTTTAATTTATTTTAGGTGATCTAGAAGCACGTATGTATGGACAACTCCAGGTCATTGCTCACGCAAAGCAGAGGAGAGCCTTACATACACGCGAAGCATCCCCAGGTCATTGCTCACGCAAAGCAGAGGGGACACCGACTTTTTGAGCTCAATTTCACACTCTTGGAGACAAGCGTGTGTATCGGGAACTTGAACATGCAGTCAAATAGAAATGCAATTAACCTAAGTGCTGTTACCCAACAAACTGCCATACGTTATCTTTAAGTGTGTAACGCATACCTTTTCAGATTTTAGAGCCGAGCCTACCAGCATATCACCATGGATCATGTCTTTCACATCTGCCTTACGCGTGTCAGCCATCTCCAAAACGGAAATTTATTTCACTTCCCACCTTCTAAAGGAAACAAAAGATTAAAAATTAAAAAGCACAATTTAATTTTGAGGGGTCAACAATTTCATCTTTTCTATTCTTCCCCTTGCTTTTTGATTTTTTAATAACAACACACACTTTTTTTTTTTGACACAATACTAAATATGTACTAAAAACTGGCCAAGCTAACCTTCAAAGTTTATCTTTTGAAAATTTTCAGAAATGGGTTTTGTTTCATGCATAACCATACTTCACATCAAATTAGCCAAGAAACAAACAATTAAGACAATGTTACCTTTTTTTCTGCTGATTTTCTCAGATTTACCTCTCACAAGGAGACATACCCTCCATTGAAACCTTCATGTCATGTAGTAGAGAGATGTCTCCTATCCTGTGCCTGGAACAATCACTATCACAAACAAACAAGGTTAATGAAAGTCCTCCTTGACTGTTCCTGCACAATGTGAGAGATCAGTTAGCCATAAGTACCCAGGCCATTGTGGTTCTGGGTATACCTGAAGAATCAATGAAAGTTACTTCTTTTAAAAACATTCCCTTTGTGATATCAGGAATTGGGGGTGTGGCTGCCTTTGATTTTGGTTTCCAAATTCCATGTGATTTGAAAGTTGTTTTAGTCACCTTTGAAGTAGTGACTTTAGGTATTTCAACCTTTTTCTTTTTAAAATCATTTTTCAAAACTGTTTTAGTTGCCTTTGGATTGACAACTTTAGGTTTTTCAACCTTTTGAGGTTTTGATTTGTTCACCTTTTTATGAAAATTGTCATAATTTGGAAAAACCTGTTTTTGATTTAAGAGCTTTTTGTGCTCTTTGGCAGCTCCCCAATTTCCATCAGAAGGTTTAACCTTAGAATTAACAGTCTTCATTCCCTTTGGTGGTTGCACCTTCATCGGCTTAGACTTTATTGAATCCTGAGACGAAACACTCCGACTTTGCGGATAATATGGCTCATAGGGGCGATAGAGACAATTTCGGGCAATGTGACCAGGATTGCCACAATTAAAGCAAGTTTGCTTCTTCAGGTAGAAGTCAGAAGTGTGACCGTTTGAGCTGCATGGCTTTGATGGAGAGGCATTGAGATTCGGTTGCATGTTCAGAAAGACTCCAGATCTCCAGTTGTCCGATCTTTCTGACCTTGATCCATTTCCATTGAATCTTTTCTGGTTCGTTGAAAACTGAGCAGAACCAGACATTTGAACTTTTGGGCCCACTGGTTTCTTTGAGACTGTTGTGTTGCCACTGCATGAGCCCACTGATGAGTTTGGAGACTTGATAGTAGTTTTGGGCCTTTCAATCTTGATAGGAACAGAAGTTGGAGGCTTGATGGTGATCTTGGGCCTCATGCTCTTAATGTTAGATGATAACCCACCATCATGACCCAAGCCTTTGAACTTGGAGGAGAAGGATGGTAGTTCATAGCCAACATCTAGTTCTTGGTCAAAGATAGACCCCGATGTCATGAATATCCTACCATTGGGCCTTGTAGTCATCACCACACGTTCCCGCTTTACCTCATCCACAACTTTGGAATAAGGAGTCTCGATCTTTGGATAAGGAATCAACTTTTCTTCATCAGCTCTCTTCACTTCACTAGAGCTTGAACTTGCACACTCAGTAGTGTTATTAGACTGAGTTGCTTGAGTGGTTGTCTTTTCATCTTCATGTACTGGTTGAGGCCCATATACCATGGTTGCTTCATTCAGGGACTCCTTCAACAATTCCTCTGCAGTTTGAGGCACTTTGATGTATTCATGTTGTAATGGGGGAGGAAAATTTCCATCCCCGAGGCCAGATGTTTCTTTTACATGCTCGAGTCGCTCCTCTGATTTGAATAAAGTACGATGAGAGTCCATCATTTTCTTTTGAATAACTTGATGTTTCTCAAGGGCAGATTGGGAAGTGTCAAGTTTGGTTCTTAGTTCCTCCACCTCCTTAGTTAGCTCTTCTACCTTAGCATTAGCAAGCCTAAGATAGGTGCTTTTATCACTCACCTGACGTTGAAGACTCTTAACATCTACCTGAATGGCCTCAAGTTTCTCTCTAAATATTTTGGTCTTACCTTTGGATTCCCTAAGGTCTCTAGCAGTGATTGCATGATTTTGACATTCATTTGTAAACTTGCTCTCCCATTCTTTAATCAAAGCACAGCACGTGGGGTTTGAGCATTCCTCGCAGTTACAGATCCAAGTTCCATCAGCACGATTGATCTTCTGTTTTTCCTCCTCTTTTTCACGGAATGTCCGGAATAGATACTTCTCCTGACTGAGTTCGTTACCTAAAGACTCTATCCTCTTTTTGTAGGGTTCGACTTGTTTTAGATGATTCTTTAGTTTGTACTCTGCATTGAGACGGTCTCTTTCTTCAGTTCGAAACAGTTGCTTATATTATTCGATTGATTCGGAGCAAGCCGAGTTCGAACATGTCTGAGTTTGATCACTCACCAGAAGAGAAGCAACTTGAGTACTTGTCATCATATTTTTTTTTTTTTTTTTGACGTCTAGGTCAAATTCGGACCGGAAAGACTTGACCGGATCGAAGAGTGAAAGCCGAAGGGTTGGATAGAAAAGGGTGAAGTTTGGATAGAAAAGTTAAGTTTTGGATCGAAAAGTGGACTTTTTGATCGAAAAGTGTGGCTGATCGAAAAGCTGGTCGAAAAGCTGGTTGGCTGATCGAAAAGCTGTTTGGCTGATCGAAAAGCTGTTTTGGCTGATCGAAAAGCTGTCTTGGCTGATCAAAAAGCTGTTTGGCTGATCGAAAAGCTGTTTTGGCTGATCGAAAAGCTGTCTTGGCTGATCGAAAAGCTGTTTGGCTGATCGAAAAGCTGTTTTGGCTGATCGAAAAACCACAAGGGGGACTTTTCGATCGACAGATGGCTGATCGAAAAGTCACAAGGGGACTTTCCGATCAAAATGGGCTGATCGAAAAGTCACAAGGGGGACTTTTCGATCGACAGATGGCTGATCGAAAAGTCACAAGGGGACTTTCCGATCGAAATGGGCTGATCGAAAAGTCACAAGGGGACTTTCCGATTGAAATGGGCTGATCGAAAAGTCACAAGGGGACTTTCCGATCGAGATGGCGCGACAGAAAAGGCTTTTCGATCAGGAGGACGATCGAAAAGTCTAGAAACAGGGTCAAAAAGTCTCCAATTCACGAATTTTGCACCTCGAATGCTCCTGTCTTGACTCGAAACCTGCCAAAATACTTCCGAACTGTGCTAAAAACTGAAAATCACCAACAAAACTCAAACGGTTAGTTAACAAAAACTTGAATCGGATATCGCGAGAGCCTCGAAACTTGCGTTTCTTGGCTCTGATACCAATTGTAAGTCCCGAAAACGGTCCTCACGCGATATCTAATCCAATCAAGACCGTGCGGAATCCGGTTTGATTGGTGATTCAAGAACAATCGATTAATAAAGTAGATAAGCAATGAAAAACAATAATAAACACAAACCGATTGAGAATCGCTTGAATAGACAACCTTGGATTGCAACACCTTAAACGAAATTCTCAAGGAGAATTTCGTGAAACACCAAGTACAAGAACACCCAAAATCAGCAGCCCTAAACCTCTAGATTAGCTATCCTTATATAGGGGGAGATTAGCTTGGAAAACAAGCTAATCTATCTTTGGTAACCCTAATTACCCACTAATTCCCGTTTTTGACCTTCCAGGCCCACTAAAACCCATCTAAACTCTTTTAAACCGAGCCCAAACCTATCTAAAATGGCCCAATGACCCAATACAATAATAAACCAACTATTTTTCACCTATTCTAAGACATAGGCCTTCAAAATAGTCCGCCAATAGGTGATTTAATACACAAGCCACAAATTATTCCCTTACACTTTGTTTTCTTTAAAAATAGTCTTTGGCTGTTGCTTAGGAGCCTTGGGTTTCTGCTGAACTTTGTGACTCTGAGGTGCTTGTTTCTGCACCTTGGGTTTTGATGGACCGGGCCTTGGAGTTGGGTCACTTTGTTTCTCGGTCCTTGGACTGGGTCTCTGATGAACCCTTTTGGGATAATAGGGTTCATAAGGCCGGTATAAGCAGTTTCTTGCCACGTGTCCTGGTCTACCACAGACATGGCAAGATTGTTTCTTTGGGTAAGCGGGAGCCTGTGGTTGGTTACACCCAGTGGAAATCCAAGTTGGTTTTGAACAATTTTTGTGGATCCAATGGGTTTTACCGTGGGGCTTTGTGGTTAAAATGTACTCCCGCTGAACCGGCTTAAACTGGTCATATGCAGAATTGATCTCTGGGTATGGGACAAAATCATGAGGTCTAAGGTCCCGCACTTTCTGCACATTTTGGTCATGACAGTCATTCTTATTTTCAGTAGGTTTCACCGCGAACACCCCACCATTTGTGAGTTTGGGACCATCAACCTGTGGTCCTTTATCCCTTCTTAAAATTTTAACAGTTCTTAAGGGTTTCACAGCATTAGCATCACATTTACCAAAAGTAAACACACCACAATCAGACGATTTTGCAAACAAAACAGACTCAGAAGTTGTGGACTCAGACTGAACAGATGATTCAAGTTTTTCAAAATTAAATTTTTTGTGAAAATCATTAGAACTGGAACTCTCAGAAGACTCCTTGCTATCCACTACCCCTGCTTCTTTATTACCTTTATCTGCAAAACAAGTAGAACTGTTAGTAGTGTTAGAAACAGGAGCATAAATTTTAATGGGACAAGCAGCAAGTTTCTTTTCTATTTCAGCCTTAGCTTCTAAGGAGGTCTTTGGACACTCATAGTCTGGGATCATTTCATGCATCAATGGCATCGGTACTGTATGAGTGGACGTTTCATCTTTTACCTCCGTACCGAGACCCAAACCAGAGTTGGCTTTGAGATGTCGCATTCGTGCATCTGTGTTATAGAAAAGAGAGCTAGCCTTCATCATTTCTGACACAATTTTATCATTTCGTTCAACCTTGGTTTGAGATGTTTCTAATTTGGCTTTAAGTTGTTCAACTTCAGATTTTAATGTGTCAATTTCTTCATTAGCAATTCTAAGATATGTAGTTTTATCACTCAATCGCCTTTGAAGATTCTTAATATCGACTTTGGCAGCTTCTAGTTTTTCACTTAATGTTTTACTCCTACCTTTGTACTCTCGCAGGTCTCTATCAGATAGTTCACGATTTAACGTTTCATTAAAGAACTTACGTTGCCAGTCTTGAGATTCATTAAATGTAATTTGGCATTTAGGATTAGAACATACCTCATTGTTGCTGGTAGATACAAAATTACCTGGAAGAAAGGATGCCATGAATGTCTTTTATTGAACTTCTGGATCAAAGAGTGGGTTTTCGATCGGAAAGTGGGTTTTCGTTCGGAAAAGGGTTGGATCGAAAAGTACTTTTCGATCGGACAGGGGGTCGGTCGAAAAGCAGACTTCTCGATCGAAAAGTGTCAGCGGATCGAAAAGTCTCAGTGGGGACTTTCTGATCGAAAAGAGAAGCTGATCGAAAAGTCACAGGGGGACTTTCCGATCAAAATGCTCTGATCGAAAAGTCACAGGGGGACTTTCCGATCGAAATGAGCTGATCGAAAAGTCACAAAGGGGACTTTTCGATCGACAGATGGCTGATCGAAAAGTCACAAAGGGACTTTCCGATCGAAATGGGCTGATCGAAAAGTCACAAGGGGGACTTTTCGATCGAAATAGGCTGATCGAAAAGTCACAAGGGGGACTTTTCGATCGACAGATGGCTGATCGAAAAGTCACAAGGGGACTTTCCGATCGAAATGGCGCGACAGAAGAGGCTTTTCGATCAGGAGGACGATCGAAAAGTCTAGAAACAGGGTCGAAAAGTCTCCAAATCACCACGAGATCTTCTGTTTCGCGTCCAAACCTGCAAAAATACTTCCGAGTGTGCTAAAGGCTGAAAATCACCAACAAAACTCAAACGGTTAGTTAATAAAAACTTGAATCGGATATCGCGAGAGCCTCGAAACTTGCGTTTCTTGGCTCTGATACCAATTCTAAGTCCCGAAAACGGTCCGAACGCGATATCTAACCTCGATTGAGAGTGCGGAATCCAAACAATCGAGTGATTCAAGTATAATCGAAAAGTATTAAGAAAAACAATTGAAAACAGTGAAACACGCAAACCGATTGGAAGAACACTTGATTAAAGCTTGGTTGCAACACACTTGAAGAATTCGAAATTCTCCTTGAGAGAATTTCGATTACACCTTGAGAAAACACAAAACCAACAACCTAAAATGATTACTAGAAGTCCTATTTATAGGAGATGGTGAACTTGGAAAACAAGTTAACCTCCCTACCTAAAATAACTCCTAATTCCCGTATTTGAACCCTAAGGCCCATAAAACTCCCACTAAACATTGTTTAAATGAGCCCAAACGCATCTAAATTGGCCCAATGACCCAACTTATTTTCACCTATTCTAACACATAGGCCTTCAGAATACTCCGCCAAGTGATGATTTAATACACAAGCCACAAATCTTGGTCCTTACAAAGTCAGTTGTTCCGGAAAGTTACAGTTCATCCGGAATTAAAACTATAAGAAAATAGTTTCAGTTCACCAGGAAGGTTATAGTTCATCCGGATAGAAAATAGAGTTGTTTCGGACAACTCAGGTCAGTTGTTCAGGAAAGTTACAGTTCATCCGGAATTAAAACAATAAGAAAATAGTTTCAGTTCACCAGGAAGGTTATAGTTCATCCGGATAGAAAATAGAGTTGTTCCGGACAACTCAGGTCAGTTGTTCAGGAAAACAATTCATCCGGACTTAAAACAATAAGCAAATTTAGCTGACCTTGTTGCGTAACCATTTACCAAATGTTGTGCTCTGCTTCTTAGTCAGCTCATTTAGTCTACTACCAGGATGTTCCTTTTCCAAAAATTTCATGTGTTCTCTGCAATTACATTAATTGAAGTTATCTATAAAAGTTTATAATTAAACAGATAAAAAAATGTTAATAATCTAAATTACTTACTCGATATAATCCTCAATTTCAGGCGTATTTAGCAATACAAATAAATGCGCTTTCGATAGGAGCTCTCTTTAACTGATCTACCAGCTGACCCATGACTTCCATCCGTACTACTATGCTTTTTAGTTGGAACAACAATAGTTGTGATGTTTTTTTGGTATTCGCTGAGAAACTCAATCGTTTCTTCTACAATGTTCTCCACATCAATGCACCCTTCTGGATATGTTTTGTTTCTCACGTGGCCCTTAAATACCTTCATACACCTTTCAAATGGATACATCCATCGAAAGCGTATTGGGCCACATAATTTTACCTCCCTAGTAAGGTGTACCGTCAAATGAAGCATAACATCAAAAAATGATGGCGGGAAATATTCCTCAAGCAGGCATAGTGTGACACACTGATCTGCTTGCAATTTATCTAGTTCTTCGACGTTGATCTCTTTGCTGCATATTGATTTGAAAAAAAACAGAGCCTGATAATAGCATATCTTGTCGGTTCAGGCACGACTGACCGAATTGCAATTGGCAGAAACTGTTGCATCAGCATATGATAGTCATGTGACTTGAGCCCCACAAGTTTCTTGTCCTTTAGACTAACCAAACTAGAAAAGTTAGAACAATATTGGAACCTTCAAGTTATACAACATGTCACAAAACTTTTCCTTTTCATCTTTTTGTAACGTGTAACACGCTGCAGGAAGTACTATGTTGTTCTTGTTCTGTTTAGGCTGCAACTCTGGTCTTAACCCCAAAAAGTTCAGATCCTTTCTAGCATTCAGTCCATCCTTTGTCTTTCCGGGGAAGGTTGAGCAGAGTTCCAACAAGACTCTCAGCCACATTCTTTTCAATATGCATGAAATCAATGCAATGTTGGACACTATTATGCCTCCAATATCTAAGTCTTCGAAACCATATATTGAATTTCTTCCAATATGGTGGCTTCTCTTTGTTCTTTCTTTTTCTCTTATCAATCTTTCCCGCTCTTCCGGTTGAGGTGTCTAGGATTTCTGAATCAGTACACCTTAATCCCTTTGCCTATTTGTTCCTGATATGTCGAACTTCGTTGTATATCTGTTCCCCGGTCATAGGAACTGCATCATTTTTTAACTCTTGTTTACCATAGAAGGCCTCTGTTTGCTTTCGGAAGGAATGCGTATATGGTAGATATCTTATGTGACCAGCATAACATTGCTTGGCTGAGAAAGGAAGCCTAATGCATTTAGTTTGTTCCCGACATACCACACAACCATGGAATCCACTGTATGGGCAACCACAAAGTGTACCACGTGCAGGGTAATCATTAATCGTCCATAAAACAACTGCACGCATAGTAAACTGTTCATGCGCATACGCATCATATGTTTCCACACCTGCCTCAAATAATAGCTCTAAGTCATCAATCAATGGTTCCAAAAACACATCAATATCATTTCCAGGCGCTCCCGATATTAATAACGAAATCATGATGAACTTTCTTTTCATACACAACCATGGTGGAAGGTTGTAAATGACAGATAGAACCGGCCACATACTATGATTTCTGTTGCCTCTATTCACGTCGACCACATCAGTTGAAATACCAAGACGAAGACTTCTAGAATCGTTAGCGATTTGGGGATATCTGTCATCTATGGCTTTCAATTCCGGTGAATTGGATGGGTGTCGTAACACACCGGGTATTTTGGAACTGGTGGCATGCCATCTTAGATCTTCCGGTATGGTTTTCTCTTGAAACAGTCGTTTTAATCTTGGAATGGTGGGGAAATACCACATTACCTTTGCAGGAGTATTGTCATATAGTTTCTTAGTCCTCTCATCCACCTTCCACCTGGACTCACCACAAGTTGGACATACAGTTAGGTCATTGTTCTCCTTCCTGTAAAGAATACAATCATTGATACACACATGTATCTTGGTATACCCTGCACCTATTGACTTCACAATCTTCTTGGCCTCATATGTAATTTTCACAATTTCATTACCTTCAGGTAGCATCTGTTTCAGGAGAACTAAAAGTTCATTGAAAAACTTATCTGATCCTCCATGCTTAGTCTTCAAGTTCAGTAGTTGTACCAAGGCAGATAACTTTGTGAAGGTACGGCATCCTTCATACAGGGGCTTCTCAGCATCCATGAGTCGTTCTTGAAACTTCTCATGGTCCTTAGTGAAATTATCTTCAGTAGCTCTGACCATTTCTATCGTTTCGCATGCATCGAATGGCATTCCGGAATCAAAAGATGATTCCTTGTGAAGCTCATCTCCTGCTAGCTCGTGTTTCTCTCCGTGTTTAGTCCACGTTGTATAAGTCAGATCGAATCCCTTTGCAAACGAATGATAATCTACATCATCAACAGGATAAGAGTAATGGTTTAGACATTTAACACATGGACATGGAATTTCCGTCTTTTTCAAACTTGTAACTGCAAACTTTAAGAATGATTTAACTCCATCGGTATATGATTTCGTGGTTCTACTAGTTAGCATCCAAGACTTATCCATGTTTGTTTTGCTAACATATACAACAACAAAGATTATTAAAAACGATTGTTTTGTTAATACTGAAAACCCTTTTCAATAATCTTTACTGTGAACATGTTTATTGGAACAGTAATATTACAGATGGAAAATTCTATCGATTAATGAGCAATGGAGTAATGGGGAGCGGGGAATTGGGGAATCGAGAGTGATATGTGAAATTTTCAATTGAATTCGCTCATTAATTTATCCCGCCTCTTTTAGAATTTAGCGGGCCAAGTTAGAATTATATTTAAATAAATTATAATGAAATGTATCTTCTAACTCAAGGTGCTGCTCAGGTGGTAGAAGCGCTTTAGATTAACATAATGTATTTTCATCCGTTTCTGTTCATCTTCTCTCAATCCGGATGAAATCTTCTCCCTAAGGAATTCTAGTTCTTCCGGTTTTGTTCTTCTTCTCTAAAACATTAATATTTTAAAAATAAGGTGTGTATATAACCAATAAGTTGCGTTTAAGACCAATGATGGCCGGCTAATAAGTTGTGTTTAGGACCAGTGATGTCCAATAAGATGTGTTTAGGACCAATGATGGCCAATAAGTTGTGTTTAGGACCAATGTTGACCCAATTGTGTATATAATTACCAATAGGGACAAAATGGTGTGTCTAGGGGCAACAAGGGTCAGTTGGGACCAATGAGTCCCAATAAGGTGTGTACATAACCAATAAGTTCTGTTTAGGACCAATGATGGACAATAAGTTGTGTTTAGGACCAATGATGGCCCAATTGTGTATATAATTACCAATAGGACAAAAAAGGTGTGTCTAGGGGCAACAAGGGTTAGTTAGGACCAATGAGTCCCGATAAGGTGTGTACATAACCAATAAGTTGTGTTTAGGACCAATGATGGCCAATAAGTTGTGTTTAGGACTAATGATGGCACAATTGTGTATATAATTACCAATAGGACCAAAATGGTGTGTCTAGGGGCAACAAGGGTCAATTGGGACCAATGAGTCCCAATAAGGTGTGTACATAACCAATAAGTTGTGTTTAGGACCAATGATGGCCAATAACTTGTGTTTAGGACCAATGATGGCCCAATTGTGTATATAACCAATAAGTTGTGTTTAGGACCAATGATGGCCAATAACTTGTGTTTAGGACCAATGATGGCCCAATTGTATATATAATTACCAATAGGACCAAAAAAGTGTGTCTAGGGGCAACAAGGGTCAGTTGGGACTAATGAGTCCTAATAAGTTGTGTTTAGGACCAATTGTGACACTTCGGTCAAATTCATGTGTATTTTACCCAACCCGTTTTCGAATTTGGATTATAATCATGATCATAAAATCAATGAGCATTTGCTTTTCGACTAGATTTCATACTAACTTGAGATATAAATTAAATAAACAAAAACGATTCATGAGCTCATTGGAGTAACTAAAACTTTTGGTGCAAGCTTATTTGATTTAAGAAAAATATTTCGTTAACAAACGTCGGTGACAACTCAAGTTATGATCAACCCGGTATCCGTCAAAATGATAGTGTACTCATAAAAAAGTAACTGCTAAATCAAGTATGACGAAAATTATTTTGGATTATACCATTGCGAGCGTAATTTAATTCTAGTAATTTTAATATAATTACTTTTACGTTCGGTGACATAAAATTTACCAGTTATAACGCAATATGTCAGTATTATACTTGTTAATCACCTAACTTTATAATATATATATATATATATATATATATATACACATAGGTGGCACATGAGGGTGCACAGCTTGTCATGAATATGTGCCACTTAGCATTTGTTCATGAGATGTAATCATTACAAATATATATATATATATATATATATATATATATATATATATAAACCTACACACACTCTCTCACACTCCATATCACTCTCCCTCTCCCTCTCTCACTACCTACGGCCGAGAACACACCCCCACCCCATCACCATTTCGATTTCATCATCATCATCATAAAGGCTTAGCTAGAATTCAAGTATTAGAAGATTTGGTAATCAAGTTCAAAGATTCAAGTGAAGCATTCTACCCATTTCATCTTAAATTTCTAAGTATGACACTCTCTCTCTCTCTCTTTACTCTCTCTCTAGAAATCTAGTGATTTAGGTTAAGTTTGATCCTCCAAAGATAAAATGATGATGACTCAAGCAAAGGGAATAGATTAAAAACTAGTAAATCTTTACATGCATGAGGTTAGTTAAGAAAAATGGTTAACTTGAAGATTTCTCTAAAAACCCCATAAGAATTCTTCATGTTTAAGGTTTTGATCTTAATTTTGGTTAAAGATTGTTGGAAACTATACTGTTGGAGGATTTAATCTTAGTTTTGGTTTAAGAATTGTGATAAGAAAATGTGTATATGCATGTGTGTGTGTGTGTCGAAATGTATATATATATATATATACATGCATGCATTCGTGAGTATATATATATATATATGTGGGTGTGCATGTCTTATATGCATATACATGTATGTATGATGGTAAATGTGCATGAAAGTAAAGATGATGATAAAAGTTTTACAAAAATATAAAAACTTTGTATTTTATGAGGTTTAATTATAAGTATAAGTTTTTGTAAAACTTGAAGTAAATGCAACAAAAATTATAAATTCTTAAATACATTTAAATATGTATGATTGAATCATGATGTGAATATTAAAGACATTCTTATTAGTAAACGAATGAAAATAAATACGAACACATGTTGAAATGATTAATGTGTTCATTGAGAAAAATACCTAGTTACTTACATATATTAGTTAAATGGGGTTATAAAAACAAAAATATAAAACATAACTCAATCTAACTTACTCATAATATTAAATTCTTAGTCTTTTAAGTTTTATTGTATTTATCTAGCTAATTTATTTATTAGTATAATCTCAAGGATTCTCATATCTCCATCTCGGTGTTACATCTCACTCTCAATCCATCTATCATGTGAGTACTCGTAGCCCCTCTTTTTTTGTTATTTGGGGTGCAACATGTATCCTATATCAAAATCGTTATTCTTTATTCTTGATACGAAACAATGCGATTATATGAGTATTTGTGTGATTCTTGATATGCTTACTTGTGTGAGACTTGATACGTGAAACTTGAGACTTGAGACTTGATAAACTTGAAACTTGATAAACTTGAAACTTTACTCTTGCGTAAACATTAACAACACCAAGCCTTTGGTTCATTAATAGCTATTGGTTGACAACCCACCTAGGATATTGAGACGTAATCTTGTCTTCAAATAAGTGATTGGAACCTAAATTGTCAAGGTTTGTTTTACGCGTTTATATCTTGCCTCTAATACTTGTTTGTCATATTCTTAATCATACACTTGGCACGTTGTTCGCATATTTTATACTTATACTTAATATTAAGCCTATGTGTACTCACCAACTCATTGTAGTTGACAGATATTTTATACATGTTGCAGGAAATGCTACTTGAGACTTCCATTGTGTTATCATGTTAGGCTCTGTTGGACCTAGTTAAACTTTAATCATGTTTTGTTTGTTATATGTTTTGTAAAACTACTATGTTTATGTAATAAAATGGCATGATTAAGTATATCGCAACTTATATTAAATGGTTGTGAGCATCTGGACAATTTATCACGCTCCGACAAATTCCGCCGTCGGTCGGGGTGTGATAGATTGGTATCAGAGCCATGGCTATAGGGATTTAGGTTATTAGAAACGGATAACCTAGACTATACCATAGGTGTCCTACATGATAATCTCATGTATAATATGCTTAATTATATGCTAAGTCCTTTTGATGTCTCTTAATCTTGCCTTCTTCAAAATCATCTCTACTCTTAACACACACCTATACACTAAATCTTCAGGCTTCCTAGCCTCTCCTGAATAAATGATGCTTTATGTACTGATTTAGTATTTGATTTTACTTACCTTGATTTTTATTTAAAATTCTCGTCGGTATTAAATTTCTTAGCAACAGACATGTAGTAACTGGAAGGGTGGAAATACCGGTAGCCAAGTATTCTATCCCGGCTTGGCATTTTGTCATACCGTTGGATCTAGGAATCCTTGGTGAAAGTATTGAAACTTATTAGGCCAAAGCATGCCATGGTAAACGTTGCTAGAAATTTTAATACTGATAAGTCAGGGTTGTAGTTTCCCAATCGGGAAATGAGGGCCATTCCATTGATTTTACACAAACCCATTGTGGTTACTTACTTGTGCACTAATTATGATTTTATGTTACTAAATCTCTATCTTCGTAATCTATATCTCTTATCATACAATTTCGGTATTATACACTCAATATCTACATCAATTGTTTCATATCCATTGACACTTGAACTTTCTCTTCTAGTTTCAGTATGTCAAGGCATTTCAGGGGTCA
>JBCNJP010000027.1:38233633-38257909 GCA_039602395.1 Deinandra increscens subsp. villosa
AATAATTATAATTATTATTATTATTATTGTTATTATTATTATTATGCCACTTCTGATCAGCGATGCCAAACTGCGACGTTGCACATGGAGGAGAATCCACTAAACATCGTGGGAATGGCTGAATTATTACCAAAACAAAAAGATGAGAAGATTCATGGAAGTCCATTACCTCCTGGTTGCCGTAGAATTGTAGCTTATCAGGTCAAAAAGGGTGCAACATTTTTACCATTCCCATTAGATGATAAAACAACGCTTTTGGAGGTTGAAAATAAATATATTATTGCATGGCCGATGAACCGAATGATCTTTCATTCTAATAACAAGTCAGATAAATCACAGCCGGTTGATCATTCTACGGTTCAAAAAGTACTGGAACAACCACAGGTAATTACTACATTAATTAATCGTATCCGCTAATTAATTAACTAAATTAACTAACTAACTAACTATATATATATATATACATATATATATCTGATCGGTTTTATTTATCATGTTTCCAGGTAAATAATGATCCGAAAAAGATGTCAAAAGTGTACTTAACACCAAACCGGCTGAGTCAAGATCTAACAAACAGAAAACTTAGTACACGGATCTAGCAGAAGCAGCTGATGAGCACGAACAAGAAATTATAATAATTAATAATTATTATAGAAATTAAACTTTGATTATTGTATGTTATTTTTTTGAACAACATTTGATTAGTGTATGTACATTAATTTTTAATTATAATATGATTTTAAGGTTTCTCTATATTAATTAATATGCAGTATAATTAATTGTAATTAAGAAAATATATGTGACCATATATATAATACCAAAGGCCACACTTTTTATATTTTAACGTGGTCGTTACCACCCGTTGGCCACGCGTATTGGGAGAAAATATCTGATTTCAACTACCCTTTGGCCACTTTCTTTTTCTAAATATATGTGGCTAAAACACAAATATACGTGACCATATAATACCAAAGGCCACACTTTGTATATTTTAACGTGGCGGATGCCACCATTTGGCCACGCGTATTGGGACAAAATATCTGATTTCAACTACCCTTTGGCCACTTATTTTTGAAATATATGTGGCTAAAACACAAATTTACGTGACCGTATAATACCAAAGGTCACGCTTTTAAAATTTTAACGTGGCCCCCGTTGGCCACGCGTATTGGGACAAAATGTATGATTTCAGCAACCCATTTGGCCACGTTTTTTTATAACATATGTGGCTAAAACACAAATATACGTGACCTTATAATACCAAAGGCCACGCTTTTCATATTTTAACGTGGTCGTTGCCACCCTTTGGCCACGCGTATTGGGACAAAATGTATGATTTCAGCAACCCATTTGGCCACGTTTTTTTATAACATATGTGGCTAAAACAAAAATATACGTGACCATATAATACCAAAGGCCACGCTTTTGATATTTTAACGTGGCCGTTGCCACCCTTTAGCCACGCGTATTGGGGCAAAATGTATGATTTCAGCAACCCTTTGGCCACGTATTTTTATAATGTATGTGGCTAAAACACAAATATATGTGACTATATAATACCAAAGGCCACGTTAAACAAACACATGTGGCCGTTGGGACCCTTTGGCCACGCTTTCCGGAAGAATTGTTTGATTACAACAATAAATATTGGTACCCTTTAGCCACGCTTCTAGGTGGCTTCAGCCACTGATATTGTAACGTCGCCGTAGGATACATAAGGTGACGGGACCTTTGGTGTCGATTGGAATGGAAAAAAAAATATGACCAAACACCTATGGTTACGGTTTTTTTCCGTGGCCAAAGGTGAATTTTGACGTAGTGTAACAATCCTCATTGGATATTCCTGCATTCAAAGGAGATCAATTAGTTTTGAGTACCCATGCCTTAATGGGTCTGGGTAAAGTTGGGTTGCTTTTGGTTGGACTGGGTATATCTTTGTTGTTGACATTTCTTGGTTGGTGATTCTTGTGACACTTCGGTCAATCCGTTTGTAAATACCCGACCCGTTTTCGATCATGTTTGATAATCAATAAAGAATCTTTATCCATTTGATATTGTTATTTCACTTATTATATGATTAAACTCTTTAATCACAATATTCGTAACTTTCGATATCTCAATTGATCGCAAATCGAATCTTTAACTCGATCGTTTTTGTTATTTATGTAAAGGGTGTTGCTATTCGTACCCCCATTTATACTTATTTTTACTTGTTGCACCCCCTCCCCTAAGTATACGATAAATACAATTCATACCTTTTAGTTTTTTTTTAAACAAAACTTTTCTTTTATGAAAAATATTCATCATCTTTATTAAAAACCTTTTTATTTTAATTTATATATGCTTCATAATCAAATCTCAATTTATATTTTAAAAAAAATGCTAATATTCTGAATTTTTTTTTTCAATTATAAGATATTTTTTATATGAAAAGTTATATGATTACTTTTAAAACACATTTGTAAAAAACTTATAATACTAATTAAAGAATTTTTTTTTTCAAAATAAGTTTTGAGTATTTAGATAAGGTCTTATTACTTCTTTTAAAAACAATAGCAGTTATAAAAAAGACGATATCTTTTTATTTAAACCTTTAAGTTTTATTTTTATATGTTTTACATAAAAATATTTGTTTCCTATTATTAAACTCGTAATTGTTTCAACATAAATTTTTTTTTCTTATTTTTTTATAAAGTTAATTTTATTTTTTTATAAATGGTTCGTTATAGTTATAAGTTTCTTAATAAAATACGCACAAATTTTCTTAACAAAACATTTTTTTGTGTTTTCGTATAGAAAGTGTTTTTTTATATCTTTTTAAATAAAGTCCTTTTGGTATAAAAAAACATTTTCAAAATATTTATTTATGTAAGGGAAAAATATGACAAGATTTGATTTTACAGGGGAGGGGTGCAACAAGTAGGGAAGAGGGGTACGAATAGCCTACCCCTTATGTAAAACCATAAAGCTTGAGTATTCCAAACATGTATGATGCTTGTGGGTAATACTAGTCATGCACACGAGTAAATACAAGTGAGGTTTCGCGAAAGTTCGAGGTTTAAAACAAAAATAACGAAACTACGATTTTACGCGTGATTTCGGTATGAACCGAGAGTCTTGTGATTTATCAAAAATTATTTTTATCATCCCAAGATTAGAAATCAATTAATCATGTATCTTGTCAAGTTCTAGGGTTTAAAATGGTAAATTATGAAAGTTTAGAGGGTTATAGTGCACAAAACTAAGTTGCAGGGACCAAAACTGTAAATATCTAAAGTCTGTCAAAAGTGGCGGCTAGGCGGTACGCCCTAAATGTTTTCATTCTGGGCGGTACGCCCCAGAATGAGATCAGCAGAAAGTCGAGAGTTATCGCTTTGGGGCGTCGATTTCAACCTCCTATGTGTCGTTTTTGTGCGATTAATCACCATAGGACGTGTCCTTACCTCCCTGCGGTCCCAACCCCTATAAATACCCTCCCAATCCATCGAATTTGGCTGCCAATTTCGTGACTCAACACTCTAAAAACCCTAACCCGTCACAACAACTTGCTCCTTCAAATTCGATCGATCCAGAGATCTTCTGAAGCCCATCTTCTGCAGTCCTACGTTATTAGGTATGTAGATCAAAAGCCCTCAATCAATTGTTGTTCATATGACCGTTTGATTAGAGTTCTAGAATTTACCTAAAACTAGGGTTCTTAATGATGTTTTGCTCAATTAGAGAAATCTGTGATGTTTTAGGACCTGAAATTTTGCATAGCATCATGAAATAACATGTATTAAGAAACCCCTAAAATAATTTTATGATTGGTAAAGGTTTAGTATATGTTCTTGAATCGGGTTGAAAATTAGGGTTTTCTTAACGTTATTTTGTCAAAATTGGACTTTTGGGATCAAATTAAGGTCTCACCTTTTGAGGTATATCATAATATCATATTACAAACAAAAGCCCTAAGTTTATTTTATGAAATAACGTGTTTTGATATTTATTTAAGAAATAAGTCAAATTAGGGTTTCTGAAAAATAATAATTAATATTTTACAATCCGGAAGGAATTGTAATATAATTTTATGAACCAAAACATGTTAATATATATATATTTATAAATTCAAGTGTGAAAAATAATAAAATGTTAATATACCGAGTTATTCGGATATTTAGAAGTTCGTGCGGACCGTAAGGGTAGGCGCCTGTACACTGGGGTTTCTGGCAAAGCGGGGGTGTCGCATAAATCCCAATTGGGAACTGGCATACCTCACTGGGCGATCCCGTGGTGAGCGTTTACTTATAGGAATGCGCGTCTTCATATTATCATTTAACTATGACTATAAAGGGGTAAAACGGTAATTTTAACTCAACTAAACATAACATTTCTATAACTCTTAAGATACTTAGAACTCGGTTCCTTTTTGAATTCTCTTATTTATATAGCCTATTTGTGTTATTAGGATAATCTCAAGGTTAATTACCTTTCGTGTTTCGGTGTTATCTCTCTTGTCCGATCTCCTTATCAAGTGAGTATCCATACCCCATCTTTTTATTATTACGGGATATGATGCGATATAAACTCTTATTATTATTAGGAGGGTGATTCCTTCAAATAATAATTTGAGTAGTGAGTACTCATAGCCCCTTCTCTTTTAATACTTTGGGGTGTAACATGTATCTCTATCTCAAACTCAAACTCTATATATATTATTCTAAAAATATATGCGAACTCTATGCTCGTTATGTGTATTCTAAGTGTGTTGAACTTGTTTAGATTATTGATGTTATTGTGCTCAAACTCAAACTCGAAGCGGATTCATTAACATACCGAGCCGGGGTAACAATAATAGATCTATTGGTATGACAACCCACCCGGTAAATTGAAACGTATTTTCAATGGGTGATTAGAAACCTAATTGTCAAGGGTTTGATACGCTCATATTATTTACTCTATTTCATTACTCGTTTATCATACTCTACGAATGTTCACTTAACACATAGATCGCATGTTTTATATAAATGATATACACAAAACCTATGTTTACTCACCAACTACTTTTGTAGTTGACACTTTATCTTATACATGTTGCAGGGAACCATGCTTGAGCCTTTTTGTGATCATACTAGGATGCTGGACCTAGTTAAGGACTTAAATTAGTATTTATGTGGTTTTGTAATGTATAATTATGTTTGTAAAATGCTCTTGATTAAATAAATAAAAAGGGCATGTTTAAGTAAATTGCAACTTAAATTAGTTGTTATGAGCATTTGGACAATCATCATGCCCCGACAAATTCCGCCGTCGGTTGGGGTGTGACAATTCTCTTTCCCAAGTACCTGAGGACCATTCGATGGATTTTTATTGTCATTTTTATTTTGAAATTTTACCTGAAAATGTTTGGAGGGTTTTTTATACACTCTAGTAGGCTCGAAACACAGGTTTACCACCTTTGGCACATTCCACCTGTCATCCTTCCGCCAGGTAGTTTATTTTGACGAACCAACTGGTTTTGGATAGATGGGTGGCTTAGGAAAACTGGCATTCTTTGGAAGTGTGACAGATTTTAAAAAAACAACAGGTTTTGGAATCCATGCAGGTTTATGAGAACTGAAAGACTTTGAACAGTTTACTGATTTCTGAAAAGAGTGACCCACTTTAGCTGCTTTGAAATCAGTTTTTGTTTATTTTTAGGTGACTTGGGCTTTTGATTCACCTTGTGTACCTGTGGTTGTTGACGAACAGGCTTCTACACCTTAGGGTTTGAAGGTGCAGACTTTTGTTTTGGGCCAACATATGTTTGGCCCTTTGGGACAGGTTTTTGATGAACCCTCTTAGGATAATAGGGCTCATATGGTGTGTGCAACCAATTTCTTTCCAGGTGTCCAGGCGTTCCACACACATGGCAAGATTGCTTCTTGGGATACACGGAAGTCTGTGATTGGTTTCGCCCACTGGATTGCCAAGAGGGTTTAGAACAATTTTTATGAATCCAATGGGTTCGACCTTTAGGCTTGGTAGTCAAAATGTACTCCCGCTGTATCGGTCTATACTGTTCATACGCAGAAACAACTTCTGGGTACGAGACAAAGTCATGGGGTTTGGCGTCCCGTACTTTCTGCACATTTTTGACAACATTAGCATTCTTAGCATCACAATTATTCACACCAACCATATATTCACTTGAGGGTTTGGGACCAGCAACCTATGGTCCCTTACCTCTTCTTAAGATTTTAACAGTTCTCAAAGGTTTCATTGGTTTAGCATCACACTTGCCGACATTAAAATCACCACACACAAAAGTTTTATCAAACAAAACAGACTCAGAAGTTTTTGACACGGACTCAATCACAAAAGATTCAAGTTTTTCCCTGTCAAAGGTTTTATAAAACGAATTATAATTTGAAGTCTTTGAACTCTTATGACACTCCTTTTGATCTATTACCCCTGTTTCTTTATTACCTTTATCTGCAGAACAGGTAGAATTATCAGTAGTGTTAGAAACAGGAGCAAAGATTTTAATAGGACATAAAGAAAGCTTCCTATCAATTTCTGTTAGAGCATATCCCTATGCTATGAGTGTCTCGTGTATTGTATCTATGTGAGCTTGTCTAAGTGTAAGTAGTAGTGACAATATATTGGTGGCGTACCATATGGCCCGGCGTACCATATGGTCCGGCGTACATTTGGTACGCTGGGTGTTCAGTCACTAAGTATAAATAAGTTGTGTTAGAATGATAGCTTAACACTCTGCTCATTCTACACTTTTGGTGTGTGTTTTCTAGGGAGAGAAACCAGAGAGAGCTTGTGTGTGTATCTTCAAGTTATCAATACAAAATCTCTTATTTACATTCTTGTTCTCTACGTTTGATCAAAGCGTGCAGTAGTAAGATCGTATCTCGGTTATACAAGTGGTATCAGAGCGTTTGGTTGCTCTACTGCTGTGTTGTTGATCAATTTTTGGAGTTTTAGAGAGAGAAAGTTTGGGTTTCGTAAGTTTTTCATCAAATTCTTCCAATTCCGAGTGTCTCTTGAGCTAAAAATGATTTCTGAGTGTTTCTGGTAAGTTTTCGCACCTCTCTGAAGCAAATTCCAGTCCAAATTATCGAAATTCGCGAAAATTCGTCGAATTCAGCGTGGTGCGCTTCTGGTCTGCCCGAAGAACTTCTGGTCCGCCGCTGGTCCGCCGGGTAATCTTCATCGAGCTTCTGGTCCGCCAAGTTTGGTCCGCTAGACAATCTTCAAAGCTGGTCCGTGGCGGTTATTCTTTGGTCTGCCGTACCATTTGGTCCGCCGTACCAATCTGGTCCGCTGAGATAATTTGGTCCGTGTTTGGTCCGCTGATTAATTTGGTCCGCGTTTGGTCCGCTGATTAAGTTGGTCCGGAACTGGTCCACTGAGTACAAATTTGGTCCGCTGAGAAGGTTTGGTACGCTAGTAGAAAAGTGACATTCACTAAAACTGACGTAACTTGAGAACCGTAAAGAGTTACGGGAGCTAATACCAGTCAAACGTTCGTCTCGACGAGATCTAGACTTGTACCGCCTAATGGCCAGTAACGTCCAGTTTTGACCCCCAAAATCCGCTTGGAAGACCTCCGTTTTTGAGTTCGAAGTTTTTGATAATCGGTTTTACATTTTCAAAATGGATGAAATTGACGTATTTGTTGCGGGTCATCGTCAGAATGTGCCAAAATTGATGAAGTTTGAGGATTATCCAAGTTGGGTACCAAAATTTAAAACATATCTTGAAACCGTGGATAAAGATTTGTGGATTTCGATCAATCAGCTATATGTTTATCCAACTAATTCTCATGGAGATCCCATATGGCAAATGGATCTTTCAAATGCACAAAGAAAGCAATATGAGAATGAAAAGAAGGCATATGCATTTATTAAATTGGCATTATCAACATAGTTGTTGGTGCATTTTAAGGATTGTCGGAGATCTAAAGCTTTGTGGGACAATCTGAAAATAATATGTGAATATCATAATATGCAACTTTATCGGAATTCAAGGTCAAACAAGAGTTCTAATGGTGAGATTGAGGAGTTAGGAAAGAAGGTGACAAAGTTGACTGAAGAATATAGTATTCTGATAAAAGAATTGGAGAAATGGAAGAAGTATGCTAAAGAAGTATCTGATTCTGTCTTTAAAACAAGCAAAAATGCAAAGATGCCAGATTTGATGTCCAAATTCTCTCATCTGATTGATAAATTTGAAGTGGTTTCACATACACATAAGAAGATTCAGAATTTGCTTACAGATGATAATTTGTTGAATGATGAAACTGATAAGAAAGAAGAAGAAGTTTCGTCAAAGTGTAAGAGATGTATTGAATTATCAAAAGAAATTGAAAGATTGAAAAGTGAAATAACAGAAGCTGAAAATGAAAGTTCGGCATCTAAGATTGCAAAATTAATTGAAGAAAAGGCTGAGTTAGTTAAGGAAGTGAAGAAATGGAAGGATGAAGCTGAGGATACTGCAAATGATTTTCAAAATCTATTTGACAAATCAAAGTCCAGGCTTGATACTCTTACCAAGACTTCTGATGAACAAGTTGCTCAAATTAAACAATATCAAATTGATATGGAGAAGTTGTTGGATGACAAGCGAGAGTTAACAAGAGTGAACAAATTGCAAAATGCAAATTTGGATATTCAGAAAAGAAATGAAGATAAGTTGAAGAAGGAACTGTTTACTGGACTTGATGAGTTGAGATTGCAAAAGTATGAAACTCATAAAGTAGCTAAGAAGTTGATTGCAACAGAAAAGGAGTTGGCTGAATCTCAACAGAAAGTTTCTGATTTAAAGATTCAAGTGATCGATGCAAACCGTTTGCTGAATAATGTCACAAATTCTCAAGCTTTCACAAGTTTCTTAGCTAAAGATGAAAATTTCGAAAGAATGTTTAATAAGTCAGCATCACCTCCGAGAATTATAAAAGAAGCTGTTAATGAGGCAACGGAAAAAATTGAAGAAATTGATTATTCTAAGTTTAGAACATCCACTTCTGATGAGGAAAAGGGTGAGAAGACAAAGAAGAACAAGAATAAAGGGAAGAAAGGAAAGAAGCAGAATAAAAGAAACTCTGAAATTCCAAAATCCACAAAGTTTGTGTCAAGTTCGTCATTCACTGAAAAAGAAACTTCGGCTATTTCTACTGAGAAGATTTGTTCTCATACTGATATTGATGAGACAATTTTCTACAATCAAACGAATTTGAAAGATGTCAAAGCTGAGTTTTCGAGATTGGCGAAGAATGGACATAAATCTACAGGAATGGGAGAGAAAGGTTCAGGAAAAACTGTTGGTTTGGGATTTGAAGGAAAGATTGATAAAGATGGTGCTTCACAATTTCCAAAGCAACAGAAATTGAAGAAATTTGATGTGAAACAAGTAAAAAAGGATTTTTTTCAAAGCTGAGAAAGTTCAACCTGAGAGGTTTTACAAACTCAAAGGTTCGGAACAAATATTTTCTGACAAAGAATTCCCGCTCCATTGCGTGGATGCTCAGAAAATTGCTGAAGTTTTTGTCAAGCCTGTTGGTCCGAGGCACAAGAAAAATCAATCTGCAAAATATTCTTCTGGAGGATCAAATTCTACTCCAAAGAGCCCGACATCTAAATGGGTTAATGATCATCATCCTCAGGTATATGATAATTTTTATGATCATTTTGGAGATGAATATTTTTGTGAAGCAATGCAGGTTCCAAAGAGGAGAAATGTAATGAATCGTTTGTGTTATAATTGCCGACAAAAAGGGCATATGGCACTCGAATGTCCGGTCTCTGCTGCTTCTACACAAAGAAGAGGAAAGGTTCCATATGTTGGTAAATCTGCCAAATACAAGTTTGTTGATGAATATGGCAGAGTGTTTGATGAATCTCCACCGACATTTTTCAAACTTCCAAGAAAATTTTTACCAAAATTTCAAAATGATTCATATGTCAGATGTTCATCACAGTCAACTGTGACTGGTTCATCAGATGCCGATTTACCAAAACAACAAGTTTCGAAACCTAAAGTGGTTTTAAAGCAAAATCAGGACACTGGTCAACCAGAAGCAATTCGCTTCGGGTCATTTATAAACTGACGTGTTTGACCAGTGTGCAGGTACTTCTAGAAGACCCGTTAGTGATTGAAAAGTTGCTGATGGAGGAGTATTCTGCTGATTTAAGTTAAATTTCAAGAAATATCAAAATCCAAAATAGAAAATTTTCTGAAAGCTAAACAGGAAAGGTATTCGTATCGATTGGTCAATTTTCTTTCTTTACTTTTCGTATGTCGTTTAGGGGGAGAAAATTGAAAAGCCAAAAATAGTGTTTTTGTGTTTGTTAAAGAGAAAATCCAAAAATAGAGTTTTCATTTTAAGGGGGAGAAAAACAGAAAATTCAAAAACATTGAAAAATGAGAAATTGTATCCAACATGTTTGGGAAATGATGGTACATTGGCTTACATGTCTGACTCATGGATAAAATAGATGAAAAAGCCATAAGATCATTTGTTTGATGTGCTTGGTAGGCTCGGCATTAAATCAGAAAGTATTCAGATGTGATATACACATTAAATACTAATGCTTGACCAAGTGGACAACATCTTGATGTGTATCTAAAGATATTGAAAAAGATATGTGAAAAAGAAAATGATAAGTCACTGTGTATACGTGTGTTCATTTTGCAAAGATTTAAACTTGTTTGATTTTCTTTATTTTGTCAAACGGTCGGACTTTCTCTGCGTATCGAAAGATCGACCTGATTGTTGTTCGTTTGACGTTCTGCTTTATTTTCTTTGGTGTTTCGTATAACTCATCGGACTTTCTCTGCGTGTCCACAAGACCGACCTGATTGTTGTTGAGTTATACACTTTCAACTTGTTTTATTTTCTTATTTTCCTAAGCAATCTGACTTTCTCTGCGTGCTCACAAGGCCGACCTGATTGTTGTTTGCTTAGGGTTCTTATTTCTTTTTGCATGGAACACGGTTGACTGATTCATGAATACAATCACTATGTGTTAAATCACAAGTGAAATCACAAAAAGTGATGCAAAAGCGTATCTAATCACAAAGTGTGATATAAGAAGCATATCTGAGTATGTCTGATAGTGTGGGGTACACTGGTCAAAGCAAATCTAATCAATACCTTAACATATCCAGATGTTATGAGTATGATTTTGCCTGAGTTTAAGATGGACAAATTATACCAGCAATCGACATGACTTGTGTGCTGAAATAATTGAAATTGAAGTGTAGTTCAGCATGGTATGTACAATATGATCCCAAGTTGTGATCTTTCTCGCAAAAGACAAAAATAGTGTCTGATTCAGTATTGCATTTATGTTTCATATCTGAAAAGATCAAAAAGATTTTCGGTGAGTTTTGATGTAAAGTTTCAAAAAGCCAAAAATATTTTGTTTCTTATTTGTTTTCGACCGATCGATATGTGATACGAAATCAAAATTTCAAAAATATATCTTGGATTCTCGAAGAGAAGTTTTGCGCCAAGATTAAATTAATTTTCAAAGGAAAAGGAAACCGCGTTTCTGTCTTCTGAAATTGCAGGTTCTGATAAGACTCAAGCATGGTGAGAGGGGGAATATGTAGTATCTTTCACAAGTGGATCTTGAAGATCATATGATGATTCAAGAGTGTTCCAGCCATGCAAGCTCTGTTTCTGACAAGATTTCAAGTCAAAGATCGGATGCAGCAATGTTGAAGATTGAAAATTGAAGTTTAGTTAGAGAATAGATACATTACACGTTAAGGGGGGTTTGTTAGAGCATATCCCTATGCTATGAGTGTCTCGTGTATTGTATCTATGTGAGCTTGTCTAAGTGTAAGTAGTAGTGACAATATATTGGTGGCGTACCATATGGTCCGGCGTACCATTTGGTACGCTATACCAAATGGTTCGTCGCTGATATTAGTCCGCTGATTATGGTCCGCCGCAAATCTCCGAGAAGTTTTGAGAAGTGGTTTGAGAAGTTTTATGCTCAGGAATCATTTCATGCATCAAAGGCATAGGAACCGTGTGTGTAGAATTTTCATCATTTTCATCAGTGCCAAAACCTAAACCTGAATGGCCTTTAACATGCCTCATTCTGGCATCAGTGTTATAAAACAAGGAACTAGATTCCAACATTTTAGAAACAATTTTATCAGTACGCTCGATTTTAGTTTGAGATGTTCCTAGTTTAGCTCTTAGTTCCTCTACCTCTTTGGTTAAAGTTTCAACTTTAGAGTTAGCAATCTTAAGGTAGGTGCTCTTATCGCTCAGCCGACTTTCTAGGCTTGTAACGTCTAATTTAATGGCCTCAAGTTTCTCCCTAAATATTTTAGCCTTATCTTTGTGTTCCCTAAGGTCTCTGGTAGTGGATTCATGATTTAGGGTTTCATTGGTGAACTTACGTTCCCAATCTTTACATTCTTTTAGAATAGCCTGGCATCTAGAATTTAAACATACCTCATGATTGCTAGAGCTGGCTTCAGAACCTGGTATGATGTTAGTCATGAAGGCATGATGATCAGATTTGGCTGCTTCCTTTTCCACTTCTTCTTCAACAAGGAGGGCCACATGTGCAAGGCTCAAGCTCAGATCTTCTATTTGATTAGTCCAACCATATCCTGGTGTATGTTGAACCACTAGTGCCCTGTCATTGTTTATTGCCTCCTTCTTCATTCCTTCCTTCCTTTCCTCAGCTGCTTTACCATCTCTTTCCACCTTTGGCTTTGTGCATTCTCTAGCATAGTGACCATACTAATTACATTTGTAACACCTCAAGGTTTGCTTTTTTGAAGGTAAGCTTGATCCCTTTACCTGTATTCCAATCTCTCTTGCCGGTCTTTGCTATGAGCTGCTTTGCACGTAAAGCAGACATCCCCATTTGATAGGAAATATCCATGTGCTTTAGATCTTCAGGTTAACTTGATTCACAGCATCAGGTGTCAAATCAGTGGGCAGCAAGGAGCCTGCCAAGTGCCTGATAGCAACTCATGATACCTACACCAAGAGCAAAGCTACGATCTTTGGTTAGATTGTTGATATCTAAAGAAATCAAGTTAGATGAACTGGATGAGTTGGCCCCTGGGGCTTGAGACACAAAAGTTGTCTGATTAGTGATTGCACCGCTTTGACAGGTGGCTGGTTGTGATATGAAGGCTTAGTTGACTTGATTCATCAAAGATCCATTTCTAAGCTTTCTAGCCCTCTTCTGTTTCTTTTCTTCATAGGCTCTTATTGTTGACATTAGCTCACTCAATGGTGAAGTTTCCATTTCCATTGTCTTCTCAATCAATTCAATGGTGCTGTCCCAGTTTGATGGGAGTGAGTTCACCAACTTCTTGTCCACCTCAACCTGGGTGTAAGTAACCCCCGCATCTTTCATTGCAGTCACTATCTTGATGAACCTCTGCAATTGGGTCTCTATGTTCTCACCAGGCACATAGCTTAACTCATTGAACTTCTCACTGAGATTTTCCCGTCGGGATTCTTTCATGTCAGCATTACCCTCATATGCAGCAATGAGGGCATCCCAGAGCGTTTTAGCTGATTTAAATTCTCTGAATGCCTCTAGAACTTCAGGGGACAATGCCATGGTTAAAGCAGCCAGTGCCTTCCTGTCTCGTTCAACCTTTTCCCACTCTCCCTCTGTCTAGTCAAACTTTGGTTTGGGTGTTGCCTCCTCACTAGCTGTAGGAGTAGTCTTTGGAACGTAGTCTCCCATTTCAACAGATCGCATAATCTTAGGGTCATTGTAGTTGACATAATTCTCAAATCTGTACTTCCAGCTCATAAAATCTTTCCCAGATATCAGACGAGGAGGTCTGGTGTTGGTGCTAATCTTAGCATCCATTTCCAGAGTAGCACTGGACAATCCTGACATATCAAATGCCATTGCAATAGGAGAGAAACAACGATTGATGGTAAAATAGTGGGTTTAAGATCGAAAAGAGATATTCAATTGAAAAGTGGCTTTTCGGTCGAAAAGGGGTTTTGGATCGGAAAGGTGGATCGGAAAGGAGGGTTTTCGATCGAAACAAGGGTTTGGGTCGAAAAGGGGTTTTCGATTGGACAGGGAATTGGATCGAAAAGCTGGCTGTATTTCGGTCGAAAGGGGTTGGATCGAAAAGGTAGTTCTCGATCAAAATGGGGTTTTCGATCATAGGAGGACTTATCGAAAAGTGTGCTTTTCGATCGGGCAGAATTTCGGCTCGATCGAAAAGTGTAGATGGATCGAAAAAGAATACTTTTCGGTCAGGTTGAAATGGGACAAAGCCACAGACACTGATTGAAAAGGTGTGATAGAAAAGTACTTCTTGATCGAAAAGTCAGGCGAAAAGTACCAGTTCGGATCGAAAAGCTATAGATGTCGATCGAAACAGGGAGAAAGCCACAGTTTCAATCGAATAGCTTTAGAACAAGTAAACTCCTTGCTCGAAACCTGTAAAAATCGCACAAATCCTCCTGTTTCGAGCTATAGAACTGAAAATCACACTAAAAACTCAAATCGTTAGTCCAAAAAACCTTAAATCCGATATCGTGAGAGCCTCAAAACGACGTTTCTTGGCTCTGATACCAATTTTAAGGATCAGATTAGTCCTCACGCGATATCTAATCCAATCAAGACCGTGCGGAATCGGGTTTGATTGGTGATTCAAGAAACAATCGACAAATAGAACTCAATAACTATTAAAACAATAAAACACAAACCGAATGAGATGAACACACTTGATCGATTAATGGTTGCACTACACTTGCCAGAATCAATAACCTATTCTAGTAATCTAAGGGTTCTATTTATAGGAGATGCTTGACTTGCAAAACAAACCATCTCCTAACCCTAGATCACCTATAAAATTCGGCCCATACATCAACATAACCGATTGGAACCCTTTAACTCACTAAACCCACAATAGTTAGCCCAATTACAAGTATTAACTAGCCCAAAATACACCTAACGCAAAAGCCTTAATTTCTAGGTCTCTACACTTTTTCATCTTTTGTCGGTATTTTATAAAAATTATACCATTAGACTCGTCGCATTTTTATCTTTAATTCAGTTGTGGTCCCGACTTTTTTGAAGTTATTTTTTTAAACGTCCGTATTAGCATCAATGCTACAAAAGAAGGCACCAGTGCTACAAAACAAAGGCATTAGTGCTACGTTTTGTAGCATTACATATTAGGACGGACGTTTGGTAAACAAAGTTTAGAAAAAAATCGGGACCACATCTGAATTAAAGATAAAAATACGACGAGTCCAACGATATAATTTAAAAAAAAAAACGACGTCGGATAATAAAGTTATAGCCGTTATAAAAATCGGGTGAGGATAATGAGTTAGGTGATTTGTCACTTTTACCCTTTTATATTAAAAAAGAAAAAAAAAGTTAGGACATGTGTCATGCATCTGGTACACTATCTTTTTTATCCAACCACTAGAAATAGGTTATTTGGTTATCTCTCTATAAGAGTGGGTTAATAATGGTCCATTCCCCTATATATATACAGGGGAAGGATCAAATAAAAACAAGATCTTATTACGAAAACACAAAAACAAATATTAAAACCTCTATAACTTCTTCATACATTAATATCTTTAAAAAAAAATTACACCAAACCTCTTAGAATTAAGTCACCTTTAATTCTGGAAAAAAAAATTAAACAATAAAAATTTCATGATTTTTTTTATTATTGCACATGTGCAATAATACGTATTAATTATATTACACATGTGTAATATATTAAAAACGTTGATTTTTTTTATTTTTTTCCAGAATTAAAGATAACAGAATTATAAGAGTTATGGTGTAATTTTTTTTATCAAAAATATTAACATATGAAAAAGTTATAGAGGTTTTAATATTTTTGCACATGTGTCATAATATTTTTTTATTACACATGTGCAATAATCAAAAATAAAAAAACGTTGATTTTTTTAAAATTTTCTCCAGAATTAAAGATAACATAATTATAAGATTTATGGTGCAATTTTTTATAAAAATTTTTAGCGTATGAAAAAAGTTATAGGGGTTTTAATATTATTGCACATGTGCAATAATAAAAAAATATATTATTGCACGTGTGCAATAATAAAAAATATAAAAAAACTTGATTTTATTAGTTTTTTTCCAGAACTAAAGATAACATAATTCTAAAGATTTTGGTGCAATTTTTTTAAAAAAATATGAACGTATGAAAAAGTTATAGATGTTTTAATATTTGTTTTCGTGTTTTCGCAATAAAAGTTGTTTTCACATTATCCTTACCTTATATATATATATACACACACACACACTGAATTGACGAATCTGCAAAAACTCTTAAAATTCGGGGTCAAAAAACGTTTTTTGTTTTCATTTTTTATGGTCTCTCTCTCTCTCTCTCTCTCTCTCTCATATATATATATATATATATATATATATATATATATATATATATATATATATATATAGGGAAGTGTTCCGTGTAGACCCCTTAAATTTTGTAGACCCCGTAGACCCCTATAAAACTCAATAAAAATAAAACTCAGTATTGTAAATTTGGTTTTTTTTTATTACGATAAGCTTTTAAGAACCAAAAAAAAATAAATAAATAAATTAAAAAAAACAAAAAACATTAAAAATCGAACATTTTAAGACAATGAGTTTTAAAATAATGAGTTTTAAATGCAACACTGAGTTTTATTGAGTTTTAAACTCATTGATTTTTAAAACTCATTGTCTTAAAATGTTCAATTTTTAATGTTTTTCGTTTTTCTTTTTTTTAATTGTCTTTTTTTTGTTCTTAAAAGCTTATCGCAAATTAAAAAAACTAAATTAACAAAACTGAGTTTTATTTTTAGTGAGTTTTAATGAGTTTTATTGAGTTTTATAAGAGGTCTACGGGGTCTACAAAAAATAAGGGGTCTACACGGATCTTTTACCTATATATATATATATATATATATATATATATATATATATATATATTATAATGTTACATATGCAACACGACATTTTTTAGATTTTAGAAAAAAAAACTACTCGGAGTTTTTATTTTTTTATTTTTTTCACCTGTGAGTAGCCTATAACATAGAGAACCAAAGCACTTTTTTATCCTAATTTTTAAGAGTTTCCGTCGATTCTTCAACTCAAAGAGGTTTACAATATAACCCGGAGAATTGTTCGATTGACGAAGGCATTGTATTTGTTTTAGCAAACACAAATTTTTTAAGTATTTATATTAATATTTACTCAGTGGCGTACCCACCTTAGTGGGTTGGGGTTCGGCCGCACCCCATGAATTTTTTTTAGTAGTAAGATATGTACGTTCTAATCCGGACCGACCCCCAATAAAATTTGATACCAACCCCCATGAAATTTTCAGACCGACCCAATGAAATTTTGATTAGACCGACACAAAGAAAAAATAATTTATAACTTTAAATTCTTTTGCTATCTGTGTCGTCTCTCTTCCGAATTAGTTTCTAAAGAGCCTCAAGTCTTTTGTTTAAATAGCTTTTTTTTATAAAGTTTTACTTTATTATTTGATAATTTGATTAATTGGTAAATTTTTAGAATGTTAAAATGTTGATTCTTTGCCGGAATACTAGAAGATTGTTGCTCAAATATTTTTATTAATTTTATATTAGTTTGTCGGTCACTTACTTGATTTGGATTTAAATATGTTAATATGACTATCCGACCCGACCCGACCGAATCGAACCGAGAAAAAAATAATATTTAATGATAAATAATCGACCATTTAAAAGTTTCGAACCCCATAAAAATATTTCTGGGTTCGCCACTCTATTTACTTATTTTCATAGTATTTTATTTTTAAAATTTTCATTTATATTTAGATAGTAGAAATAACGCCACCCGGCACCAACAGATGCAACAAACAATTTGTCCGTGGAAAAAAACTCTACTTTTTCTTTAAATTATTTTTGTTGTATCACCGTAATATCCTATATACAAAATGTAACTTTTGTACAATTTATATTGCCTACTATATAAGGCTAAGTGTAATTATAAAGCCCATAGAGCTCCTTCCTTGGGTGTTTTTCACCATGTGGCGGATGACGTGACAAGGGGCTTTATGGGCTTAAGTGTTGTAGTCATGAAGCCCCCATAAAGCCCCTCACAATCATTGCTCCATCATTATTTTTTTAATTTATATTAAGGTAAATTATATTAAATACCATTTTATTTAATAAAATAACACACTAAATATAACAAAAAAATACAAGATAAAATAAAATGTAACACTTGTCCCACGTTGAGATTGTTGTTTAGAGTGTAGAAAATAGAAGTGTGAATTGAGATTGTTGTTGAGAGTGTAGAAAAATAAATGTGAATTAGATTGTTTTTTATCCCACATTGTTGTGTAAACAAATAAAAGAGTTGCTTAAATATGTAAGAATTCAACTAAAATTAAAATCTTATGATTTGTTTTACTCTGGCTACTACCCCCGCGCAGGGGGGGGGGTGCAAAAATGACAATTTGGTTCGAAAAATTTGGGCTCATGCCCGTGCGACCTACCGACACGAATGTAGCTCGGTTTTTGGAATTTTTTTTAATGAGCTTATACTTATGTTATAACTCGTTTGTTGTATTTTAGAATATATGAATATATGTTGTTTGTTTATTTTGGAATATGGAATATAAAATATTGAAACAAAAATAAAAAAGGCAGAAAACACTATCGTTTTCCCCTTCCTTCGGCATTTTGTACACAACGCCTCATCGTCATTTTTTACCCATAGCGCCCCGGGAGTGGTGGGCGGGGCGCTATAGGCCCAAAAAACGCCTGCAAACCGCCCATTACGATCAACCTAAATAGTTTTTGTTTGAGTTGTCTTTTGTGATGTGACACACTCTCATGGTACCACATGGTACCACATGACAATTTCTTAAGGCTTTTTTTTTGTTTTTGTTTTTAATAGATTTTTAGTTTTTTAACTTCTTATGGCACCACTCCATTGGTTGTTAGACATGATATATTACTTAATATATGTATACGAGATGGTGACTCGTCCGCGCTTTGCGGCGGGCCACCCAAATACCTGTCAGTCTAAGTAAGAAACGTTTTAACGTGGTTAACGTATAAATCTACAAAAACTACATGGCTAAAGTCGAAAACTCTAAAAAACTACTAAAAGACGAAAGAGAAAATTTAAGGGGTATAAAGTCTAAAAATTTTGTGGTCAAAGTATTAAATTATAAAAAGTATACTAAAAAAACGAAAGTAGAAAAGCTGAGGGGTATAAAACATAGAAATTTAGAAGTTTCATGATTAAAGTATAAAACTATAAAAAGTTATGGCCAAAGTCGAAAACTCTAAAAATATACTAAAACAAAAGTTCAAAAGTTAAGAAGTATAAAAGGTATGAAATATAAAACTATAAAAATATACGAAAACTCTAAAAAAATACTAAAAGACGAAAGTAGAAAAGTTAAGGGGTATAAAGTCTAAAAGTCCGTGCTCAAAATATTAAACTATAAAAAGTATATTAAAAAACGAAAGTAAAAAAGCTGAGGACTATATAACATAGAAGTTTAAACGTTGCATAGTTAAAGTATAAAACTATAAAAAAAATATGGCCAAAGTTGAAAACTCTAAAAATATATTAAAACAAAAGTACATAGGTTAAGAGGTATAGTATAAAAGGTAAAAGTTTAAAAGTTTCATAGTCAAAGTATACAACTATAAAATATACTAAAATACGAAAGTAGAAAAAAATATAAAACGTAAAAGTATAAAAGTTATCAAAATTTATAAACTAAAAAAACTTAGTGGCTAAAAATCTAAAAACTAAAACTTGCAAAGACAAAGATGATGTAAACTAAACAAAAACTTAAGTGCCCACATGGCATCATGCGAGTGGACTCAACAATGATGTGCACACATTTTATTGGGTGAAACCAAATAGTAAACCTTGACTCAAAAAACTTTACAAATTGTATATATATATAATATATTTCGTATATATGTATATAATAATATTATATTATGTCCTTTAATCATTTATCTTAAATAATCAATTACCTATTTAACTCTATCTGGTATTATTTGATGGATGTAATTGCCCTTATTAGATAGACTAGGGTTTCCTCTTAGGTGTATATATATATAGAGCATCTATTAGAGAGAGGATGCTAATCACCACACATAATATTCGACCTCTCTCTCTCTCGTCTCTCTCTCTAATTCGTGAAACCTCACGAATCATCCCATTATTAGCATACACCCTAAAGGGGAACCAATGCTACTAACATGATGGACAATCTTACTGCTGTTGATCTCAACCAGATGTCCACAGGTAATCTTTTCATATATTATCTGTTTATTATTGTAACGATTCAGGATTCGATCAACATTGGTGCCATGTGACGAGATAATTTTTTTTTAAAAGTATGTATCACATATAGCACAATCATCGTTGCGATTTTGATGATATTGTCCAAAGGGATGGTGTCACGTGACATTCATATTATTTGTTTTTCTCAAGTATATAAACGCAACACACAACCACTAGCTTAGTCTAGTGGGAAAGGTGCATGACCCTTTACATGAGGTCTTCGGTTCAAGTCCCACTTGTAATATAAAGTTGAAATTAGGGGTTAAAAGTTAGGACATCGGGTTTTCTAACAGTAGTAAGTTTCCTCCTGATGGGGAATGGAGATGGTCCGGTGGGTGGTGTAATGTCCCCGTCGGTGATTCAAATTTTCCGTTCAAATAAATAAATAAATAAATAAATGCAACACAATTAACATGGGAGTTTGCGAATTGTCATGTAGTTGGTAGAACCGTGTAACCTTTAGGTCTTATTTTTTATAATTGGAGAGTTTGACTTTTAAATTTAACGTCGTTTCGCAGTGTTTCTGTAGTAATATTTTCTTTGTGTTGCGTTTTCGTAATGCAACTGTTTTGTGTACACGTGTTATGGTTTTCTGCGATAAGTACACGAGTAATAAAATGTAGTTACGTAACAATAGACTCATTCGTCACTCCTATGTTTAATTAGAAGAAAATGCATATATATAAAGGATATATTTTGTTTTTCTTAAAGAGGTCATCTTAGTTTATTTTTTAACACTATTCATATGTGATGAACCGATTTATATTCTGAAGCATCTAATACCCTTATAACCGGCATTTTGTTTGTTTGTATATTGAGTTGATGAAAGTCGGCCGGACCTATTTACCAAATTAAAAGAATAATGATAACAATATATATGAGAGAGTCTTCAAGTGGAACGTACCTACCTTTTTGTCTGATAAAACAAACCAGCAGGTGGGGCGTTTCAGAATCTCTCAAAATAAGTCCACAAGATTTCATTTTCACTTTACTCCACAATCTTTGAACAATATTTCGTTCTTTGACTTGCCCAAATACGGCCGACATCTAATACTAGAGGATGCATGTTATTATCGCCATCAAATAAGTCCAATTTAAAAAAAAAATAAGTCCAATTTAAAAAATTGCTTAAACTATTAATGATTTTAGTTATATACAGCTTTTTTATCCTAAGAAGTTCAAATTTTTTATTATTGAATTGAGATGTGTATATGTTAAATGGCTATTAATACGTGATCACAAATTTAGAAAATTGTATGATTTTTTGTGTTTTTACAAAGTATTGACAGGTATTGTATTTATTAGATTAATAATTTAACATTGCCCTTTAATCATCTATATGTAGTTTTATATCATTTTTTTTTATCATAAAGTAACTATGAGATTAAGATTAAAGGGCTTCTACTAGTCAAATGGTCTTGGTGATTAATAAGGGTGGGGAGAGTGATATAATTAATTAGTAGACGTAAGAGAGTGAATGATGAATATGATTGTGTCATGCGGATTACGGATTACTAGAAAAAAGTAGAAAAATGATAGTAGAAATGGTGTAAAAAAAGTAGTATATTCTTTTTTTATTTTGTTCTTATAAATAAGTAAGTTATAAATAATTACATTAATTAATAACATGATTAATCAAAATTAAACATAAAACATAATCATTTCTACTTAAAATTAAACATAAACATAATTAATCCTACGTAAAATTAATCCTAATACTAATATACGGAATCGGAATCAGAGTCTTCATCATCCCATGGGAGCCACAAAGGTGATCTTGGTTGTGTTCTCAATTCTTCCTTCTGTAGATCATGAAGAATAGACTCATCACATGGTTCTTCTTGTTCAATCGGTTCTTCTTCTTCAAGTTGAACTTCATCGTCCAATTCGTAATAGTCTTCAAGCAGCTCTTCCAGTGGGTGTCTGGGCAACCAGTAATCAAATGCCCAATTCCAGAAAGCTCCATCCTCTCAAATGTCATCCACATAAGGATTTACAAGAGGTTGGAGAACGGGTGGAGGTTGAACAAAAGGTGGAGCTGGAACCAGAATAGGAGGTTCAAAAAGTGGTGGATAATTTTCCAGGACATCCTCTGGAGGTGTTGAAATTAGATTGTGAAATTGTTTGAGTATTTCTTCTATGTTTGACATAGTGATAAATTTTAAACTACGAAGAACTGAATTGTGAAGGTTCTATATATAGTGGTTTTTTAATATAGACGTTATGTATATATAGCCGTTATTAAAAGAAGCCGTTGTAGATTTATAGCCGTTAATGAAACAATTAATGAGTTAAAAATTAAAGACTTTAATTTTTTTTTTAAAGTTAAACTTGAAAATACATATTTTATCAACCTGAGCCCACAAAAACTTCCATAAAACCACGGCTAGAAGTAGCCGCCCACTCAACCCGTTTGGACTAGCCGCACCACTGGCCGATGTGGTAGAACTAGTCAGGGAAGCCGCGACACTAGCCCATCCCCGCTTCGTCCGGCCTAAGGTGTCATTCCCTTAAAGATTGAAAGCTCAAGTCCTATAGTTGACAAGCGGTGAAGAAATAATTGATGAAAAGAACTATAAAACTCGGTATCTTTTACAAAGTAACATACAAAGATGTTAACATATTTGTAATATTTAGGGTTTTTAGTTACGGTGGTAATGACAGTTAAATAACTACCAACTATTGATTTCTATATGAACGGATTCACTTAGTATGTTAATATATACGAATTAACCACAGACGATTCGTATGCCCATCAGGATCCAGGTCGGATGTGCTACCCGGAAAGGGTCTGCGTGATTTTTTAACCACTCTAAGCGGACCGTCTAGACACACAAAGTGCCTCAGACGGTCCACATCGATGCCTAGTTGAGAAAAAAAATATATAAATACTTGATTTTGAATAATTCTGCTCATTTTCACCCCCATTTTCTTTGAGAGCTCTCGCTCCTGAGACCTAAATCATATTTAAGGAAGGCTAGAAGGGGTTGAGATCAAGGCTTTGAAGGTTTGGATGATCATGGTAAGATCTAATCTTCATATTGATCATAATTTAGAGTTTTTTGTGGTGATGATCAAAAGGTTATTGTGTCTTGATCTAGTGGCATGCAATGTTGATCAATGACTGATTGGTAGCTAAGAAACGTTTCTACACATCAAGAGAAGGTTAGATTGTGATTGCATGCTGATTTTGTTGATATATTTTGAAAAATTAGGGTTTTGATCATGGATGATCATGTGTGGTTGTTGTACTTTAAGATCAGTTGTGAGAGGTGCTAACAACTGATATCAGAGGCTAAAGCCAGAAAAATTAGGTATGGAAAACTCTCCTTTGAGTTATTTACAAGTTTAGGTGCTAGATGTACACGTTGAGAATGCATGCATGATGGTTTTGGTTATGACCAAACACCCAAATCAAGTTGTAAGGATATATTAGTAGCTACAGGTTTAGGTTTTGGATAAACCAATAACATGGACAATAACTAATTGTAATTGTGAAAGCAAGACAAAATGAGTTAAATTGGAAATTGGCTAAAAGTGAGGCTGAGGAGTGTCGATGCGAACAATCCGGATTTCGGACATAGGCATGGAGACTGTGACAACTGGTAATTTTCAGGCTAACTCCGTTAATAATTTTCGTTATCTTAGTTAACTAGAATTTTAACGTTAAATGTCATGTTAATGTCATGTATGTGACAACACAACTTTTCAGGTGTTTCCTGATTTAACCTAAACTTAAATTGTTGTGGATGTACGTTATGACGTTGGTGTTATTAGTTGCACTGATCTTATATATTAGGATTTTGTTTGACCGTCACTATACATGCAATACACTTGAGTCTAGACGGTAGGTAAATTAACCTAAACGAATGTGATTCTATGATTTTTATGTGAATCATATCCTATGGTTTTCTGTGTGCACATTTATGATTTTATGTGACACTAT
>JBCNJP010000027.1:38258409-38310049 GCA_039602395.1 Deinandra increscens subsp. villosa
TTGGATAAACCAATAACATGGACAATAACTAATTGTAATTGTGAAAGCAAGACAAAATGAGTTAAATTGGAAATTGGCTAAAAGTGAGGCTGAGGAGTGTCGATGCGAACAATCCGGATTTCGGACATAGGCATGGAGACTGTGACAACTGGTAATTTTCAGGCTAACTCCGTTAATAATTTTCGTTATCTTAGTTAACTAGAATTTTAACGTTAAATGTCATGTTAATGTCATGTATGTGACAACACAACTTTTCAGGTGTTTCCTGATTTAACCTAAACTTAAATTGTTGTGGATGTACGTTATGACGTTGGTGTTATTAGTTGCACTGATCTTATATATTAGGATTTTGTTTGACCGTCACTATACATGCAATACACTTGAGTCTAGACGGTAGGTAAATTAACCTAAACGAATGTGATTCTATGATTTTTATGTGAATCACATCCTATGGTTTTCTGTGTGCACATTTATGATTTTATGTGACACTATGTCCTATGATTTTATGTGAAATACGTGAATTATATTTCATGATTTTATGGATAAACGTCATATGATTTCACGTAAATTATTGCATAATTTATGTGAGATATATGTATACTTGTAATTTAATGAGTTTTGGTCATAATATTTGGTATATTTATTTTGTGCTCAAAATACGATATGGGTTATAAAATAAATAGCTCCCCGTAGTACGAGTATTTTACAAAGAGTTATGATCAGTTAATTGTTGGTTAGTATTTCAAACTTTGAGGGGTCGATTGTGTCATTTTCTAAATTTGTTTTCTATTTAATTAAACTCGGGGACTTATCTTACAATTAGCGAAAACTTAAAATCCTATCATGTAATTCGACGAGGGACCATTCCTGCTAATATCGAAAGTCAATTTGAGACATTTAAGACAGCCGACGGTTGCTCTCCGGCGACCATCCTCAATTCATTGCCGACGTCAATGACATCGGTTACGGACCGACCAAGAGATTGAACCTTTAAAGCAATCAGCCTCTCTCAATCATTTTGTACACGATCGAACTCTCAAACACCCTCGTGAACTCTTCTTATTCCCTCCGATGAATTACCATGAAATAAACCCACATCCTGTCTTCGATCGAGTTACGGACAACACCTCCAAGTTGTTTTTTTATTCGTCATTGTTACTCTGGTTATCAGACTTGCACCACTGTCGACGTACACCACTGGTCCGCCACAAACAGCAACAGCGATGGAAGCAAAACAGGCCACATCCGATGTCGGTTCAAGTCGCCATCTCTGCTGTGCATTTCGGTGTTCCTACCTTATTTTTGATCCAAGGTAATCCTAAACTTCACTTTGTTATCGATTGTAGCATTCATAGTTGATCTGTTCATCCTCTATGAAGCTTCTGTAGTGATGTCTAATGTCTTTAAGATAGTCATAGAACTTCTGAGGTCTTTCCGGAGCCTTGAGCGCAGAGGCAGAGGCAGAGGCTAACCAATATCCACTTTTTCCGAAACCAATACCTCACTCGGCGTTTTACTTAACTAGTTGACCCATGCGACGTGAAGAAAATGCTCTTTATGCCACATAGTATCACCGCGCCCTACCTCCGAAGCCTGATCTGTTGATTTAATTGCGGGAATGACAGGAACTACTGCGGTGTTTGGTTTATCCCAGCTTCAATACTTGTTATGTTTGAATCTTTGTTACTGGTGGACGCCGACGCGGAATCTCTATCGTTTCTGGAGTCTTTCGTTTCCACATCTAGGCGAACCCTTACAGATTTTTTAACCCGCACATATGCCTTAGCTGCAGGCATTACTACGACCATTGTTTGAGGTGGACCATCAATACCATGTATGCGACGGATAAGCTAGTCACACCCAACACCATTTATAAATCCCGCGATGTGGAGATCTTCGCCTGCCCTCGTAATTTATAGCTCTCAGTATTATAACATGTAATAAAATCTTCCACCGACTCTTGATCTCTACGGAGGATGAGCAGGATCTCATTCCTATCTTTGATATGGCGTCTTTGCTGGCTAAATTGGGCTAGAAATTTGGCTTGGAGGTCCTCGAAGCTGTCCACTTGGCCCACTGGTAGACTTTCAAACCATAGTCGTGCGGGACCAATTAGTGTTTGAACAAACATGTGGCACCACACTGGAATGGACCATCGATCCATGCCCCCCCCCCCCCCCCGCATTGGTAAAATATATAATATGGTCACCCGGATCCGTCGTACCATCATATTTAGATACAATAGAAGGCATTTTTAATTTATCCAGGAACTCTGTCGTTGACTATAGCTGGTGTAAATTTAGACTGTTCTACCAACATAGCTGGTCAATATGGGGCACTAAGGTTAGGTCGCAACGTGGTTGACTATGTCTGCGGGCCTCTCCCTCCTTCACTAACAGAAATTATGCGGGTGCTTAAATTTGGCAGGACTATAGCTGAATGAGGGGCTTGAACTACCGGAGCAGTAGTTCATGGCGTGTAAAAGGATGGTGGTGTTCCCAACTGGGAATGCATTTCCATCATATGAAGATCTCGGAGGAACTGGTCATATGCACAAACACTGCAATGTAGTTCTGTCCGCCAATCATTGCCACAAATTGCAGGATAAGGAGCAGGTAACGGTAAAGGACCATCGAACGGATGAGCGACAAATGGAAAGGGATTTGGCTGTGCCGCAACACCCATGGGGAGCACCCCCTGCGGGAACGGTAGCTGTGGAAAAGGCGTGGGAATAAATGCCTGATTCACCCATGGAGGCGCGGGCAGTGAAGACGTATCAAACATCACCGGCGCGGATGTTGCTGTTATGGAAACAATAGGACCTCCAAATTGTGGTAGTGAAGGAGTCGACAGGCGCCGCCTCATATTGAAAGTATCATCCTGATACACCCTATTACCTCCTCCTACAGAGGGCAGAACTGTTGAGTTTGAAGCTCTAGTGGAACTGGGAGCCCCCCCCCCCCCCCCCCCCCACCGATGAATGATGTACCGGAGTAGCCGTAGTAAGATGAACATAACTGGGGGTGAAGAAGGTTATTGCTCATCATCACTAGAGGTGAAATGACCATTCTCTCCGAAGGTGATCGCCATATTCACTGCTTATTCGCCATTGATTGTGAATTTTCCCGGATGACGCCAATCAAGATTAGTCAAATCTGATTTTACTCCTCTTCTCTATATTTTAAAACAAGATGTCTGATGTGTTGCAAACACATCCTAATTTCCCGCGTAATTTGTATAATGATTTAGTCGGTTTTGTGTCAATTTAAGTCATTTTATTATGTTTTCATTTACTTTGCATTATTTGAGTCTTAATTATGTTTTTAGGTGTTTTTGTAGGTAGTGGATCACATCCCGAGGCCATATGAGAGCTAGGGAGAACTGGACAAGAAAATAGAAGACCAAGTGCTGAAATGATCATCCTAGGTGTATCGCCTAGGATTATGAGGACCCCAAGCGATACGCTTGGGGTGATTATGGTCAAGAGTCGGTTGACTGACTACTTTGTCGCCTACCATCGACGGGTGTATCGCCTGCAAAGAGGGGGACCTCCAAGCGATACGCTTGGAGGCTTTATTTCCGGAAAACCCTAGTTTTTGATATAATTTTGTAATTGTGGGTTTATTTTGGGACTTCTTCGACTTCAGCCGCTTTTTGGGAGCATCAAGGACGATTTTTAGAGCTGAGAGAGGTCAAGGAACAAGGCCAACCGTTCAACTACGAGTAATCGATTTCGGTTTTCTTTACCTCTTGTTTCTCAACCAATTACTTTGTGCAACCATGTTCACTACTAAATTCTGGATCTTCATTTTTTTCCAACATGAACATGATCATTGGCTAAGTAGTTAGTATCACCTAGACCGTTATGATGATTGATTTACATTTACGACTTTACTTGGTTATATGACAATTTGATTAACGATGCAACTCTTTCAATTCCGATAATTGTTGTGACTAAATACATATGTGTGTTGATAATTAGAATAGTAATCGCTAATTGATGCTTGATTTATCTTCGAATGTCTTTCGGGTTAGATAGATCATCTAAAATTGCTAGCTTTGAGGTAGTGACTAAGGAGTAGTTTAGGAGACAATCCGGGAGGTGATAGGAATATCGAGTAGTCGGGTTGATCATTGACTTAGGATAACATTTCCTCGGGAGAGGGGTGCCCTAGGGATTTAGTTAACTTGCTATTTCGTGTCAGTTGTGGTAGTTATTGGTAGCTCCAGCTAGGGGTGTTCAAAACCGGATACCCGGAATTTCGGATATCCGAATTTCGGGTATCCGAAAATTTCGGATATCAGTTTTCGTTGTCCAAGTCCAAGTCCGAAATTTTGGATATCCGAAATTTCGGATATCCGAAATTTCGGACTGGACTCGGATAGTTAAAACGGATATCCGAAAATCCAGTTTTTTTAAAAAAAACCACAATTTAACAAAAAAAAAACGACAAAACGACAAAACAAATAAACATAGTCCAAGTCTTCAAATACAAATAAACATAAGTTCGACATAAAAAACGACAAAACAAATAAACATAGTCCAAGTATTCAATAATTCCTTATTTATTTAATATAAAATTTATTTTAATTATTTAAATTTTCGGATACCGGGTATCCGAAACTTCCGAAAATTTTGTAAATTCTTGTCCAAGTCCAAGTCCGAATTTTCGGATATCCGAGTTTCGGATATCCGAAATTCCGGATATCCGAAATTTTCGGATAATTCGGATACGGAATTTCGGATAATTCGGATACGGATTCGGACTCGGATATTTTTGAACACCCCTAGCTCCAGCTAGTCTAGGGTGCCGGGGATTATTTCGGAGGTGGTTAGGCTTAGTTGAAATGTGAAGTACTCAAAAGGTGAACCCTTGTTCGAGCGTTAGAGTTGTCTGTCAGGAAGGACTTAAAAGGTGAACTAACCGCCATTAGAGTTTTCATAGCCAAGTAAATTTGTTACTGTTGATTAGAATTCTAGGTCTAGGTGGTACCTTTCTCAAATCTGATTTTCTCCTAAGTTCTCTCGTTTCGGTTGTTAGTTAGTAAGTTAGTTAAGTTAGTTAATTTAAGTATCTTTTCATAATCAAATCAATTTACTCATTTTTCCTATTTCAGTTCCTTAGTTTGTTACATAGTGTCCCTAGGGTTTGATCCTGGTCATCTGTAGCTATACTGTCTCGGATAGGTACACTTGTCTAGTGGGGTTCGGTCTAGTTTAGTTGTCTAGTAAAACTTAGTGTGTCTAGGTCTAGGATTAGGTCTAGTTTTAATTAGTTATTTTTAGGTACCGTTCCGAACACATCAATGTCTCCTCTCTAATCGTTTTTCCCTATATATACATGTACAGAGGATGACGTCACATTAAGGGGGTGTATTACCATTCTGAAAGCGACATCTACTCTCCTATTGGTGGATATATCACATGCTCCTTGCATGTGGTGTGCGTCATCTTCTGATAGGCGGGCCACATCCTTCGGGTATGGGCTTATTTGAGGCCCGATCACTTATCCTACCTCTACAGCTGATGAATTCACTAGTAAGGTATTTGGAACGGCCCGAAAAAGCACCTTTTAAAGTACTAGTCTTGAATGTCTATGTTCGTTGGTAGGAGCTAATCCTGGTTTAGAATATCTTTGACAGCGAGCCATGGAACTCGTTCGTACTTGTGACATGAAACGTCACACCAAAATATTGGCTCCGTGTAAGGTTTTGCTCTAACTGTTGACGTTTTGTAACGGCTAAAATCAATATATGTACCTTGTAAGATTTAAAGTTATAATCTTTTTATTAAGGAGTCATCATTTTACCTACAAATTATCCACATGAGATTACATTTTTTTACCCCTTTTACTTCCTTTAGTTGGTCAATTTTATTTTTAGCACTTTTTTATTTAGTCAAATCATAACACTAACTCTATATTGGGGAGTTGATAGTCGATAAACTTGTTAACGATGAGTAAAAGACGACATTTCTAACTTCCCTATAATAAAATAGATCTATCTATATGCTGTTAGAAATTGTGAATTACTTGGTTTATCCAAAAAGCGTGATGTCACTTTTGGATTGAATATCTCGATAGTTCACTCGATGATATCAATCTGATACGATATGGAGGATCATATGGTAACTGGAGAATTTTGATGTGAAAAAAATGAACCAGAATTCCAACATTAATGACCAATGTCGATATATTAGGGAGGAGCGTCGATCACAGATAATGCCCAAGCAGTTATCTTGATTTAAATTTCGAATTAAAACTGCAAAACATACACAATTGGTCCCTGTGAAATTATTTAGTCCATTTCGGGACAAAATAGTTTTCTAGTGCAATTTTCGTGAAGCAATTTAGTCGAAAATAAAAATTTCCAGACCCCGCTCTCTCAGGGCCGCTGCTCCTCGAATCCCCGTCAAAGGGGCATTGCCCGCTTGGATTCGAGGTTCCCGACTTACAACCTTATCGATATAGGTGTGCACTACCCCCCCCCCCCCCACCTCCAAACCCGGTCGATATAAGTTACAAGTCACATTGTTCAATTGTCAATCAAAGTACACTAAAATAGCAACATATGCTTCATTCTTGGTGACGAAAGAATCGTGTTGAAAAGAAATATTGAAATTTATTTTGCTTTAGATTCTCTTTTTTCTATATTTTATCATACAAGTTCATGTTTTGCATTCTCTATCCATATATTTTTTTACCCCTTTTATAAATGTAGAGAGAAGTTCAAATGAGAAGTTTGATTTGAGTAAGAAGGATAAGAATGATTCTCAGTCATTTGATTTTAATCTAATAAAAAAGGAAGGAATGGCAATTTGGTCTTAGCCATCTTTGTTGACTTTAAATTAAGTTCCTTCATTTTTTTTAAACATTCATAACTTTCACATACGACATTAATTTTTAAAAAAATTACACCATAAAAACAAGCGTTTTTATCTTTAAAACGCGTATAGTGTTGTTATATATAAAATTAAAAAAATACCTTTCCGATTTTTGACACAATGACATAATGATCTGAAAATTTTGAAACAATATGACACAATAATCTAAACATTTTGACACAATATGGCACATTGATTTGAACATTTTGACACAATATGACACAATGATTTGAACATCTTGATACAATTGAAAGAGTAAATTTTTATATTATTTTATATACACTACGTCAAAGAGTGGCTTTGGCCACGATATTTTTTTTAACGCATAGCCACTATTTTGAAAAAAAAAACGTGGCCAAAGGTAAAAACACACTAGTTTTAGCCACACATATTTCATACCCGTGGCCAAATATATAGCCTTTGGACCCTTTTAGTCACGTATTTTTTTGTTTATGTGACAACAACAATCAGGTGCAGTGGCTTTAGCCACTGTTTTACAAAAACATGTAGTACTTATTTGTCACACATATAAAAGAGTGGCGAAATGCACCAAACGGCCACAAAATTTTTATGATTTTTTATTCGTGTAACCAAAAAAGAATGTATGGTCACACTTAAATAATGTTGTGTGACGGAAGAGTAGATTTTATTACGTAGTAATTGAAAAAAAACGAAACTCTTAAGTACATATTATGCGTGGCTAAATGTGAGCAATGACCACTGTTTCTACTTAGTTATGTGGCTAAAAGCTAGTACATATGGCCACTGTTATTAGGTTGTGTGACTAAATAGTAGGTTGTGAGTGACAAAAATCTATTACCTATGACCACATATATTAACCGTGACTAATGGTAGGTTATGAGTGACAAAAATCTATTTTATTATCATGGTAAATTATTAAATGCATGGCGAAAGTAGACAAAAATCTATTACCTATGGCCACATATATTAACCGTGATTAATAGTAGCCAATTTTAGTTAGTTATCTGTGGCGACGACGGATATATATCATTACTAGAGGTCAAATCTTTATCTACCACCTCGAGTTTCGGATATAAATCATATTATTAATTAATTAATTTTCGATCATCACCATATACGCCGTTATCTCTCTCAGCTCTCTGTTTTTTGGTTTATTACCACTCTCTGAAAATGTGGCATTTGCGTCCTCTGAATGTGGAAGATAGCCCCGAATACGGTAAGTAATTATTTAAATGACTGAAATTCAAATGCTTCGCGTCTCTGATTTGGTTATTTTTCTTGAACAGGAAGATTTTAGTCTGTTTACCTTGGTGATCTATCACCTAGGGTATTTTGCGAGCCTCAATGGTCGGATACAATACATCAATGGGAGGGTTCGCTACTTCGACGAGGTGAACATTACCTCCTTCTCGTTCGATGACCTAGGTCAAATGGTGTCTGACCTAGGTTATGACTTGAACGATTTCGACCCCTACCTGAGGATCCCAGGGTTGTCTCTGGATTATGGACTGGTTCCATTCACTGATGATCGAAGGGATGTCAGAGCCTTGGCCCTGCAAGTCAAGGACGAGGTGGTCATATCCATCTACCTCGATGGAGATGTGGAGGTGTCTTCCTCCTCCTCCTCCTCCCCCTCTTAATGTAACTATCCATGGAGAACATGCCGCTAAGACGATTCAGACAATTTCTCTAGTAGGAGCATGTTTTAAGTTTATGTTGTTTTTTTTATTATATATATTGGTAATTAATTAACGGATATCACATCTTTTGGATTATATATGTAATTAATTGTTTATGTGTATGCATCAGATGTGTGTTTTGACTCTTCTTTCTGAAGAATTCTAGTTCATCCGGTTGTCTTCTACATATATTAGGTTGTGTGACTAAATATTAGTGCATAAAGAATTATATTCAACCAGAATGGTTTTAATTCACTAGATAATGGGTTTAAATAAATGGGAATATCCTATAGACTACGAACATAAATAACAACTTTGGTTATTTATAGTATATATAGTTCATCCTACAGAAATCTAGTTTATCCGGTTCATCCTGAAGAACTCTAGTTCATCCTGTTCTATTACTGAATAACTCTTGATCCTGAAGAACTCTAGTTCATCCGGTTCTATTACTGAATAAATCTTTATAATCCTGAAGAACTCTAGTTCATATTCTCTCAATCCTCATGAACTGAGTGGGTAATTTTGACTTTCTTCATTTAATTTTGATTTGTTAATTTGATTACCAGAAAATCAAAACATTCAACAGGATATGCAAAGAGAATGAAGAGGAGAACCAAACCAAGGAAGACCTGTTGTTCGTTGCGTTCGAACTCTACTTACATGAAACCGGAGAAGATTTCAAGCTTCTACTGGTGTGGGAAATGATTAACCTCTTTAGGGTTCCGGATTAAAGAGTAATTGTAATGAATTGATTTTTAATTTACAAGCTTAAGGCTGGGGTTCTGAAAGAGGCGTTTATTATCGCCCGTAGGGCCGCTGAATACAACGGAACTCCTTGAAGAGGGGGTTGTGACTTGTGAGGGTCAAGTGTTTAAACCAAATATTTGATTTTATTTTGTTTCTATAATATGTTTAATTTTTATATTAATTTCACTAAATTGTTTGTTAATTCCAGTTAAGTCACCCGTTTCTGTTCATCTTCTCTCAATCTGGATGAACTCTTCTTTTGTGGAATTCTAGTTCTTCCGGTTTTGTTCTTCTTCTCCGAAACATTAATATTTTAAGAACGTATGAAAGTAATTTTGGATCGTGTGATTAAAATTTTAGTGGTTTTTTGATAACGTGTAGAAATTTCAGTTTAACTTGGAGAACGTGTGAAAGTAATTATAATGTGTAGTGTTCAATAAAATCAGACCTTTGGTATACTCTAGTGATTAGACATCTGAGCTTAGGCATACTCAAGTGATTTGCACATATAACCATACCACCTGATCAGTAATAAGAAACTTCTCACCGTCATTATCAAACCCTTCTCAAAATCCTTATCAAACCTTTTCTCAAAATCCTTATCAAACCCTTTTTTCAAAACCCTCAAATCCTTCTCAAAATGGCAAACTTGAAAGAAATAGTTGAAAATTAGTTGCAGATAAAGATTATTGCTACCCTGGACCGGTACGGGGTGATTATCACGGTAGAGAGACAAAGTATCTTAAACGGGTTGACCCTGCTTAACCAAGTACTTACAGAGCCACCAAGTCCATCAAGATACCAGATGACAACTTTTCTAGTAGAAGAGATACACGTCTCCAATGCCAAGCTTCAAATGTTGGTTCAACAGAGGCAAGAAACTATGAGTAGGCATTTGGAGTTGCTGGAGGAGATGGAATCTAGGTTCCCGTGAACCTCAACCCGCAACTGCTCTGTCTTTTTTTTTTTAAGAATGAACATGTAAATTTAGGAAATAATTTTGTGTATGGAATTGGAATTAGTAGTATGAAATCCAATTTTTGTTATATACTTGTTTGTCTATTTTTATTTATGAAATCAATCTGTTAAACAAATCCACTTTTTGTTATATACTTGTTTGTCTATCACCAAAACGATTCATCACTCTCTTCTTCCCTATCACTAAAAATTCCTCTACATGATTATCATCTTCAGGAGATAACTACCTAATTCCTGTCAGTATTAATTTCACTGTCATCTTCAGGAGATCATTTGTTTCATTTCAATTATTTCATCTAATTAATTATTCCATCGCATTTATTTCATTATCTATTTATTTCATTTCAGGATTCATCTAGCTCATTTAACAATGGATCATGAAGGTGAAGCATTGAAGGATCCTAATGACCATACATATAACAGTGAAGGCGAATGCAATGATGATTATTCTTCACAAGAGAGTGAAGAAGATGAAATGGATAACAATGATGATCATTATTCACAAGAGAGTGAAGAAGATGAAATGGATAACAATGATGCCCAAGTTGACAATGATGCCCAAGTCGACAATGATGCCCAAGTCGACAATGATGCCCAAGTTGACAATGATACCCAACCTAGCAAAACCCACCGTGCTTGAGAAAGTTCCAAAAATGTATCGCGCTATTGTGAAAAAAGAAGACTGAGACAGATTTGTAGCATATACAAAATCTGAAGAATTCAAGGTTTTTATTCAATTCAAACTGCTGATTTCATTAATTAAGCTAAGTGTTAATTAATGAGATTATAATTATATATCTCACTGTTCTGTTGGAAATGCTGCGTCAAAGAGTGCAAAAGAGGTTCGAGCACAGTATGTTTATGATCATACAATGGGACGGGGATGATACGTCTATCTGAGAGAAAAACTGGGTAATAAGCTAAGTGTGTTATACCCAGTCATAGTTAAGAACATGCAATGTATGTTTCAAGTCTGATATATATTATTATTAAAATACAACGCACAAAACAAAGAAATTGCAGCTGACGATTCCCCCTCTCGAGCTTTTATGTGGAGGAAAGGAAGGGTAAATAAAGAGGGGGAATACAAAAAACCAGTGGTGAAGGGCGTAGCAGATGATATAGTAAGTTTAATTGCTACATATATACCTAATTATTTACATGTTAAAAATTAACAGCACGTCACTACATTAACTACATTAATTACTGCAAGCCGAGAATGAAACAAAAATATATGCGGGATCCGTGACCGTAGAACCGGGAACGGATGCCCTGACATTGGTCCTTGGAAAGAAAATGGGTGGATACCTAAAAGGTATTGGGTATGGAGTGACTTCCCGTGGATATTGGCAGGGTATTCCAAAAGGGCGATCAAAAGAACGGATCGAAAAACTTGAGGTGGAACTCAAAAATGAAAAACAGCTGCGTGAGAAAAAGGATCAAGAGGTTGACCACTTCACTGATATGGTTAAAGCACAGTATGAAAAAATTGATAAGCTTACGGCGTTTATGAACCGCATGATTCAAGATAAACAAGTTGATAAAGCGGTAAATTTTGTAAGGGAAAAATTATATATATATACATATAATTAATTATATTATATACTTTACTTTTTATCAATTAATTATTATAAATCGTTAAATCATTTTGTAGGTAAAGTCCGCGGAGGTGCCTCTTACTACAACTGTTAGATCTAAAAACAGTTGTAATCAACATTCCAATGTAAATACAACGGTAATTAAGTAATATTACTCATATGATCGATCTCCTTTGAGCGCATATTTATTAATTAATTAACTAATTGAATTGTACGTAGGACATGATCAATTCCGCGCTCAATACATCGCGGAAACAATCTACTCCATCAAACTCATCTCAAAGGTCGGCCGATAAGGTATGGATTTGAAACAGTCTGAATTTGAGTTGATCTGGAAGATTCTAGTTCATGTGGATGAACATGCGTCTCTAGTTATAGTTCATCCGGATAGTTAAAGTTCATCAGGATAGGTAAAGCTCATGAGGATAGTAAAAAGTTCATCAGGATAGTTAGAGTTCATCGGGATAGTTAGAGTTGATCTGGAAGATTCTAGTTCATCAGGATAGTTAGAGTTGATCCGAAAGATTCTAGTTCATCTGGATGAACATGCGTCTCTAGTTATAGTTCACCAGGTTGGTTATAGTTCATCCGGATAGTTAAAGTTCATTAATATATGTAAAGTTCATCAGGATAGTTAGAGTTGTTCCAGAATATAATTAATAATCAACTGTTCAGGCTATGATAAGTTTGTACTTCATCCGAATGGTTATCTGGATAGTTAACTAATGTTTAGTCGGTTATGATCGATATGATTTTATTAATTAATTGAATTGTAAGTCTGTTCTGCGAATGTATCACAACACACTCCTCCATCTACAACAACGTTCGGGCAAAAGGAAAGGGTAACTATTTTTATTTACACAATTGGGTACTTCTCTTATAACTAATTGTTATATGATCATTTAATTAAATGCTGATGCTGTCTTTAGGGGAAAAAGAGACAAAGAAGTACTAAAGCAGCTGCAGCTGGGCATCAGAGTGGGAAGTGGTATATATAATTAAGGATTTGACAAATCGCTTTGACGTTATTGTTAATTAATATACATGTTACTAATCAGTTAATTACATGGTGTCAATTTAGGAAAATAATAAGAGACATGCAAAATTAGTAAAACATGCAGCTCGTAAAGTACCTGCTAAGAAGAATGTTCAGTTGGAAAAACCAAATAATTATGATGCCTTTGCAGCTCCTATCGATCAACCAGTAATCCCAAAGGTATATATATTAGTATATACCACAATTTTTTATTCTATTTTAGACTTTAATTAATTAATTGTTAATATATATATGCTATAATAATAATAATAATAATAATAATAATAATATTATTATTATTATTATTATTATTATTATTATTATTATCCTGATGAACTTTTTACTATCCTCATGAGCTTTACCTATCCTGATGAACTTTAACTATCCGGATGAACTATAACTATCCGGATGAACTATAACTAGAAGACGCATGTTCATCCAGATGAACTAGAATCTTCCAGATCAACTCAAATTCAGACTGTTTCAAATCCATACCTTATCGGCCGACCTTTGAGATGAGTTTGATGGAGTAGATTGTTTCCGCGATGTATTGAGCGCGGAATTGATCATGTCCTACGTACAATTCAATTAGTTAATTAATTAATAAATATGCGCTCAAAGGAGATCGATCATATGAGTAATATTACTTAATTACCGTTGTATGTCAAAAGTGTACTTAACACCAAACCAGTTGAGTCAAGATCTTATAAACAGAATACTTAACACCAAACCAGTTGAGTCAAGATCTTATAAACAGAATACTTAGTACACGGATCCAGCAGAAGCAACTGATGAGCACGAACAAGAAATTATAATTAATTATTATAGAAATTAAACTTTGATTAGTGTATGTTATTTTTTTGAACAACATTTGATTAGTGTATGTACATTAATTTTTAATTATAATATGATTTTAAGGTTTCTCATATTAATTAATATGCAGTATAATTAATTGTAACTAAAAAAATATATGTGACCATATATATAATACCAAAGGCCACAGTTTTTATATCTTAACGTGGCCGTTGCCACCCTTTGGCAACGCGTATTGGGACAAAATATCTGATTTCAACTACACTTTGGCCACTTTTTTTTTCCCCAAATATATGTGGCTAAATCACAAATACACGTGACCATACAATACCAAAGGCCACACTTTTAATAATTTAATGTGGCCGTTGTCACCATTTGGCCACGCGTATTGGGACAAATTATCTGATTTCAAGTACCATTTGGCCATGTTTTTTAACATATTAGGCTAAAACACAAATATACGTGACCATATAATACCAAAGGTCACGCTATTTATATTTTAACGTGGTCGTTGCCACCCTTTGGCCACGCGTATTGGGACAAAAACTATAATTTCATCAACCTATTTGGTCACGTTTTTTTAAACATATGTGGCTATAACACAAATATACGTGACCATATAATACCAAAGGCCACGCTTTTGATATTTTAACGTGACCATTGCCACCCTTTGGCCACGCGTATTGGGACAAAATATATGATTTCAGCAACCCTTTGGCCATGTATTTTTTATAATGTATGTGGCTAAAACAGAAATATATGTGACCATATAATACCAAAGACCATGTTAAACAAACACATGTGACCGTTGGGACCGTTTGGCCACGCTTTCCGGAAGAATTGTTGGATTACAACAACAAATATTGGTACCCTTTAGCCACGCTTCTAGGTGGCTTTAGCCAATAATATTGTAACGTGGCCGTATGATACATAAGATGACGGGACCTTTGGTGTCCATTGAAATGGGAAGAAAAAAAACGTGACCAAAACACCTTTGGTCACGGTTTTTTTCCGTGGCCAAAGGTGAATTTTGACGTAGTGATGACAACACTGTACGCGTTTTAAAGATAAAAAACGCTCTCGTTTATATGGTGAAATTATTTTAATTAAATAATATCGTATCTAAGAGTTATGAAGGTTTAAAAATGGGGGAAACTTGATAAAAAGTCAAAAATACATTTCCATCTTTTGTTTTTCTCTCTAGTTTTACACATAAAAACTATAGGCTACATATTTCATTTAATTAAAGATCTAATAGCTATGATTCATTTTTATAGTTTTTACTCAAACAAAACTTATTCTATAAATGTACTATGTCATTTTTAATTTGTTATAACACATTGGTACACAAATTCTATCTATATTACATAATTAAGTGATAATCAACCAATTAATAAAATCATATAGAAAATTAAACATTATTCTTGTCTTAACCGAATGAATATCTTAACTTAAACCATTTTTTTTTTGTTCAGAGTGAAATGAGGATTTATATATGAGGGATCGAGTTATAAAAAAGTGGCTGGTAAACGAACAATAAGTTGTGTCACGACTCATTTTGAATATCAAAACCGATCATATTAAAGACAAATATATGATTTTTAAAGATCAAATAGTTATTGTGGACGACTCACTAAACTCTAATAAGAAAACCATAATTAATCAAAGAGACTTTTTTCTCACCAAGAATGGCCGACATTGCCCACTTCCAAATTTCCTTTTACGTAGCTTTAGTGTTCATTAGTTGGTGGCATGTCAGTACCCAAATTGCTTAGCTTTTAGAATGAATTTATGTTTTTAAGTTTAAAATACACCCTTTAACCAAAACAAATATATTATATTATGAAATAATATTATACCATCAGATGGTTTTCACATGTACTTTCAAATCTCAATCATTTTATGATAGAATAAGGTCAAACATCAGAGCCGGCAGGGTGTGAGATCGATTATCTAGGGCCCAAGATTTTATAAAAAGTTGGTTATATACGTATATGTTATTAATTTACTTTTGAAAAATTTATAACAAAGTGTGATGTAGATTAGAGGTGCACAAAAAACTGGTTAATCGAACTTGACCAGTTTTTTAACCGGTAGCTGAACCGCTTTTAACCGGTATGAACCTTCGGTTGTGAACCAGTTCAGGGTTTCCAGGGAGCGAACTGTCACACCCCGCCCCGCCGCGCCCTGCCAGGCGCGGGGGAGAAGAGAGTGGGACCGGCCGCCCGTATCAGAACACACGGAAGCAAACAGATAGATGCAAGATCAAAAGGTCAACACACACAAACGGAAGACCCGTCCAAATACAGACCATAATGGACTTAATATGTTAAGTCTTAAGTAATACACATTAGTCTACGCCGAGGCAGAACCTACGGCTACCAACACAGTCAAAGGAAATGACAACAATAACAAAGGATAGTCATGACGGGAAACAAATCCCAAAATCAACCAAATCAACCCCAACAGGTACAAAACCCAACTCATCCCTAACATCCAAACGTGATATCCACCCAAAGCTTTACTTACCTGCACATGAACAAAAAATACGTCAACAATAAAAGTTGTTGGTGAGTCGTAGCGAATTGACTCAAATCCAAGTTTCCACAAATCAAGTAACAATACTGTGCCTGTTATAAATTCATATGGTTAAACCAGCACTCCGGGGGTACGATCCTACGGCCGCACGCCTCCCTTTGTGGACTAGGCATATACGCCATCACCCAACCCCTACTGGATCCAACAAACGGGTATAAGACACATTGATCTACCTCTACAGCTGTATTGGTGCAATATATGTCTTTGTGGCCTAAAACTAAGGCCCAAATTAACCATACTAATCAACATGAACGTCTCATAACATGTGAGTTTAAATTTATAACACGGTAATAAAAAATCTAAGCACAGTAACAAACAAACAAGCAATAGTTTGACATGGTTCATGTACACCCCAAAACGTTAAAAAGGTAAAGTAGGGGAAAAGCTATCAACTCACAGATAAACAAGCGGTGGATCAAACAAACGTCACAGGGCACGAGAATCCAAACGTCCAAGTGTATCACAGTGGCAAGTCTATTATAATGATATATGCATAGTTATATCAGAACCTATCCGCAACTATAAACGCTTAAGCAATTTGTAGCAACAATAACTAACCAAACGAGAGGTTTAACAACACTCCCGGAAACATACCGAGCGGATAACAAACACCCGACGAGATCATAGGGCCCCAACCGAGAAGTGAAATATCTTTACTAGAAACCAACATGCCCATACTCGTGAAAATAACCAAACTGGGTCGCTCGATATTTCCCAAAACACAAAACAAAACAAAACAATAAAACTATCCAGGGACACGTGAGGACCGCGAGCAAACCAGAAAAACATCCAATGCGGTCCTCATGGGTGGTCAACAAACCATCTTGACTTTCCAGGCTATGAGGACCGCGAGCAAACCAACAAACGAAACCCGTGCGGTCCCTATCGACTATTTTGTCATTTAGTGAATTTTTCTCAAAATTTAATTTTTGCTCGTTTCGACAAAGGGGTTTTATTCCCAACATTTCCAGTAGCCAAAATATAAATTCTTAAGCCTTCAAGCCGTGTCAAACTCCCGTTATACGTCCCGGTTTGATCCGAATATTACCCGAACTCATTTTACAAGCAGGTTTTTATAATTTCCAACCATTCAAACTCATTATTTACCAACAAAGGACTGATCTTAACTCATTTTAACAACAATATGCTACTGGAATCTCTGGGTTTTCACAATCACTTGACAAAAGTCCATATAACTCGGTTTTCGTGGTTTTAAACACAAAACTACAAACACCGCCTCCACCCGATTACCAATCTCTTCCAATGTGACAATCTTGTTACTGAGATGGTGGGTTTCCCAGGCTAAATATTCCAGAAGCATCAACAAACCCGAAAATACACATGCATGCATAAAGGACTTGCACCTTGTGTAGAAAAACTTGTACAATGCCTCTAAACCGGGTTTTCACTTCCTCGATCTCCAAATAACTTCCATAAGCTAGAATATCCCTTGTATGGATCATTGAAACGTAGAATCAGTGATGGATCATCCAAAAACTTGATAAAACTCAACCGAACTCAAAACCAAACATGAACTTACCACGAAACGCCTCCAATCTTGCTCCTAATGCCTCTGATCACTCCTGATCGCACATGCATCCACTTCTGGAACATCAACAAGCTCTGATCAGGGAGGGTTCACAACAATGATGCACGAATATGAAGAAACGAAGCAACTAGGGACATACCCGAACACTCCTAGAGCTCCAAAGGGCATGAACTTCGACCATCGGACTTCCCTTGGCCCGAATTTGACGTCTCAGGCGAAGTAGAGGAGGAGAGTGGAGAGAACTTGGAGGAAAATCTCGTGCAATTGAGCAGAAATGAGCAAAACTCGTTTTTATAGTGCTGGGCGTCGATGAGGACCGCGAGAGGTGCACAAACATACCCCCACGCGGTCCTCATGGGGAAAAACACGCGGATCCTGACCCAGCGACCCGATGAGTCATGAGGACCGCAGGAGGTTGGACCAGCGAGGGCATGCGGTCCTCATGCCTTCCGGAATTTTTTTTTTATTTTTCTTGAGGTTTTATATTCCGAGCTCGAGGGTTTTACCATAGGTGTTACATCCTCCCCCCCTTAAAAAAATTCCGTCCTGGAATTCACTTAGGCTAAAAAAGGTGTGGGTATTTCCAACGCATGTCCGCCTCCGATTCCCGAGCATCCCACTTAACCTTTACCATTGAAATCTTCTTTCTGCATAATTTCTTGACAATTCTCTCAACAATCTCAACCGGCCTTTCTGTCAAGTTTAATTTCTCATCCACACGAATTTCTTTCAGCGGAGTAGTTAGGGTTTCATCAACCACACATTTGCGCAGGTTTGATACGTGAAACACGTCATGAACTCCACTGAGTTCTTCAGGAAAATCCAGTTGATAGGCCACCTTGCCGACTTTGGATATAATCTTGAAGGGTCCAATGTAACGAGGACTTAACTTTCCTCTCTTTCCAAACCGAATAATCCCTTTCCAAGGGGATATTTTCAGCATTACCATATCTCCTTCCTTGAATTCCAATGGCCTACGACGACGATCGGCATAACACTTCTGTCGATCCTGTGCGGCTTTAAGCTCTTCTCGAATTCAAATTTCTCGGAACTTATCATTCGTAGCCATAACCAACTCTGGTCCTGTAAGCTGCCCTTCTCCAACTTCAGATCAACACAATGGGACTCTACATTTCCTGCCATATAGAGCTTCAAACGACGCAATTTGTATACTAGAGTGATAACTATTATTATATGAAAACTCTACCAACGGTAGGTGGGTATCCCAACTGCCACCGAATTCCATCACACATGCTCTCAGCATGTCCTCTAAGGTTTAGATGGTTCTTTCATTCTGCCCATCCGTCTGCGGATGATATGCCGTACTCAATCTCACTTTAGTTCCCAACGCTTCCTGAAGACTTTGCCAGAAATGGGAAGTGAATCGGCCATCTCTATCAAATACAATGGATAATGGAACTCCATGCCTTGACACAATTTCCTTTACATAGATTTTGGCCAGTTGTTCCGTGGGGTAAGTTTCCTTAATCGGCAAAAAGTGAGCTGATTTTGTCAATCAGTCCACGATTACCCAAATAGCATCATTACCACTCCTAGTTTTAGGAAGCTTGGTTACAAAATCCATAATCACCATGTCCCATTTCCACTCGGGTATTTCTAAAGGCTGGAGTAAACCAGCGGGCTTCTGATGCTTAGCTTTTACCTGCAAACACGTATGACATTTCCCAATATACTCGGCAATTGCTCTGTTCATCCCCAGCCACCAATAGTGGGGTCTCAAATTCTGGTACATCTTATCATTACCAGGGTGCATCATATACTTAGACTTATGCGCTTCACGAAGGATCATTTCACGGAGACCACCTCCCTTCGGCACCCAAATTCTATTTCCCAATCTAAGGATACCATTAGGTCCCTTGGTAAGGCGACCCACGATGGTCATCATTTCTTCTTTTCTATTCACTTCTGGATCGGTTATTTGGTCCTTCTGAGCTTTCAAAATTGCATCGATCAGATCAACACGCACATCTATTCTCATTGCACGAACCCTCAAAAGGCTTGGTTCTTTCCTTTCTACTTAATGTGTCTGCTACTACGTTGGCTTTCCAAGGATGATACTTTATCTCACAGTCGTAATCACTTAACACTTCCATCCAACGCCTTTGACGCATGTTTAGTTCCTTCTGATTGAACAAATGTTGAAGACTCTTATGATCTGAGAACACCACAAACTTGGTGCCATAGAGGTAGTGCCTCCAAATCTTTAGGGCAAACACTACCGCACCGAGTTCCAGATCATGCGTAGTGTAATTCTTCTCATGCGTCTTTAGTTGCCTTGATGCATAGGCGATCACTTTGTTTCGCTGCATCAGTACACATCCTAACCCGTTGATCGATGCATCACAGTAAACAACAAAATCTTTTGTTCCTTCAGGTAAGGAAAGAATAGGAGCGGTGCTCAACTTTCGCTTCAAAGCTCAAACGCATCAGTGTGCTTCTGCTTCCAATCCCACTTTGCATTCTTCTGAGTTAACGCGGTTAATGGTGTCGCAATCTTAGAGAAATCCTGTATGAATCGCCTATAGTAACCTGCTAAACCCAAGAATCTTCTAATTTCTGTCGGAGACTTAGGCTGCTCACAGTTCATTACCGCTTCAACCTTAGCAGGATCTACCTGAATTCCAGCACTGCTTACAATGTGTCCTAGAAATTGTACTTCTCTAAGCCAAAACTCACACTTAGAAAATTTAGCATAAAGTTTCTCAAACCTTAATACCTCTAAAATATTCCTAAGGTGTCCTTCATGCTCCTTCCTCGTTCATGAATAAATCAAGATGTCATCTATGAACACTATCACAAACTTATTGAGGTAAGGCTTACACACTCGATTCATTAAATCCATAAACACTGCAGGGGCGTTTGTCAATCCAAACGGCATCACGGTGAACTCATAGTGCCCATATCTTGTCCTAAAAGCAGTTCTTGGAACATCTTCTTCTCTAACTCTCACTTGGTGATATCCAGATCTTAAGTCGATCATTGAGAAGTAACTTGCCCCTTGGAGTTGGTCAAACAAATCATCTATGCGAGGAAGTGGGTATCTATTCTTGATCGTTACCTTGTTGAGCTCACGGTAGTCAATGCACATGCGCAAAGAGCCATCCTTTTTCTTTACAAACAAAACGGGGGCTCCCCATGGGAATGAACTAGGCCGGATAAATCCTTTATCCAGAAGGTCTTGCAGTTGACTCTTAAGCTCTTGCATCTCCGATGGTGCAAGGCGATAAGGCGCTTTAGCTATCGTTGTCGTCCCTGGTGTAAGCTCAATTTCGAATTCCACTTGCCTCTTTGGTGGCAGTCCCGGAAGTTCTTCGGGAAACACATCGGGAAACTCGGAGACAACGGGTACGTCTTCAAGCTTTTCTTCTCGTGGGACTTCTACCAAGTTAGCCAAGAAAGCTTGGCATCCTTTCCTCATACATTTTTCCGCTCTAAGCATTGAGATTAAATTTAATGGTCGCGCTTGGCGATCTCCAATTGTAAGGACCAAGATTTGTGGCTTGTGTATTAAATCATCACTTGGCGGAGTATTCTGAAGGCCTATGTGTTAGATTTGGTAAAAATAAGCTGAGTTATGGGTATATTGGGTCATTGGGCCAATTTAGATGTGGTTGGACTCAATTAAACAATGTTTAGATGGAGTTTAGTGGGCCTATATGGTCAAAAACGGGAATTAGTGGGTAATTAGGGTTACCAAAGATAGATTAGCTTGTTTTCCAAGCTAATCTCCCCCTATATAAGGATAGCTAATCTAGGGGTTTAGGGTTGCTGATTTTGGGTGTTCTTGTACTTGGTGTTTCACGAAATTCTCCTTGAGAATTTCGTTTAAGGTGTTGCAATCCAAGGTTGTCTATTCAAGTGATTCTCAATCGGTTTGTGTTTATTATTGTTTTTCATTGCTTATTTACTTTATTAATCGATTGTTCTTGAATCACCAATCAAACCGGATTCCGCACGGTCTTGATTGGATTAGATATCGCGTGAGGACTGTTTTCGGGACTTACACCAATGATAGTGTGCACCTTGCCCTCTGACGACTCTACTTCCACAACCTTCTTATCAGAGTGGATCTTGGCCCGATAGCGGGTCAACCAATCCATACCAAGTACAATATCAAATTCACTCAAGGCCATGGGTAACAATTCAAGATCAAATAAGGCATCATCTATTCTTAGTTGGCAACATCTTACAATTTCAGGAATGCTAATCTCCTGCCCACTAGCAATTTCTACAGCATAGGGTCTATTTAACGCATGTAAAGCACATTACAATTTGGGTAAACACGAAGTGGCCACATAACTCCTATTAGCTCAAGAGTCAAACAATATACTAACAAACGCATTGTTCACAGAGAACATACCAGATATAACATCATCACTATTACGAGCCTCTTCAGCAGTCATGATAAATAGGCGAGGTTTACCTTTTGGACCCCCGCTATCTCTACCCCGGTTTCTTTCTTTAGCAGCATCCTTGGGTTTTGAGCAGTCATCGATTTTGTGTCCTCTGTCGCCGCAGTTGTAACAGGTAGCAGGCTTTGTGCACTGATTTGCAAAGTAACCAACCGTATTGCACTTATAACATGTGGGCCTATCTCCCCTGTAGTCTCTGCCTTTCTCATCCCTGCCTTTCTTTCTATCTCCCCTACGATTTCGGTCACGGTCCCTTATCTTACCCTCAAACCTCTTACGGTGCCCTGACGATTCATCCCTTCTCCCAGATTGGCGGTTCCACTCGTCACAGAGAGTGCCAGTCAAATTCATGGAAAATTTCAAAGTGTGAGGTCGAGAAGCTCTCACATCTGCCCTGATTACTGGGCTCAGACCATACAGAAATCGATGAATCTGAGTTTCTTCCTCCTTTGCCATATGAGGAACAAGGTTCAGCTGCTCATTGAACCTGTTAATGTACGACATGTAATCTGACCCCTTCAATTCCAACCGATACAACGGGAGTATATTCTGACCACAAAGCCCCATGGTAAAGCCCTTTGGATCCATAAAAACGCTTTAAAGCCAACTTGGATATCCACTGGGCGGAACCAACAACAGGCTCCCGTGTATCCAAAGAAACAGTCCTGCCATGTGTGTGGTCAACCAGGACACATGGCAAGAAACTTCCTGCACCGCCCGTATGAGCCTTACTATCCAAAGAAGGTCCAACAAAAGACTGTCCCATTGGGCCAAACACATGCTGGCCCAAAACCCAAGTTTGGCCCTTCAAATTCCAAGGTGCAAAAGTCCACATCACCACCCTCACAGGCAAAGATACATGCTAGAGCAGCAGCAAAGACTGTACCTTCAAACCAAAAGGTGCAGCAGGGCAAACCACAGCCAAATGTCCCCAAATGGAGCCCAAAGCCCAAGTCACCTAAACATGAACCATCAATTGTGAAAACAGCTTGGAGACCAAAATCTGCTGAATCCCCAAAAACAGTTTTAAAATCTGTTTTCAAAACTGTTTCAAAATCACCCATCCATCCAAATCCAGTTGGTTCAGCTAAATCAAATGGTTGGAGGAAGGATGACAGGTGGAATGTTTCAAAAGTTGTGAACTTGTCTTTCAAGCCTACTGGAGTGTACAAGAAACATTCCAAACAATTTCAAGAAATAAGAGTTCAAAATTCTAATAAGAATCCACCGAGAAAACCACAGGTTTTTGGGAAAGAAAATCACAAACCCTAAGATGTCAATAAAAAGGACATTCTCAGTCCAACCAAGGCAGCCACACCCCCACTCCCTGATTTTACAAAGGGAATGTTTTTAAAAGAAATCTCTTTCACCGACTCTTCAGGTTTACCTAGAACCACAATGGCCTGGGTTTTAATGGCTAACTAATCTCTCACAGTGTGCAGGAACAGTCAAGGAGGACTTTCATTAACTTTGTTTGTTTGTGATAGTGATTGTTCCAGGCACAGGATAGGAGGCATCTCTCTACTACATGACATGAAGATTTCAATGGAGGGTATGACTCTTTGTGAGAGGTAAATCTGAGAAAATCAGCAGTAAAGGTAACACTGTCTGAATTGTTTGTTTCTTGGCTGATTTGATATGAAGTATGGTTGTGCATGAAACAAAACCCATTTCTGAAAATTTTCAAAAGATAAACTTTGAAGGTTAGCTTAGCCAGTTTTTAGTACATATTTAGTATTGTGTCAAAAAAAAAAATGCGTGTGTTGATTTTAAAAATCAAAAAGCAAGGGGAAGAATAGAAAAGATGAAATAGTTGACCCCTAAAAAAAATTGTGCTTTTTAATTTTTAATCTTTTGTTTGTTTGAGAAGGAAGGGAAGTGAAATATTTCCGTTCTCAGAATGACTGACACGCGTAAGGCAAAAGTGAAAGACATGATCCAAGGTGATGTGCTCGGTAGGCTCAGTTTCAAAAACAAAGGTATGGGTCACAACACTTAAAGATAAAGTATGTCATTTGACGGGAAACACACACTTAGGTTAAGTGCTTGTTCTATTTGACTGCGAAATTGTTCCCGATACACACGCCGGACTCCAAAGTGTTGAATCGAAAATCTCAAAAAGTCGGTGTCCCCTCTGTTTTGTGTGAGCAAAGATCTGGGCATGTCAAAGCCGTCAGTCAAGTCTTGCCTCTGCTTTGCGTGAGCAATGACCTGGTGTAGAATGGTTGACGTGTTAATCAGACTTTCCTTTGTTTTGCGTGAGCAAAGACCTGGTTAGTCTGTATTAACGTGCTTACAGATCGCTGTATATAATTTACACCCTAAAAGATGCCAATGTGCACAACAAAAGAGACCCTCTAGCGTCCAAAACCCTTTAGCCCTGACTTTGTGACTAGGCTTATGTGTTCGATGAAAGGTTACCACCTGACTAATAAACGCCTCTAAGTTGAAATCATATAAGTCTTTGTATATTATTCCTATCTCTTTTATGATCTGTTCTTTCTCTTCTCAACCAAGTCTCGAGAAAAGATTCAAAACTCTGGATATGGGAATGTGAAAATATGTGGTAGGGAATGATCAAGCTTGATAGACTACATATATTAATTACCTAGGATTTGTGTGTGACTGTCGGATGTTCATAATTAATGCACCTAAAAGATAAACAAGTGACAAACAGCCGGGAAAATGAGGAACATGGGTTTAAGAAGGACCAATATACTGGCAATCGCCTGGACGTGTTCGAGTAACAGATGCTGAAAAGGGTTCCTCAGTTCAGACAAAGACGGTTTGATCCCAAAATAAAACCTTCTTGTTTAGAAATTTGGTATGTTTGTTTTTATTTTTATTTTTCTTTTGTGTTATCTTAAGTTTTTATTGTTTATTTTATTTTTCAACCATGGCCAGGTTAATTTAAATGTTTTAATAAGTTTTATGGGTTTTATGCAAGAAAGTATCACCCCTCCAGAATCTCAGGGGGAGATAATGTGAAGAGTCCTCGGGTTCAGGGGAAGTATTTGGTTAAATAATGCTAACTTGATAACCAGTCATCATTGTCTGGTTAGTGTTTGTTCCATGTTGTGCATGACAGGTTAAATGAAATGTCATGGAAAAGAAAAGTCAATGATTGCTGCTGCTGTTCGTGTTGAAGAACCAGCCGGAAAAGGACTTACTCTATGCTCAGGGGAGGTTTGTTGGTTTTTCAAGTGAAGTTTCTGAAGACTCAAAAGATACCATTCACATGTTTAGGGGAAGCTGAATGAAGAAAAAATGCAGAGCAGTCACAACGAGAAATTCAAGAATGCCAAGATAGAGGTTTTCAACATTTTTACCCTCTGAAGATACATGCTAGTCAAGACAGTTACTGATGATCCAGCAAGGACTCGACATATCTCTAGAAGGAGCAAGTACTTGAGAATCCTCCTCTCATTACTTGTTTGTCATTTGAAGTCCAAGCTGATGCTGATTGAGAGAAAACTCCCAGAACTCGACCGTTGCTGCCCAATGAAGATCGTTCAAGAAAAGAATCTTCACCAACCCATGTTCAAGCCAAGGAGAAGACTGAAGTCTGAAGATTGAAAGTAGAAGATATTTAATAGCACAAGCCAAGGGGAAGATTGTAAGGACCAAGATTTGTGGCTTGTGTATTAAATCATCACTTGGCGGAGTATTCTGAAGGCCTATGTGTTAGATTTGGTGAAAATAAGCTGAGTTATGGGTATATTGGGTCATTGGGCCAATTTAGATGTGGTTGGACTCAATTAAACAATGTTTAGATGGAGTTTAGTTGGCCTATATGGTCAAAAACGGGAATTAGTGGGTAATTAGGGTTACCAAAGATAGATTAGCTTGTTTCCCAAGCTAAGTTCCCCCTATATAAGGATAGCTAATCTAGGGGTTTAGGGTTGCTGATTTTGGGTGTTCTTGTACTTGGTGTTTCACGAAATTCTCCTTGAGAATTTCGTTTAAGGTGTTGCAATCCAAGGTTGTCTATTCAAGTGATTCTCAATCGGTTTGTGTTTATTATTGTTTTTCATTGCTTATTTACTTTATTAATCGATTGTTCTTGAATCACCAATCAAACCGGATTCCGCACGGTCTTGATTGGATTAGATATCGCGTGAGGACTGTTTTCGGGACTTACACCAATGATAGTGTGCACCTTGCCCTCTGACGACTCTACTTCCACAACCTTCTTATCAGAGTGGATCTTGGCCCGATAGCGGGTCAACCAATCCATACCAAGTACAATATCAAATTCACTCAAGGCCATGGGTAACAATTCAAGATCAAATAAGGTATCATCTATTCTTAGTTGGCAACATCTTACAATTTCAGGAATGCTAATCTCCTGCCCACTAGCAATTTCTACAGCATAGGGTCTATTTAACGCATGTAAAGCACACTACAATTTGGGTAAACACGAAGTGGCCACATAACTCCTATTAGCTCAAGAGTCAAACAATATACTAACAAACGCATTGTTCACAGAGAACATACCAGATTTAACATCATCACTATTACGAGCCTCTTCAGCAGTCATGATAAATAGACGAGGTTTACCTTTTGGACCCCCGCTATCTCTACCCCGGTTTCTTTCTTTAGCAGCATCCTTGGGTTTTGAGCAGTCATCGATTTTGTGTCCTCTGTCGCCGCAGTTGTAACAGGTAGCAGGCTTTGTGCACTGATTTGCAAAGTAACCAACCGTATTGCACTTATAACATGTGGGCCTATCTCCCCTGTAGTCTCTGCCTTTCTCATCCCTGCCTTTCTTTCTATCTCCCCTACGATTTCGGTCACGGTCCCTTATCTTACCCTCAAACCTCTTACGGTGCCCTGACGATTCATCCCTTCTCCCAGATTGGCGGTTCCACTCATCACAGAGAGTGCCAGTCAAATTCATGGAAAATTTCAAAGTGTGAGGTCGAGAAGCTCTCACATCTGCCCTGATTACTGGGCTCAGACCATACAGAAATCGATGAATCTGAGTTTCTTCCTCCTTTGCCATATGAGGAACAAGGTTCAGCTGCTCATTGAACCTGTTAATGTACGACATGTAATCTGACCCCTTCATCTCCAAGTGAATAAACTCATTCTCCAACTTCTCAAATTCATTTTCTGGCAAAAACTTTTCCAACACTAATCTGCGGAACTTATTCCAACCCATCGAGTAAGTACTAGTCTTCCCTCTTTTGTTTAGTTCTGCTTTCCACAAGTTCAGAGCGGGTCCTTTAAATGATTGAGAAGCAAAATTGATTTTGTTTCTCTCCGCACACTCGCTGATATCCAGCGCGCTTTCAACCTCATCCAACCAGTTTAGTGCCTCAGTGGCACTTTTGTCATCCCTAAAGATTCCCGGTTTACTCGCCATGTATGTCTTGTAGCTGCAACCCCTCTAGTAGGCTTTTCGTTTCTCCTTTTGCTCTCTCTCTCTTCTTCACGCTCCTCAAAGCTGTCAAAATCTGAACTTTATTTGTGTCGCCTCTTAGGCTCGCTCCTCGAGCTTGCAGAAGACTCTTCTCTAACCCTTTTACGCATATGAGACCTCGGCTTTCGGGAACTTGCGGAGGATTCATCTCTCACTGTCTTGCGTTTTTCAGACTTAGATTTCCTATGATGGCTCAATTCGGTTCTTTCTCAAGTTCTAGATTTCTGTCCTTCAGGTTCAACGTGTTTCTTACCCAGTCTTTTCTCCTGAGCAACTAAGTTTGGGAATGCAGTTGCAATCCCGTCAGCAATTAGTTTCTGGAACCTTTCTTCCTGCTCTTTTTCTCGCCTCTGCTCAGAGGTTAGAGGGTTTTCATCAATACGCAAGGAGTTTTCGTCATCTTCATTATTGCTTTGTTCAACTGTATTCTTTCGAATATCACCACCGTTCTTGGGATCGTCAGTAGCATGACGTGTCCTTCTCGTAGTCCTGCTAGTAGTAGCCTTCGTCATCGACTAAAATTTGGACGAAATGCAATTAGAATTTCCACAAAGGTTCAAATGCGCGGAGGATACCTATCGGATACACCCGGAACAGGGGGCTCATGAAACTAAGCAGTATCATGACTATCAAGGGAAACAAAGGATAATGGAGTTCTAAGCAATTCCTACACATTAGGCAATCATTTACTCATAGCTTCAACAAGTTATACAATCCCTAGTGTAATCCAATCCACAATCAACAAATCACAACAACACTAGGATTTATTAAACCACAATGCCATAACAAGTCTTACACAAGTTCCTAGCATAAGGACTATGACCACAATATCCAGATCACAATACATTAACCACTAAAAGTACCATAACAACAACACAGATACAAGTCTGAAAGTACAACAGAACTACAACAAGTACAAACAGTTGTCAATCAAAACACATCTGAAACACAACCACAAGGTAGAATGACAAGAACCACCACGACCACAATCATCAACAACGATCGATCCTCAGTGCCTCTTCTTTTTTCCCATGCCAAATCCCATCCTAGCTGCCTCCCCAATAGCAGTGGATGCCTTCAATAACATCTTCGCCATACTCTTCTCTCTCTTCTTCGCCTTTGCGTTCTCTTATCCCAGTGCGCGGTTCCGCTCCACGAGAGCGGCAACATCAGGGGAGCTAGGTCCGGCGACCTCACGGTATGGAGAATAAGGAAATGGGTAACCAGGATCGGAAAGCGAAGAACGGTGAGGCTCAACATAGGGAACATATGAAGCATGGGGATAGGATGGCATCACATAAGGTGGGGGTGTTGGAGGATGAGCATAATAAGGGTCAACTGGTGGGGGATACATGGGGACATGAGCACTGTACGATCTCTACAGCGCTGGAAAGGAGTAACGATCAGAAACAAGGCCTACCTGTTGTACCTCTATGCGTGCAGCAACATAGGGATCATGCATATCGTGGGCAAACAGTGGGTATGGTGGGGGGGGGGGGGAAGGGTGTCTGGGAGCAATGGCGGCTGCAGTGGTGGCTGCTGTAACAATAGGGACCAACCTGTCACACCCCGCTGCGCCGCGCCCTGCCAGGCGCGGGGGAGAAGAGAGTGGGACCGGCCGCCCATATCAGAACACGCGGAAGCAAAGAGATAGATGCAAGATCGCAAGGTTAACACACACAAACGGACGACCTGTCCAATACAAAATCAATTACAGACCATAATGGACTTAATATGTTAAGTCTTAAGTAATACACATTAGTCTACGCCGAGGCAGAACCTAAGGCTACCAACACAGTCAAAAGAAAAGACAACAATAACAAAGGATAGTCATGACGGGGAACAAATCCCAAAATCAACCAAATCTACCAAATCAACCCCAATGGGTACAAAACCCAACTCATCCCTAACATCCAAACGTGACATCCACCCAAAGCTTTACTTACCTGCACATGAACAAAAAATACGTCAACAACAAAAGTTGTTGGTGAGTCGTAGCGCGTTTGACTCAAATCCAAGTTTCCACAAATCAAGGAACAATACTGTGCCTGTTATAAATTCCTATGATTAAACCAGCACTCCGGGGGTACGATCCTACGGCCGCACGCTTCCCTTTATGGACTAGGCATATACTCCATCACCCGACCCCTAATGGATCCAACAAACGGGTATGAGACACCTTGATCTACCTCTACAGCTGTATTTGTGCAATATATGTCTTTGTGGCCTAACACTAAGCCCAAATTAACCATACTAATCAACATGAACGTCTCGTAACATGTGAGTTTAAATTTATAACACGGTAACAAAAAAATAAAGCACAATAACAAACAAACAAGCAAAAGTTTGACATGGTTCATGTACACCCCAAAACGTTAAAAAGGTAAAGTAGGGGAAAAGCTATCAACTCATAGATAAACAAGTGGTGGATCAAACAAACGTCACAGGGCAGGAGAATCCAAACGTCCAAGTGTATCAAAGTGGCAAGTCTATTATAATGATATATGCATAGTTATACAGAACCTATCCGCAACTATAAACGCTTACGCAATTTGTAGCAACAATAACTAAACAAACGAGAAGTTTAACAACACTCCCGGAAACATACCGCGCGGACAACAAACACCCAATGAGATCATAGGGCCCCACCGGGAAGTGAAATATCTTTACTAGAAACCAACATGCCCATACTCATGAAAATAACCAAACCGGGTCGCTCGATATTTCCCAAAACACAAAACAAAATAAAACAATAAAACTGTCCAGGGATACATGAGGACCGCGAGCAAACTAGAAAAACACTCCATGCGGTCCTCATGGGTGGTCAACAGACCACGTTGACTTTCCAGGCTATGAGGACCGCGAGCAAACCAACAAACGAAACCCATGCGGTCCTCATCGACTATTTTGTCATTTAGTGAATTTTTCTCAAAATTTGATTTTTGCTTGTTTCGACAACGGGTTTTATCCCCAACATTTCCAGTAGCCAAAATATAAATTCTTAGGCCTCCAGGCCGTGTCAAACTCCCGTTATAAATCCCGGTTTGATCCGAATTGTCACACCCCCAATTTCCACTAACGGAGTTTTACCGTGTGGGGTGTGAGCCAGACCAGGACCCGAGTCATTAGTTACATCAAACATAAGTTAAGGGTTTAAAATATAAATATATTTCCAAACGGGAAATATCAAACCAGAGTTTAAAAATCCAGCGGAAGCATATTAAAGTAATGTCGCACAAAACAAGCGCCTATTAAGTAAACAACCAGTTTAAGTCTAAGTTTTGAAAATGTTAAACACAGATTCCCAAAATAAAAGGTTTAACCAGCGTACGTACCCCAAAAATCCGATTCTCCTAGCGTCCTGCAAAGCATGCATAAGAGCAAGTGTCAACTAATGTTGGTGAGTTCACATAAGCACATAAGTATAACTAGTATAGTTATGCAGTACGAATACAACAGTTTTTATTCGTATATAAGCATGTATAGCGAGCCTAAGTTCATGTAACTAAAACGTTCGCAACCGAAGCTGACCAATTAGTTGTAGGAATAATTCCTTACGTGTTTTGCCTTCCCCGTGTCTACTCGATCACGGTAAGTTAGGCTGACATTGTCCTTAGTCCGACCGCCAGTCGCGTGGTGCATCTCGTGCCCGCTGAGTGGGGTTTGTCAGACCCCAGTAGTACTACCCAATATCCCCTCGCTATTTGCTATTAACGGTTCGATAAGTAAGGACTTTCAAAGATAAAGCATTTCACGTGAACATGTTATATATACTGGATTTCTACTTTAATCATACATAATAGTTGTCGTGTTATCACCCTAACCCTAATTATAACTTTGGATCCAGAAAACAGTGGGTTAACTAAAACCAAAAATACATATATATTGGGCCAACAATTTGGGCCAAACTAGAGAATAACAAAACACGTCACAAAACACAAAACATGCATTTATAATAAAAGGGTCGCCCGTAACACACAATGGAACAAAATAAGAATTAACATGTAATTCGTTTCGCAATATGGAACCAAATCGAAAATGTGAACCACCGGTTATGAAAACACCGGTTCTGATTTGTGTGCGGTGATCGTGGCTCTGATACCACTGTTAGGTTTTACAGTGGGTATCCGAGTTGCCCGTTAAAGTTTTAAAACAAATAATTAATGAGATTATATATTTAAAACAGATACGCAGCGGAAAACTAGTTTTACAATGCGAATAAATAAAACCGATAAGAAGATCAGATCACCGTAATACACACAAACACAGAAAATAAATAAACGTATATCTAGTTTAAACGAGTTAGATATACCTTGGCGGGATCAGAAAAATCGTTCGAGACACCGGGATTCAACAAACTTGCGCTAGGTTGAACAGACACACCCGACTCAAATCTGTTAGTCAAGTCTTCGACAACTTGCGAAGATGACGGTGACTTCGGCATCGACCGCGACAACATAAAGTGAACCGTTGGCGGTGGCGGAAACGAAATGACATCGCGTATCGCGTCGTAAAAAACCGAAAACTCTGCGGTGCGCGAAGCTGGGATTGATCTGAAGATCAAATCACCGGCGTCGCATGGTGGCGGCAGAGGCATGGCAGCGACGGCGGCGTACAGGGGCGCCGGCCACCTGGCAGGTTTCATGGCGGTGGCGGTCGTAGTCGCAAAGAGCGGCTTCGGTTGCGCTGGTAAGACCAAGACCACCTCACGGTGGTCCGCCGGGGGAGACGTGACAGTGGTGGCAGCACCCTCCTCGGTGGCTCGCGCACGGGCTGCAACGGTGCCGGCTTCCAAGCGGGTGACAGCGGCGACTAATCGTTGATCCATCGGAAAAAACAAGGCGGCAACGACGAGGTGGATGGTGGTGGTCGACGACGTTCCGAGGGAGAGAGAGAGAGAGAGAGGCGGCGACGTGTTTAGGAGAATGGGATTAGGGTTTCATCTAATCTCCTATGTCATCCCTCAATGACACCTTCTTCGCCTTTTAAAACCCTATGGGATTTTAGCAAGTAAAAGCCCAATACGAGTCATCATGCGCAACCAAATAAAAGTTAGTAGTCAATCCGGTGACAACAAAATTAATTCATCTTTTATGTAAACCGTTTTACGATTATTTTTGTTTCGTCACTTAAAATAAATAATATTTAATTATTTATTTTCTTGTTCGTTTGCTAATTATATATATATATATATATATATATATATATATATATATATATATATATATAGGGTTAGGTTCAAATGAGAACTTTTTATTTTGAAAACTTTTGAGAACTAAATCTCAACCACAAATTTCAGGGGGGACCACTACAATTCATGGGAGAGGGGATACATGTAATAAACATGTGGCTCAAATTAGTTCTTTTTAGTTCTCAAATTAAATTGGTTCTCAAATGATCCTCTCCCTATATATATATATATATATAGGGAGAGGATCATTTGAGAACCAATTTGGTTTGAGAACTTTTGAGAACCATTCTAAGCCACTAGTTTATATATATGGAAATCCCCCATGAATTTGAATGCTTCCCCCCTGAAAATTAGTGGCTCAGAATGGTTCTCAAAAGTTCTCAAAAGAAAAAAGTTCTCATTTGAACCTAACCCTATATATATATATATATATATATATATATAATCAGACTTTAGTTCGTTGACCCTGGTGTAACTCTTACGGGTCTACACCGGGTCGGTTACGTTAACGTCGGGTATGTTGACCATTTGACACGATTAGACAATCCACTAAGTGATGAGTTGGCTACGGATATAATCCTCAACTCGTTGCCCAAGTCATACGACCAGTTCGTTCTGAACTTCAATATGAATGGCATGGATAAGTCCATCACATAGCTGCATCAGATGCTTAAAACTGTTAAGGTGAACATTCCACCAAAAGTTGGGACTAGTTCAGTGTTGATGGTTCGAGATGGTTGTATTGGTAAGAAAGCTAAGAAAACCAAGGGCAAGAAAATCAATGGAAAGGGCAAAGGCAAGAAATCAGAAACTCCCAAGGCAAATCCTCAGAAGGATGCCAAGTGCTATTTTGATGAAATAGGGCACTGGAAGAGGAATTACCCCAAATACCTGGTTGTAATGAAGCATAAGATGCTATCAATTGCAGGAGAGTCCGCAGTTATACATGTTATCGAATCATTTTCCTTTTCTAGAACTTCATGGGTGTTAGATATTGGATGTGGTACTCATATTTGTAATGATTTGCAGGGACTACGAAGAGTTAGAAATGTGAAGCAAGGTGATCTTGAACTGGACATTGGGAACGGGCAGAAAGTTGTTGTCAAAGCCATAGGTGATTTTAGTATTTATTTACCTAGTGGCCTTTCTCTTGTTTTGAGCAATTGCTATTTTGTGCCTAGTGTGACGAGAAACATCGTTTCTTTATTTGCTTTGAAAAGACAAGGTTTCAAGTACACTTTTCATAATGATAATGATTTCATTTCTGCATATTTGAATGATATGTTCTATTTTGAGGCTAAACCGCATAATGGGATCTATGAGATAGATACCAGTGATAACATGTCATACAATATATCCAATAAACGTGCTAAGACTAGTGTCAATGACACGTTTTGATGGCATTGTAGACTAGGTCACATAAACAAGAATCGCATCAAGAAACTCCAGACTACGGGGATTTTAGAATCCACTGGTCCAGAGTCTTGTGAAACATGTGAGTCATGTTTAAGTGGCAAGTTTACTAAGTTTCCCTTTACCAATGTCGGTGAAAGAGCGAAAGACCTGCTGGGCCTCATACATACTGATGTGTGTGATCCTTTCAGGATAATGTCTAGAAATGGAGATAGATACTTTGTTACTTTAATTGAAGATTTCAGTAGATATGGGTATCGCATGCGACATAAACACGATACCTTTGAAAAGTTCAAATAATATCATAACGAAGTACAAAATCAGCTCGGTAAAACAATAAAAGCACTTCAATCAGGTTGAGGTGGCGAATATCTGAGTGTGGATTTCGATGAACATCTAAAGGCGTGTGACATCATATCCCAGCTCACCACACCAGGAACACCACAGCTTAATGATGTGTCCGAAAGAACAAATCGAACACTGTTAGATATGGTTCGATCAATGATGTGTCGTACACACTTGCCACACTCCTTTTGGAGTTTTGCTCTTGAAACTATTTCCCGATTCGTGAATCTCGCTCCTACGAAGAAGGTAGATAAGACACCATATGACATATGGCATGGGAAACATCCCAAATTATCTTACCTTAGAGTATGGGGATGCAATACCTAGGTTCCAAATGAGTCTTCGAACAAACTTGATCCCCTCGGCGATAAAGTTCTTTTCGTTGGTTATTCCTGAAAGGTTGGTTACTATTTCTACAACCCTGCTGAAAATCTAACTTTCAATAAACATAGAGGAACATTCTTAGAGAATGAGCTCCTGCAACGTGGGGATGGAAATAATCAGGTAGATCTTGAAAAAGTCCAAGAATCGCTTGTAACTCAACCTGCAATCGGTACAATCATTCAACAAGATGTTCTTGAGCGTGAACCCAAAAGGATTCAGGAACCGATAATAATGCAAGGCGTCCGCAAAAGTACTCAGGATCGTCATGAACCAAAATGTAACATTTACAAAATACCCGATTGAGAAACCCGACCCATTTTGAACTTTCACGATTTATCGATTTGCAAGTTATTACGAACCGGAAGAATTTTCGGGTATTAATACCCTAATTAATGGATCTAAATGATTAATAATCAATTTTCGAAACTGAATACTTAATTTCAATCAACTGGAATCAAATTGGATGTCTCAAATTGAAAATAAAGCAATTCCGGGTTTTTACGCGATTTCGGTACGCGATCTGTCATTTACCGGGAATCACGTATTTAGTCATAGTATATCAATTTCAACATTTTTATGAGTCTAATAATCAATTATCATGTCACGAGTCGTCACACACTTGATCGAGTCGCAAATCATTGGTGAATTGCCTAAAACCGATACGTACGCCAAAACTGACCAAAATTGCATGTTTTGACCTACCTTGCGCATACGTTTGAGTTACGTGACATATTTGTTATCATTTTGAGTGGATTTAATCTTATGAACATGATGGGACCCTTAATTGAGGGATTTGGGAAGAAACGGGACTTAAAAACATTGAAAAACGAAGAATCGAGCACGCGAATCGTGAAATTGGCAAATAATAACCAGACTGTCATTTCAGGGCGGTACACCCAGAATTTATTATTTCAGGGCGGTACGCCCATGGTCATTTTTGGTAGAAACCCTAAATTTCGGGTATTTAAGCATCATTAACCTCTTTAGCCCCCATTTTCCTCCCCCAAATCACTCCTAAACGACCCTAAACGGCTAGAAATCCTAGAGATCATCTTCCTTCAAGATTTGAGGTCCAAGATCAAGGCTTTATTGTTTTGGATCAAGCTAAAATCACCTCTTTCGGTATGTGATCTTCAAACTATGTTGTAGCAACTGGAATCTTCTCTTCTACCCCCATCAAGATCTGAACTTTATATAATATTTGGCATGGATCTAGATTGTATTTGATAGATATAGGGTTTCTATGAGTATATATTCCACCTTTTTGAATGATTTTGCCATCTCACTTGTCCATGATGAAATCTCTATAGATCTAGGTTTTTCATGCAATTTGATGTATAGATCTTCATAAAAGTTGTGATTTTGATTATGGATCTGAGATTAGAACATGATGAATCATTGATATGTTATAGATCTTGGGTTTTTTGATAAAGATTGGATTTTTATGTGTCAAAATGACTAGATCTATGAAAAGCATGTCATATAGGGTTAAATCTAGGGATTTTCTCACCAAGATTTCATTTTTATGTTTCAAATGGACTTGATCTACTTCATGAATGTTGTTTAGGACCAGATCCATATGTTATGATCATCAAGGTTGGGTTTTTTGAGTTAAAATGACTAGATCTCAATATGTGTGTCATCTAGGGCTAGATTTGTGTGTCATAATCATCAAGATGTCATTTTTACATTCTAAAATGTTTAGATCTATAATATTCTTGATATGAAATGTTAGGTCTATATGTGAGATCATCAAATTATGTACTTTTATGTGTTGATGAAGTTAGATTCACCCATGCATGCTAATTAGGGTTTGTTTTATGCCTAAAATTTGACTATCATGCTAGATTTGACTAATTCATGGTAGGTTTGACTAGGTCCATGCTAGATTTATATAGATACATATAATCCATGGTAAATTATGTTAGATCTGGTCTTGTATGTTAAAATTTGTTTTACCTTGATTAATTACCATGTTGACTTATGTTTGACCATGCATGACCATGTTTGACCATGTTGATTTATGCTTGATCATGTTTGACCATGTTGACTTATGCTTGACCATGTTTGACCATGTTGACTTATGCTTGACAATGTTTGACATTTCATATTAGTAGTCAAAATAGGACTCTTTGACCTTACCTTTAGCCTAGGATTGGACCCTTACCGTACGTATCATCTCACCGAATCACCATCGAGTCGTCGAGTCGGTTATGTCGTGAATTAAATTATTTATACATTTAATTAAATATTTATTTATTCTTCCTCTATCTCGGTAGTCATCAAGATTATCATCGGGTCTATCTTTCTTCATTTCGTGGTGTTAGTTCTCTCAGATTGTGTCTCCTCCACCATGTGAGTATTCATAGCCCCTCTTTCATTTCATTGTTTTGGGGTGCAACATGTATCGTATTCAAAACCCTTACTCGATATTCTTTACTCAAATACTACATGCGAACTCTATGTTGTTATCTGTGATCTAGTATGTGAACTTGTGTGTGATTTGTGTTATGTTGTGGTTGGACTCATACTCATACTCATACTCGTGTGACATTAACTGTAAAAAGCCGAGGTTACGGTAATAGATCTATTGACTTGACAAGCCCACTAGGCCTGCCTTGGCTTGGGCGCCTTTTAATTGGAAACCTTGAGGTCAGGGTTGGCTCATACTGCTTAGTTACTATATCTCATTCACTGGTTTGCCTTACTCGATTGCTATTAACTCATTGACTTGCATGTTTTTAATCTATATAGTATACTAAACCTATGTTTACTAACCAACTATTCGTAGTTGACCTTTATTTTATACATGTTGCAGGATTGATGTTAGTTGATGACTTCTTGCTGATGACACCATAGGATCGCATGCAGACTTAGTGTGACCTAATTAAACAAGTTGATTTGTTTCATTGTTGTTGAATTATACCACGTATTGTATTAATTACTTATAATTTATGAATTGGATGATTAAGAATATCGCAACATTAATTAGTGTTGTGTGCATCTGGACAATCATCGCGCCCCGATATCTTCCGCCGTCGGTTGGGGTGTGACACAAAAAGGTATCTAGGATTTCATGATGTTCTGATAGTTAATCAGGAAGAACCCGTTAACTATAAAGCTGCAGCCTCAGGTTCTGAATCCATGTATGACTAACAAGTATGGGATTTGGTTGAACTGCCACCCAATAGTCGTGTTGTAGGAATTAAATGGGTTTTCAAGTTGAAAACCGACATGGATGGCAATGTGCAAACCTATAAGGCTAGGCTAGTTGGAAAATGATTTATTCAGACTCAAGGTGTTGATTATGAGGAAATCTTTTAACATGTAGCCATGCTTAAATCTATTAGGATTCTACTTGCCATAGCTACATATTATGACTATGAAATATGGCAGATGGATGTCAAGAGCGCGTTTCTAAATGGACATCTTGATGAAGATGTCTATATGAAACAACATGACGGTTTTGTAGATCCGAAGAACCCTAATAAGTTATGCTAGTTGAACAAATCCATTTATGGATTAAAGCAAGCATCTCGAAGCTGGAATCTTCGTTTTGATTAGAAAATCAAAGAGTTCGGTTTTGTCAAAAACGAAGATGAGCCATGTGTTTACAAGAAGGCAAGTGGGAGCTTTGTTACTTTTCTGATCCTATATGTAGATTACATATTGCTCATTGGAAACAATATACCTATGCTTCAAGACGTGAAGTTTTGGTTGAAGAAATGTTTCTCAATGAAGGATCTTGCTGATGCCGCTTATATTTTAGGAATAGATATCTATAGAGATAGATAACTAAGCCAAAGTACATATATTGACAAGGTCATACCACGCTTCTTAATGCAAGATTCCAAGAAAGGACTCTAGCCCATGGCACACGGAAGCGTGCTTAATATGCATTAATGTCCTAAGACGGACAAGCAGATAGAGGATATGAAAATAGTTCCATATGCATCTGCAATCGGTTCCATAATGTATGCCATGCTATGTACTAGACCACACATGTCATACGCCCTAAGTATGACAAGAAGATAACAACAGAATCCTGGTGAGAGTCACTGAATTGCTGTGAAGGGTATCCTTAAGTACATGAGAATGACTAAAGATATGTTTATGATACATGGAGGAGTAGAGGAAGAACTTGGTGTAAGATGTTACATAGATGCAAGTTTTCAGACAGACCCAGATGATTCTTGATCGCAGATGGGATATGTCTTTACCTTGAACAGTGGAGCGGTTACTTGGAAGAGTACCAAGCAGTAAGTAGTAGCGCAATCTACTACAGAGTCAGATTACATAGCGGCGTCTGAAGCTGATAAGAAAGCTGTTTGGATGAAGAAGTTCATTGTTGATCTCGATGTCGTGTCTAGCATACAATAGCCGATCGAGATGTTTTACGACAACACTGGTGCTATTTCTCAGGCAAAGGAACCAAGGTTGCATCAAAGCACGAAGCACATCCTACGGAAGTTCCATTATATACGCAAGATTCAAGAACGTGGTGACATCATAATAAGCAAGATTCATACTGAAAATGCGTGAGCATCGGATCGTCTACTCGATCTAGCTAATCGGACATCGAAACGTAATTAACCGATTGTTTTATTGATCAAACAAGAACAATTACAATCAGTAAACACTCAGAATCAGACTCAGAGAAACACACTCAGAAACACACACTTAAGATTTGCTTACACGCTCAGAACTACTAAACACAAAGACCAAACAACTATATATACACGACCGGCCGAACTCCCTCCGAACCCCAGGTTCGGCCGGTCCGAACTTCAGGTTCGGACCTAGTTCGGCCAACCCTATATTGGCTTGAACTTGGTCTTCATTTGATACTTCACACGACGCACATTTCATGTATCAACAAACTCCCCCTCGTCGTGTGCAGTATCCTCCTCTAAATTCTTCAACATCATCAAAACTGTATTTCAATCAAGCTCCCCCTCAAGATAAGATCTCGTTCGTCCAATGAGATGAATCTTCGAACAAACTCCTCCTCAACTCGATCGTAGCTCAGTCTTGAATACTTGATGACATTCAGTTTATCTCTGGTCCTTATCAACTAGCTTCAGAAGACTTGAAGTTGTGATCACTTACACTATAGCATCCTGCATCAAACTTAAATAATCTTGGCGCAAAACGTCTCTTTGAGACTCCAAGATATGATTTTTGAAAATGGATTTTATATCACATGTTGATCAGATCGAAAAGAAAAAAGAAATAAAATCTTTTTGGCTTTTTGAAAAGTTTATATCAAAACAAACCTAAAATCTTTTTGAGTTTTCAAAGTTATGCTGAAACACACCAAAAATCTTTTTGTACTTTTCTCGATAAGAAATAAAATTGTAATACAGAATCAGACACTATTTTTGGTATGAGAAAGATCACTATATGGGATCATATTGATCATAACGCACTGAACTACACTTCAATTTCAATTAATTGAAACACACAAGTCATGTCGATTGCCGGTATAATTTGTCCATCTTAAGCTCAAACAGAATCATACTCATAACATTTGGATATGTTAAGGTATTGATTAGATTTGCATTGACCAGTGTACCCCACACTATCAGACATATTCAGACATTTTCTGTTTTACTTTCTTTTCCTTTTGTGTGATAGCATTTGTGAAATTTCACATCACATAGAATTTTTCATGATACAGTCAACTGTGTTCCATGCAAAAAGAAATAAGAACGTTAAATCGTCTACCTTAAGGTCGATCTTTCGATACGCAAATAAGGCCTCGGATTTAACAAAATAAGAAAAGTAAAACAAGTTGAATTTGTATAACTCAACAACAATCAGGTCGGTACTCCCATACACGCAGAGAAAGTCCGATGAGTTATACGAAACACCAAAGAAAATAAAGCAGAACGTCAAACGAACAACAATCAGGTCGGTCTTTCGACACGCAGAGAAAGTCCGATCGTTTGACAAAATAAAGAAAATCAAACAAGTTTAAATCTTTGCAAAATGAACGCATGTGTACACAGTAACTTCTCATTACTCTTTTCACACTTATTTTTCTTTTTGTGTCATGAAATACGCATCAAGATGTTATCCACATGGTCAAACATTAGTATTTAGTGTATATCACATCTGAATACTTTCAGATTTGTCGAGCCTACCAAGCACATCAAACAATGATCTTATGGCTCTTTCATCTACTCTATCCATGAGTCAGATACGTATGCCAATGTACCATCATCTCCCAATGATCAATTTCTCACCATTTTATATTATGCATGTATTCACCTTCCTTCCATGACATGCTCAATTAATCCCCCTTACTCACAATTCTCCCCCTTAAAATGAAAACTCTATTTTTGGATTTTCATTTTACACAAAAACAAGACTCTATTTTTGGCTTTTTGGAGAAAAACTTGCAAACAAATAAAGTTGATCAATCAACACGGATATTTTGCAGTGTTAAAATTCAGAAAATTTTGCATGTTAGAAAAATATAGCATGAAATTTAAATTAAGCAGAATACTCCTCCATCAACAACTTTTCAATCGTCGATAGGTCTTCTAGAAGTACCTGCACACTGGTCAAACTGATTAGTTCACAAAGGACCCGAAGCGGATCGCTTCTGGTCGACCAGTGTCCTGGTTTTGCTTTGAAACCACTTTAGGTTTCCATTCTTGGTGTTTTGGTAATTCAGTTTTTGACGAAACAGGCATAGGTGACTGTGATGATGAACCTACATCATGAGCTTTTGAAAACATTGGAACAAAACGTTTTTGTTTATGATAAAATGTAGGCTCAACTTCATCAAAAACTCTGCCTTGTTCATCAAAAAACTTAGTATTGGCAGATTTACCAAAAACTGGTTTCTTGTGAAACCTTGACTTCGATTCAGCAGAAAGTGGACAATCTTTTGCCATGTGCCCTGTTTGACGGCAAACATAACATAAACGTGTGGATTTGTCCCACTTTTGATGTACCTGTGACGAGCACACATGAATATCTCTAACATGATCAGAAAGAGAATCATATACCTGATGACGATGATCATGCACCCATTGAGAAGTTGGGCTACGAGATTGAGAACTTGCAGATGAAATATCAGCTTTCACAAAAACTTCTGAAATCTTCCGAGCATCAACGCAATGAAGAGGAAATTCTTTGTCAGAAAACAATTGATCAGAACCCTTGAGTTTATAAAACCGCTCGGGTTGAACCTTGTCTGCTTTAAAGACATTCTTCTTTACTTGCTTCATTTTAAGTTTCTTCAAACTCTGTGCTTCAGATGCTGGAACCTTCTCAACTCGAACCTTCTTTTCATGAAATCCCAGACCAACTTGTTTACCAGATATCTTCTCCTCAGAATTTGAACTCTGATGTCCATTCTTAGCCAATCTTGTGAATTCAGCTTTCATATCAGTGATTTTCTTCTGATCATAGAAAATAGTCTCATCAATTTCAGGTTGAGACTGAATCTTTTCACTTGATGTAGCCGATTTCTCATTATCAGCAGAGAACGAACCCGAAACAAACTTCGGTGCTAGAGGAATTTCAGATTTCAAAACCTTTTTCTTGTTCGTCTTGTTTTTCTTCTTTTGCACAACCTTTGCTTCTTCAAAAGTAGCAGATGAAGTCTTTGAATAGTCAACATCCTCAACATGTTCCTTCACTTCTTTGAAAGCTTCCTTGATATGAGCAGGAGGTGATGCAGTTTTATCAAACATTCTTTCAAAATTTGCATCATTTACTAAGAAGCTTGTGAAAACTTGAGAATTTGAAACGTTGTTGAGAAGTCTTTTAGCATCAAGAATTTGAATTTTGAGATCAGAAATTTGCTGTTGAGCTTCTGCAAATTCCTTTTCTTTAGCAATCAAACGCTTGGCAACTTTGTGAGTTTCAAATTTTTGTAAGCGAAGATTATCAAGTCCTTCATGTAACTCCTTCTTCAGTTTAGCTTCATTTCTCTTTTGAATTTCCAGATTTGCAGTTTGCACCTTATTAACTCTAATCAACTCCCGCTTCTCATCCAACAACTTTTCCATATCAACTTGATATGCTTTAATTGTAGCATCAGATTCTTCAACTCTCTTAGTAAGCAGATCAAGCTTGACCTTGGATTTGTCAAACAAATTCTGGAAATCATTCGCTGCATCTTCTGCCTCTTCCTTCCATTTCTTCACTTCTTGCATCAATTTATCCTTTTCTTCACAAATCTCAGCTTTTGAAGTTTCAACACTTTTCTTATCTTGCTTCAAAACATCTATAACTTCATTCAACATTTTGATTTCAGTTACCAAGCCCTCATTCTTCAAAACCAACTCTGTTTCATGTTCTTTAGAAATTTTCAATTCAGAATTAATCACATCAAATGCCTCAGACAATTGTTGAACCTTCTTTATCAACAAAGCATTTTCCTTCATTAGACTTTCCAAGTTTTCAGCAGATTCATAAGAACTTGGAATTGAACTAGTATCAGAACTAGTATCCGAACAATAATCTTCTTGTAAATCATGAGTGACTATTAAGGCTGATGAATCATATCCAAAATGTTTACCCCAATCAATAGCACCATCTTTTTGAACTGTCAAAGCTGTTGTCTTGCCTGTGTTACTTGTAGATGGTTGAGTAAAACCAGGTTTGGATGATTGTGGAGTATCAGATTTCTGTTGACATTCTTTGGCAAAATGTCCAAGTTGTTGACATTTATAACACTTTAACTTTGACTTGTCGAAACCCAATTTGTCACCAGAAATACGTCTTCCATGTTTCTTAAAAAACCTCTTTGACCGTTGACATAACATAGCATATTGCCAAGAAACATCCAATTCAGTCAATTGATCATCATCAAGTTCATCAAGGTCCTCACTAGTTAACTTTGCATCAGCAACATTTTTGAGAATCAAACCAAAAGATGATGAAATCAATGCAGAAATCATTTTGGCACAATCCTCCGTTGATTCAGCTGAGAAAGCACTTTGAGTTGAAATATTTGGAATTGTGAAATTGCAACCTCTTGAAGAATTATTATCAGAATTTCCTGAAGCTCCAACTAGAAAAGCAACACTTGGTGCAGAATTTAAATTTGGTTTAGCTTTAGCATTCATGCTTGCTGAATTTTCACCATGATACAATTCCAGATTCTGTAAAGTTACACTTGACTTTTTGTTGTTTAACATTTCCATTTCCCGAGCATGAAGTTTTCCAGTAAGCTCGTGAAATGTTAAAGCAGAATAATCCTTGTCATGAGTGAGTAGCAAAACATAATTTTCCCACTTTTCAGGTAAAGCTTCCATGATCTTTTCCTTTAAATCCGCATCAGATTTTTCAATTCCAACAACCTTCAATTCACTAATCAAATGTGAAAATCTTGAAACTAGAGCAGTGATGTTTTCATTGTCATAATTCTGAAAATTATCGAATTCTTTGGTTAAAACTTTCTTTCGACTCTTCTTATAATCAGCATTCCCTTCACATCGTGCGGATAGAGCATCCCATAATTGCTTAGATTTCTTGCAAGTGCTAAATTGATGAAGTAATTCAGTAGGTAAAGCCATAGTAAGATAACCATAAACTTTCTTTTCAAGCTCATAACTTTTTCTTTCAGCATCATCAAAATCTTCAATTTCCTTAGATTCTCCATCCTCTTTTGGTTTTTCATACAATTTCCTAATTGGAATCCATAAGTCAATATTATTTGTGCTGATATACGCTGAAAATCGTTTCTTCCAATTCTGATAATCTTCTAGTTTCAACAATTTGGGAACTTTCTGACTTGTTCCGATTTCATTGTCATAATTCATCATGGTCTGCATAGCACTTTGCATTGAGGCAAAAGCGTGAAATTCCGACATCGTTGAAAATTTGAAAAATTCTGATCTGTCCGAACTGGTCCGAACCTACTGTACCCTCCGAGCTTCCTCCGAACTAGTCCGAACTTCACCGAACTACCTCCGATCTCTCACCGAACCTCAAACTATCTCCGAACTTCAATAAAACTCCGAACCTAGACCGATCTGCCACCGAACTCTCGCCGAACACCTCCGAGCTACCTCCGAACCTCAAGTTCGGAGCAGTTACTCCGAGCTTGCCCAGTTACCTCCGAACTTCGAAGACATTTTTCGAAAACTCGCAAAAACGAACTGATTTTGACGAAACTCGATATGGTGGATCAGAAAATTCGATAGAAAATGGTTTAGGAACAATTTTGACACAAAACACACGTCAGAAATGATCGAAAACACGTAACGAAACACGAGAAAACTTCAAAAACGTTCAATAATCCGAGAATAGCAACCACAGATTAGTAGAGTGAACCAGAAAGCTCTGATACCACTTGAAAATGCGTGAGCATCGGATCGTCTACTCGATCTAGCTAATCGGACATCGAAACGTAATTAACCGATTGTTTTATTGATCAAACAAGAACAATTACAATCAGTAAACACTCAGAATCAGACTCAGAGAAACACACTCAGAAACACACACTTAAGATTTGCTTACACGCTCAGAACTACTAAACACAAAGACCAAACAACTATATATACACGACCGGCCGAACTCCCTCCGAACCCCAGGTTCGGCCGGTCCGAACTTCAGGTTCGGACCTAGTTCGGCCAACCCTATATTGGCTTGAACTTGGTCTTCATTTGATACTTCACACGACGCACATTTCATGTATCAACACATACAGATAAAAATCTGGTAGATCCTTTTACTAAGCATATGCCTCAAGTTAAACATGATGTGCATACAGATAAGATAGGTCTTAGATTTGCTAGAAAATGGATTTGATTTGTATTTGTAGTTTTGGTCCACTCAAATGTAAGAAAGGAATTTTAATTTTGGTTGAATTTTAATGGTTAAAAGGTTTCACAAACTATCATTTCAGTTTTTGATTATTAATACGTTAAGTATTTGTGAATACAAGAGTATTCTAAATATCCATAGTCGATCAGATATGTGGGAAAAAATCTGAGTGAAAGACTATTGTGAATTGATGATTAGTTCATGAGATGAATGCTCAAGTGAGTTGAGGATCATATTCACAAATATTTATTAGTAGAATAATATTGGACGTAATCCGCTCCAAGTTATCTTCATGGATCTGAGTCATAAGATATTTTGAAATTGGTAAGATTCGTTTATTCCTAGACCTGAGGTGCAAACTAGAACAACCGTGTGTTGAGGGTCATTCTTTGATCTTATCTAACTTTGTCTGTAACTAGCAGTAATAAGGGTAATTTTGGGAGTGATCTGATGCTTAATGGGAGTTGTTTGTAGCCAAAGGGAATTTGTTCTCTTAGTAAAATAAGAGTGGAACATTCTGGCGCCGTCGTTACATTTGAATTGGTAGAAAATGCATGGTCGTGCTCCAACTAATAGTAGTTCATTTTCACCACTTTCAAATTGGAAACGAAACTTGAAGTTGTTGAACAATATATTAATGATTATGATCCATCTCTCATGTTCAACGAGTGTTCGTAAAAGAGGAATAATAGATACTGTTATCAGAGGCTATAGTATTTTAGATGAATCAAAGAGTTGATTATCTCAAAAGCACTAGTTGACGATGATGACCGTCATACCTTGCTAGGGGCAGTGAGATGCAGCTAGGCATCCACCACTGTCTACGTTGAAGAACCTTATCGACGATTTTACAAAGTGGGAGTTTGTTGGTTTAGGTGTCCGATAGTCGGATAACTTCAATGTTACTAACGAGTTACGTTACAAAGGGTTACACTTTGGGCAACGAACAAGTAGGATGATTATTTATCCTACCACGATTAGATAGTAAACGAGATTACCAATGTGGTGGATGTCCTATATAAGAGTTAACTTGTTTAACATATAACTGCTTGTTATGGCATAACTGGTCTACGTTGAAGAACCTTATCGACGATTTTACTAAGTGGGAGTTTGTTGGTTTAGGTGTCCGATAGTCGGATAACTTCAATGTTACTAACGAGGTATGTTACAAAGGGTTACACTTTGGACAACGAACAAGTAGGATGATTATTTATCCTATCGGGATTAGATAGTAAACGAGATTACCAATGTGGTGGATGTCCTATATAAGAGTTAACTTGTTTAACACATAACTGCTCGTTATGGCATAACTGGTCGTTATGTTGTAACGGCTTGTTACCGTGTAACTGCTCGTTACGGGTAAAGTTTAGAACTTGTTAAAATTCGATTCTCCAGGGGTGGTTATTATAACTACATCCGAACTTGGAAAACAAGTTAGGTTTATCCTATAAATAGGACACAACCTAGAAACCCTAGAGGTTGTTGGAGGTTTTGATCAAGTTAGGAACTTGGAGATCAATCAAGGAGAAGGAGCGGCAGCCTACCCGCCATCCGCCTTCTATGCGTTGGATTGAAGCCGACGAGGAGCCGCCACCACCGCCATTAGGCCATCATTGGTTTCCGTCTACCGTCGCTGCTCGCGTTGGTTCTCGGATCCTCTTAAAACGGTATAAAGTTATTCCCTTTCTGTTTTCTATCTAGTTTCATATTACAAGTTGTTGTAATCAAAACCCTAATCGTGATCAACCATATCGCGAGGTTGTTTCGTTGAATCATCGTTTCCCGAATGGTTCTATCATGACTAGATTTGTTTTTACGAGCTGCCTAGATCTCTAGTGGGATCGGTTAAGAACCGACCTAGTGTACACGCTTCTGCTCATGACTTGTGCAACAAGTGAAACTAAAATTTTTAAAATCCGTACATTAAAATCCCAACACCCCCCCTCCCTTTTCCTTTCGGCTCACGACACACACACAACACAAAAATTTGTTCCCTTGGTTCATTTAACCCAAACCCAACGTCCCCCCCCCCTAACTGGTTTCTACCCTCACCCAAACACACCCTCAAGTCACTTGCTTCCATATATATAGAACATAACACACACTTCACTTTTACAGACCCTAACAAACACCTCCCACCACTCCTTCTCCTGTCCCTCCCCTTTATGGCTCTCTCTCTACTCTCTCTCAAGTTCTTTCTCAAGATCAAGCTCCCTCTTGTGGATCCAAGCACTCAAGGAGCATGTAGAATCTTTCTCACCATCTTTTCATCCTTATTTTTTATTTCTCCAAAGAATCAAGTAACTTTTCTTCATTTTCCTTCATGAAAATCTTACTAGATCATGTTTATTTGTTCATTTTTATGATCCTTGTACTCCCCTAGTCAAGTCTTGTGGTCTATGATAATCATTAGTGATAAAAGTTTTGAAAAATATAAACTATGTGTAATCTTTGATTATACACTTGTTTAGTTCCTAATAGAACATAGATCCATGGCATTGATGATGTTTTGTGTTGTTAGAATATGTTAGAAATTAGTTACTGCTTAAACATTTAGATCTACTACTTTAGAATGGTTAAGTATAGACTTAACCATGTTTAAAAACCCTAACCATGCTAGATTTGACCAAAATATCAAAACCCGATTTTGACATATCCGAAACCCTAGGGACTGTTTTTCACACTTTTTAAACAACTTTATTGAAGGCACTTTCCTTGGATATGACTTTAAGAGCCATGAAATCCCTAAACAACACCTTTAAAACCCTAAAACGACCCCTCAGGTCAACTCCGAATTTTGGACAGAAAATTCATGTCTAAAACAGTAAAATTAGGGACTATATTAGTGGTGAAACTTGGCTAAAAAGATCCCTTTTAATTAGAGCTAAAAATAGAGAAAAACCTGCTTGAAAACGGGTTCTTAACGAATCCGGAAACTCCATTTTTATAAAGATATGTCAAATGTGGTCAAATATGATTCGGAACACTTCTATAGGCCTAAAATAACTTAAGATACATTTACAAAGTATTTTGGAAACTTACAGAGTTAGAAAACGAGTCGCAGGGACAAAACTCTAAAAACCGGACGCGTACCGGCAAAACCGATAACTTAAAACTCTAGACCTAAGAACTTATATATTCTGTGGTCCTATAATAAATATAATATATTTTTATTTGTACAATCATATTTTTTTAATAATATTGGAAAATAACACCTAGTGGTAAATACTGATAAAATGCGCGTTTCGGGCTTTTTATCCTTTAACGGTCTTTGAAACCCTTTTGAGCCCATAACTTGTCATAATATCTATTGAACTAAATATTATCCATAAACCTCCTCATATCATAGGAAAATAATTATATATTTTGAGACTACATAAATCTTTATTTTTCGGAATATTATCGCGAATTCAGATATATATTGTTGATAAATATTTCCTTAAGTCAAATGATCATCAAACAAATTATTGAGTCACCATGAATTCAAGACTTGACCAACTAATTGGGAATGACTTAATTGTCAATCCACATCATAGACCATAAGTTGTCTTATATCTGATTTAGGACGGCTAGGTTATCTGATTATCACTATCTGTATTATCTGGAATTGCCGAGCTCAGGTTAGTCTCACATACCCTCTTTTAAATTGTTTTAAAAGCTTTTGGGAAAGAATTCATATAACTCTTATCATTCCTGACAAGTAGATAATTTGTTACCATTATTGATTCAATGAGCTATTCGTTTATCATGTCGTATTCATGTTGATTTATGTTATGATGAAAACCCCACTATTAATTGAATCCGATTAATTTCAAAAGAAACGGAGACTCGTGAATAGATCTATTAGGTTAACACCCTTATCCTGATTGGTCATATAATCCTGACTCCCATTGCTATAGTCAAGAGGGTACATACAGTTATATTTGTCATGCGGTAATCTTGGATAGAATACCATGAGTGGGTAAAACAGTTAGTTTCGGAATTCAAGGTCCATGGTAAAATAAATTTATAGTATCTCAACAAATTGTCAAATGGGTGAAAATCTTATGCCAATCGTTGTTGACAATAGCAGTTTTGATTTTACTTAAATCTGTGAAGTCACCAACTTTATGTTGACCTTTTAGTATGTGAATTCTCTCTCAGGTACTTGATCAGCCGCTTGCTTGTATGTAACTCTTTTGTGCATATCATTAGGACCTGTCATATCATTCGAAAATATTTTGAAGAAATGCCAGTCGTTTTTACTTGTGCCACCACACTATTTTGGCTAAAAATTACTTAAGTTGATTTAGCAAGATTTGAACCAAATTAGATTGTGAGGTTTGGTGCCTAGGATTAAGATACGAAAACGGTCTGTAAAAATCCTAGGACAACAGCTGAATTCCAGGGACAACAACCAAAATCCTGGGTTAAAATGTAGGTTTGATTACGAAATCGATTATAAAATTTAGTAACACAAATGAAACCTTGAATGCAAGTAACAACACCGGGAATTTTACTAGGGAAAAGCCCTTAGCCCTTAGATGTCTCTAAGGCACCGCCGGCATAAAAACCCCGGGTAGCGATAACACACGCTACCAATTTATTGATCATGTAAATGTTTGAGTATAGTGAGTAAGCAGAGAATAGAATACGAGAATACAATGAGTAAAGCTCGAGTGAGCTGAATAATAAGTCTAAACTTCCTATTTTACTCCTAGCTCTTCAACAACTTGTCTGATATTCCAGGGATCTTCTATTCAACGTCTCTTTCAGTTGGTTGACGGAGTTTTCAGCTAACAACCTTTGACCACGTGCGAAATTAGTCTTCAGCTTATTCCATTCGACCGTTGGTAAACTTCGTCAACCTGTCCTTGATCAGATATAGGCACAAAATGCATTAGTAACAATGTCCTAGCATGCAGGGTCATTTCCACATGCTGGGTCATTCGTATAATATGAGTGACCCTGGATCATACTCATCATGGGTCATAATAATGTATGACAAAAATAAAGTAAATACGAACTTCCCTGGATTATGATGACATCCTGGGAGATTACCTCAGTTCTGACGCATTCAGGGTTGTTCAGTGTTACCTGTTAAATTTTGGCTCATACAATTCCTGGGTCAATCCTGCCTTAATCCTATATCTGTACCCTGGATTACCAGCTGAAAATTCAGGGTATAACAATTGCCCCCAAATTTTCGCAAGTTGTAGATAAGTATTACAGCTGTGAAAATTTCAAATTAGAGTCTAATCCACGTCCGTTTGATCGTGTCCGTTAATTAAGGATCCATTGCGCCATGTCGTCGGGTAACATCCTATCACCCCTGCAACTTCTAACCTCCTTAAATATCAGCTTTAACCTCTCCCCTCTTCCCATTAACTTTTCAAGAGCAGAGGTTTCTATCGGCGTTTCCGGCTTCCGACTCTCTCCGATCAGGTAACTATCTCGTTCCAGTTCTTTCTTTTCTTTCTTTCCGATCATGACTCGCAAGAAGATTCGATCGGAAACCTTGGCCAAAAAGACAGGTATCGAGGATTTCTTCGATCAAAACTACCTTCAGAGTCGGGAACTAGAAACCTACACCTTCACCAACGCCGACATTGCTGCATTGTCGTTGTCGGGTCTTCTTCCCCCTACCGCTGAAATCAGACCCTTCGATAGAAGGCTTAGGTCAGATTTCAGCTCCGAAACGTGGGTTTGCTTACCATTCACCCCTTTCTCCATGGGTCTGTCTTTTCCTTTCATCGGTCTTCTGGCCGAGTTCTTTAAGGCCACTGGCCTCGCTTATGCCCAAACCATTCCTA